>CM053417.1:37543421-37596900 GCA_028644305.1 Xerus rutilus
TTTGTGCATGGTGAGAGATAGGTATTAAATTTCATTTTGCTGCAAATGGATTTCCAGAACCCTTCCAAACTCATTCTATGAGGCTAGTATCACCTTGATTCCAAAACCAGACAGAGACATATCAAAAAAGGAAAATTTCAGACCAATATCCCTGATGAATATAGATGCAAAAATTCTCAATAAAATTTTGGCAAATCTCATACAAAAGCACATTAAAAAATAGTACATCATGATCAAGTGGGGTTCATTCCAGGGATGCAAGGTTGGTTCAACATATGGAAATCAATACACGTAATCCATCACATCAATAGACTTAAAGATAAGAATCACATGATTCTATCAATTGATGCAGAGAAAGCATTCGACAAAATACAGCACCCTTTCATGTTCAAAACACTAGAGAAACTTGTTCTTCTTTTTCTAGGGCTTTAAGTTGTAATGTCAGGTTGTTTATTTGTTGACTTTTTATTCTTTTTTTTTTTTGATACTGAAGATTGAACTCAGGGGCACTCAACCACTGAGCCACATCCCCAGCCCTATTTTGTGTTTTATGTAGAGACAGGGTCTCACTGAATTGCTTAGTGCCTCATCATTGCTGAGGCTGGCTTTGAACTCGTGGTTCTCCTGTCTCAGCCTCTCAAAGTGCTGGGATTATAAGCATGAGCCACCATGCCTGGCTGACTTTTTGTTCTTTTAATGAATGAGCTTAATGCAATGAAATTTCCTCTTAGTACTGCCTTCATCGTGTCCCTGAGATTTTGATATGTTGTATTGGAGTTCTTATTTACCTCTAAGAATTTCTTTATCTCTTCGCTGATGTCTTCTGTTATTCATGAGTCATTCAATAGCATATTATTTAGTCTCCAGGTGTTGGACTAGCTTCTATTTTTTAAATTTTTCATTGATTTCTAATTTCATTCCATTATGGTCATATAGAATGCAGGGTATTATTTATACTTTTTTATTTGCTTTCTGCGATATTTTATATATATATATATATATATACATATATATATGCTTGTCAAGTCTAAATTATTGATTATTTTATTGAGTTCTATAGTTTCTTTGTTTAGTTTTTGTTTGGAAGATGTATCCAGCAGTGAGAGAGGTGTGTTAAAGTCACCCAGTATTATTGTGTTGTGGTCTATTTGATTCTTGAATTTGAGAAGAGTTTGTTTGACATACATATTTGCCCTATTGTTTGGGGTATAGATATATAAGAATGTTAGTCATGTTGATGTATGATTCCCTTCAGTAGTATGAAATGACTTTCTTCATCCCTTTTCACTAACTTAGGTTTGAAGTCCACTTTATCTGATATGAGGACGGAAACTCCTCCTTGTTTACATGGTCTATGTGAATGATACATTTTTCTCCTTCCTTTCACCTTCAGTCCGTGGATGTCTTTTCCTGTGCGATGAGTGTCTTGAAGGCATCATATTACTGGGTCTTTTTAAAATCCAATGTGCCAGTCTGTATCTTTTAATTGATGAGTTTAGGCCATTGACATTCAGGATTATTGAGACATGGTTTGTATTCCTTCCCAGTCATTTTGGTTTATTTTTGGTTTTTACCTTGACTTGGTTTCTCCTTTGATTGGCCTTTCCTTTAGTGTTGTTCCTCCCTTTGCAGTTTTTTATTGTTGTTTTTCACTTCTTCTTCATGGAATATTTTGCCAAGAATGTTCTGTAGTGCAGGCTTTCTTGCTGTAAATTCTTTTAAGTTTTGTTTATCATGGAAAGTTTTTATTTCATCATCAAATCTAAAGCTTAATTTTGCTGGATATGAGATTCCCAGTTGGCATCCATTTTCTTTCAGAGATTGGTGAATGTTGTTCCAGGATCTCCTGGCTTTGAGGGTCTGGATTGAAAAATCTGCTGAGATCTGAATTGGTCTTCCCCTATGTGTAATCTGATTCCTCTCTCTTGTAGCCTTTAAAATTCTATCCTTATTCTGTATGCTAGGCATTTTCATAAAACGTGTGTTGGTGTGGATCTGTTGTAATTTTGTATATTTGGTGTTCTGTAAGCCTCCTGTATTTGATTTTCCAATTCATTCTTCATGTTTGGGATATTTTCTGATATTATTTCATTGAAGAGATTGTGCATTCCTTTGCTTTGAATCTCTGTGTCTTCCTCTATCCTAATAGATCTTAGGTTTGGTCTTTTGATATTTTCTCATAATTCTTGGATATTCTGTTCATGGTTTCTTACCATCTTCACTTTGTTGTCAACTTTATTTTTAAGATTGTATATTTTGTCTTCATTGTCTGAGGTTCTGTCTTCCAAGTTATCTAGTCTGCTGGTGATGCTTTCTATTGACTTTTTAATTTGGTTTATCATTTCCTTTATTTCAAGGATTTCTGTTTATTTTTTCCAGAATCTCTATCTCTTTTTTGAAGTAGTCTTTTACTACCTGTATTTGCTCTCTTATCTCTTTGTTGGTGTGATCAATTGTTGCCTATATTTGCTTTCTTATCTCTTTGTTGGAGTGATCAATTTTGCCTGTATTTGCTCACTTAGGTCATTCTTTAATTCACAGATCACTTTAATTATGTACATTCTGAAATCTCTGACATTTCATCTATTGTGCTGTCAATGGATTCTATCTTTGTAGTATTTTGGTTTGTTTAGGGAACTTTCTTCCCTTGTTTTTTCATATTGTCTATGTGCCTTCCTCTCTTGCAGTGCCCAACTGAAGTATTGCAACTCCTATCCTGTAATCTTTTAGTGTCCCTGAAGGTTACCATTACCTCACCTTTATGGGGGATATCAATGTTTACAGCACCCAATGAAACAATATGCAGCCATAAATCAATTAGCTTCTATTTTGACATTTACAGTTTTGTGGCTATAAACCAAAATGATGAGTTCAGTTATCTTCTACCATATAGCTAATAGATTTGTACAAGCATCTACCATTTCTAATGTTGGACTGAAGGGGTAGGCTGTGATATTTATGAGATGAGATGTGGGAATATAGAGGTATTAGATTGTAGGACTAGTGAAAGGGTAATCAAAAGAAGTTGGCTATTAGCAGGAGAAAAAAGAGAGAGAGATTACCCCATGGAAGTCTCCCTGTTGCCTCTGCAACAGGATGGTGTCTGTTAGTACACTGAGTAGAGATACTTCTGGTGCAACCAGGCCCACAGGTGATGGGCCTGGTTGCACTTAGTGATGGTTTTCCAGGTCCTGGTTGCTGTCCCTAGATGGAAACAGACACATCTAGTTGATGCTGGCAGTAGCATCAAGCCTGTAGGTATCTTGATGTTGAGTTTCCAGGCCCCAGTCAGTGTCCCAAGGTGGAAGCTGCCCCAGCTAAAGATGGCAGAGGTGGCAGCAGAGGTAACTCAAGATGATGGTGGAGATGTTCCAAGAAGGAGGCAACTGCTTTCAGAGATGGGGTTGGAAGGATGGGTTATACGATGACATTGGGTGGCCTATTTGGTGATACCACAGTGTGGCATGCAGTGTTGCAATGGGCAGCTGCCTCCTTGCCCTTTCCAATGTCTCATGGTGGACATTATCACGTGGGGAGGGCTATGGCAGTGGCTGCAATGTCACAAAGTGGAGGCTTTTTGGGTAGAGTCACACATTGGTAAATAGGGAAACTCAGAGCGGGAATCCTCTCCCCTGGCAGGCCAGGCGGTATGGGTTGGGCCTCTCTGGGATGGCCTTGGTGATGGTCTTCTGTGTCCTGGCTGTTGTCCCTTGATGGAAGTGGCCATGTCTGTGGTTGGTGGCTGGGTAGCATCAAACCATAAGTACCTTGGTGTTGGGTTTCCAGCCGCCAGATGGTATCCCAAGAGAGAAGCTGCTGCAACTAAAGATGGTGGTGAAAGCAGCGGAGATAACCTGAGCTGGTGTTGTAGGTGTCCCAAGATGATGACCACTTTTAGAGATGGGGCTGAAAGTGCAAGACCAATGATGGCTTTGGGTGGCCTGTTTGGAGATGAAGCACTATGGTGTGTGGGAGTGGTCCTCAGCATGGTGGGCAGACCTGTGCCTGGGCCTAGGCCTGGACTCCTCACAGGTTGATGGTGCTGTCCTGAGCCTGGGCTCCGCAGGGATCAGGAAGACTTTCCTGGGCCTGCCTAGGCCTGCAGAGTTTGGCAGGGCTGTCCTGGGTCTATCCATACTTTTATAATTCTCAAAATGGACTGTACTGTCATGTGTAACTAAAAAGAAAGAATGAATGAATAAATAAATGAATAAAAATTATATGAAATAGGTAACAATTATGGCTTAAATGGTTGGAGGAGGGATTATTCAGACTACTTCTTCTTTTTTCAGACTGTAAGTTATATCTTTCTTCCCCTACAAACTGCCCAGAATACAGTTTTCTGAATGAACAGCATTATTATTTTCATTTTCTAACTCCCATTTTGTTTACTCTTTGGTAGTGTTAGACATTGTTTGATAAGCAATAGTACTGGTGGGTTTGGGTATTCTATTCATGTGCTCAATGGCTGCCCTTTCTGACTTCATTCACATCATCGGCTATTTACAGAGAGGCTTTATATCTTTCTCTCAGGACCAGGAAGAACAAAGTCAGTTCTTATGAAAGATAAACATTTTGGAGCACCTTTTCTCTCTTTTGGGGCTACACTTGATCTGGGATTCGGGATTGGAATAAATTTCTTTGTTTCCATTTCCACTGAATTCTTCTCATCTGCTTCTGGATAGTCCCTGGACCACTGGCTAACCTGGTTGTAAGAGACCCCAATGATATGATAATCTAACTCCCTCATTTTCAGATGAAGAATCAAGGTCCAGGGAGGAGAAGCAATTTGAGCAGAGTCACACACTCAATTGACAGCAGAATCATGTCTAAATTCAGAAAGCCTGCCTTGCTTCCATGACACGACACGGCATGTAGATGATTTTCTTAGCGATTATTATTGGGAAAAGCAAATGCGGAGAACTGGGTGATCTGTAATTTGTTTCCCCTATTGGTGGTAATTTACATGTAACTAGATTTCAGAAGCTAAATGTTGGAAGACCTGATTCTAGTTGATCACTTCCTTTTTCTGTCTAGTCTTAGTTTGTCTTTTCTAATAGCTTATTAATATCTTCCAGCAGGTGGAATGAATCACAGAGGAACAGAGACTTTTCCCCACCTCTGCAGAGAACTCACACAGTGAGTTTATGAGAGTAGGGATATTACTTGGGCAGTAAATCAAATTGCCCAAGACTTGAGTGATCCCTCTATACATCCTGTCATTTCGTAGCAGAGGAGGACAAAGGTAGCTAGGTTTCCTGAGGCACTTTCCTCTATATTTTTTTGACACAGAAATTTCATTTAAAAGCTGAAGAAATGCTACTTTAGAAGCTGAAAAAGAAAATATGTCACCCTACCCCTATGATTTTTATTATCCCACAAATTCTAGTTAGAAACACTTGCATCTTTGGGAATTTTGAATACAAAAGCAGGACTTACTTCAGAAAGGCCCTTTGCAGCTTCACTGTTCCCCTCATCCCAGGGAATTTGGGAACATTCTACAGCAAGTTGGAGGGAGAGCCATTTCCTAAATGTCACATTGGGCATTGGTTATTGGGGCAGCAGGGACCTCAGGGGGAAGAGAGATTGAGAGGGAGATACTGAAAAGAGGAGAATAGGCACTAGAGGAAATGAGGGGAAGGAAGAGAAGATCCAAAGAAAAGAAAGCAGAGGACATGAGATCTCTTCTGTATTGGTACCATTCACCTCACCACAGTGAGGCCTGTAACCGCAACTACCCAGGAAGCTGAGACGGGAGGATCACAAGTTTGAGACCAGCCTGAGCAACTTAATAAGACCATGTCTCCAAAAGGGCTGGGGGTATATGTCAGAGGTAAAGTACCCTTCAGTTCAATCACCAGTACTCCAGGAAACAAAAACATATTTGGATCTTAGGTCTGTAAGCATTGGTTCTATTTCATGATTTTTCTTCTTTGCCCTCTTTTCCACTCCACCCTTACTCAACCTCTCACGCTTGCATGATTACTCTCTCTCTCTCTCTTTCTCTCTCTTTCTCTCTCTCTCTCTCTCTCTCACACACACACACATCAGCAATTGAGCTAAGAAATAAAGAGGTTGTATTGACAGATTCATGAAGGTCAGAAGGTATGGTCTCTAATTCTTGCCCCATCAATGACTCAGTGTGTGACTCTGGACAAGTAACTTTATCTTCTCTGTGCTTCCATTTGTCTACATAGAGGCCTCTTCTGACCTGTGATTATCAGGAAACCCATTAATCTCATGACCTTTAAAATTCCCAACAGTTGTTTTTGTGGCATCTAGACCTGCCCCTTGACCCCAGTGTGTTGGAGAAGCTATGTGGTATGGATGAAATAACATTTAAAATTTGAAGCCTAGTAGACTTGGATTCAAGTTCCAACTATACCTGTGGATTGACAAGTCATTTAATCTCCATGAACCTCAATGTCTTCATTTGCAAAATGAGATTAATAATAAAACTACCTTCCAGGATTTTTCCAAGGATAATTTAGGAGATGCCAAAGTGTTTTAAAATTGTTGTGCCAATCAAGCTGTTTTTATTTGGGAAGTCTCTGGGACCGCCCAGAGACTGGTGTTGGGTCAAAGAGTTTGCTTTAAGCTTCAGTTGTTGCCACACTTGTTTCCTCTCTTCCCTGTCTTCAGCAGAACTATGGAAGTGGAATGGGCAAACATAGAGTAGGATTCTAAGAATTCTCCTGGATGAGCTCCAAAACCTCAGAGTACCCCTGGAGCTCCCCTGAATACTTTGATTGGGAAGCTTGCCAGAGCCCACAACACTCCCATCTTTTGCAACTACTGGCTTTGGCATCTTAGTGTATCCCAGGACCCACCGAAATCTCTACATAATCCTGGCATCTACAAAACTCCCTTGAAAATTGGCATGTTTTTTCTAGTGGCTTCTGGATATCAAGACAAATAGTCAAATATGGATGGGAGTAGGATACTCAAATTTGAGATTTAATAGTGTGTTTTATCAAAATGAAGTCCAATGAGCCTTAAGTATTCAAAGTGCTCAAGGGTTGAGATTTCCCGTTAATGGAACACTCAGATTATTTACTGAGCAACTGTCTGTACAAAACACTTCACTAGCTACTGTGAGGAAATGAAAGAGCTTCAGAGGCACAAGAGTTGGACTTAATGGATTTAGAATCCAAAAGATGACCCAATAGTTGTTTTTATTTAATGCTGTTGTCTTCTGCTTAAGGACTGGGTCATCTCTATATTCCCAGCACTGGTATAGAAAGGGCAAAATAAATGCAAGTATGTGTGATGCAATATATTCTCACCTTTTCTAAAAACAGAATAGTCCTAAATATATTTGCCCAATTATCTGAGGTTTTAGGGTGAGTTGGTTACCAGTGAATGGGAGTTGGTCTATAGTGATATTCTTTTCTACTTGTCTCATGGAGGGTTTGTTCAGAAGCTTGAATCAAATATTTGCAAAATGCTTTGAGATTCTCCAATTAAATGTGCCACTTATTATTATGGCTACCGTCTTTATTATTAAGGGAAGAATACAAGTGATGTAAAACAGGGAACAGTGGATTTGATGTGTACAGGGGGCAAGCCTAATTGAAATTTCTAAGTTAAACAATTTAGAACTGTTCCAAATGAGAGCTGCTGAGAGTGAGGCCATATTTCAGATTAATGATTTGGAAACACATCCCATTACTTTTCTCAGTCTTAGTAAACACATTTTTTTCTTATGGGTTGGAGGAAATGAGAGTACAATCAAAAGAGAATTGAAAGGAAGAGAGGGAAGCATATCAAGATGAAAGTTTACTAGAAAGAGGAGAGGGAAGAATAGAAGCAGAAAATTTGACTCCTCTGATGTCATCACTCAAGCCTGGGGTAATTAGCTTGGGTTTACGCTCCTTTTCTCTCCCCAGACCTATGATTCCTGACAAGTAAGTAATGGAAACCTCCTGTGGTCTTGTTGTGTCCATAAGAATCCCATAGGTCAGAAGAAAAGAATACTAGGGAAATAAAGATTTCTCAAGGCAACCAAACAAAGTTACATAGCTTATTTTCCATTTCTGTTCCCTCTTTAGGTTTTGTGAGAATCATTCAATGGCAGGATGTGGAGAGAGGTACACTCTGAATGCATGGAATAGGCAATAGCTTACCTAATACTAAAAGATCAGGACAAAAATGACAAACAACATTATCAATGGGGAATCCAGATGTTTGGTTGCTATGAAGCCAAATATCCACACGTTTCCAGAGATGGAACTGTGGTGGTGGGCAGACAAAACATCTGAATGACAGCTTGACATGGTTTTCACTTTTCATCTGGCTGCTATGGCAATCTGTGGAACTTGGCTGAGCATCAGGTAAGGAAAACTTACAGAAAAGAAGACTCCAGGGAGTAGTGACAAGGGGAAAGCAGAGGCAATTTCTGAGTCCACCTGAATGCTTGTACTCTACTGACCAGAAGGACTTTTTAGAAAAATTGAATATAGTGTGGTCCACCCCCGCATTTTTTATATAATAAAGGCAAAGGCACAGAGGAGACATTCTGGCTGGTTGGAAGAAAAGGCTTCATGAAGCCTTTTCCTGTGCCCCCACCAGTGTGCAAAGATGGGTAAGTGGAATTCACATTTAATCAGTTTTCCTATTCTCTAGTCTGCCACACTCTCTTCACTACCTATTTTGGTGTTTCCCTGCCCTGCCGGCAAGTAGGCCATGGCCTGCAACCAGCAGAGATTGTAGCCTTCCAAAGAAGAAAAGCAGAAAGCAGTTGCTGAGAAACAAGCCATAAGGAAATGGCCATCAGGAAAACAGCACAGGAGCTTGCCAAATTTTCAAAGCTGGGGCTCCCTTTGGCATGTGTGCCAGGCTCAAACCTTCACTCTGTTGGCAGAATGTGATGGAGCTGGTGAACTTCCAAGCTCCACTGAGTCGGGCAAAAACCTTGTTGTGGGGAGGCCTGTTGCAGAGTGAGTTACACCTGAGGGAAGTTGGCTGCCCTGGCCAGAGAGAGGCCCTTGCCTTCTGCATTGATAACACATTTGAATGCTAACAAGACTGGCCTTGTTATGTAGTTATCAGGCAGGAGCACCTGCGTTTTCCATTGCTGAGCATCTGGGCCACATGGTGAGCCACTTCAGGTCTTTAGAGAGTTACATCTATCTAGGCAACCCAGTGGTATTGACAGTACCTCCTTTTCCTGGGATCTATTGGCAAGACCATCTTAAAGGGGATGCTTATGTCATTTCCTCTGAAGGCACTGCCTGATCCCTTCCAAGGTTGGTACTGCCAACCAAAATAAAGACTGGCTACTCTTTAACTGCCTGACTTGGATTCAGGATGATTTGCTCCCATCCCTCCTCCCCTAGTAGGATGAAATGATTCTGAGGCAGCAACGATCACCTAATTATCAAATAGTCTCACCACTCCATATTTATTTCTGAGGAATTCATTCTTTTTTGTGCTCCTTTCAGTATTTTGTCTCTTATTTATCTTGATCATTTATTCTCTCTTCCATGGAAACTTTGACCCTCAAGTCCATTTCTCCTTCCACCTATCCTTGATCCACATATCACAGGATTCTAAGGTAAACATCAGGGCATCTTCACATCTTCTCTCTCCCTTTTTCTCTAGCATGGTCCAGAATAATTGCAATACTAGCAGCAACTACCAAAGGCATTCACACATTTCCTATTCTCCCACTAGCCTCAGTGGACTCAGTCAACTCTCTGTGACTGTTTCTCTTCTAAGAAAACTCTAGTACATGTTCATTTCTGAAACAATCACAGGTATACTGTACTAATCATAAACAATTCTGTTTCAGAAATGGTTCCTTTCTGAGCAAGCAGCTCCTCTGCACCTTCAGCACCACTCCTTGCCACCTTGCCACCTGGGATCTGGTTTTGTTTTTTCCTGTTGACCAACATGAGCAGATAAGCAACTGGGACACACAATCATCCAACTTCTAGAAACATTCTTTCCTGAGGCTAGGGAAACACAGGGACAGCTTCAGTCACAGATACACAGTCTCTGTCTGTCTCTGTCTCTCTGTCTCTCTCTCTTTGCCTTTCTATCTGATGGAAAGGGTTTGGAAGCTCTTAGAGGATTTTCCCTTTGTCAGGATGGTATAGGCATTGAAGGTACTCTATCCATTCCTAAGAATGTGTTGGAGTTTTCAACAAAAGATGCTGCAACTGAGTCACCATCATCAGCTCTGTGGCTGGTAGTACTTCCCTGGCAAGCAGATAGATGTAGCTTAGGCCATTTTCAAACTCAGTCATCTGGACCACCTTGACGGAGAGCCAGCTTCTGTGGACTGTGTTTATATGAAACACTGAAGCCACTGGCCCAAGAGAGGATTCAAGCTCTGATCTTGGCCTCATTAGTACTTGTGCTTTAATCAGCATGTTAATTGATCACAATGGCCTTGGTGGCCTGTGAAAATCACAAAAATCCCTAAGAAGAGCACCCTTGACAAATTTAAGAGGGCTTGGCCTAAATCCATGGGCTCTCAGACACCTCTCATTATATGTCCTATGATAAGGTTATCCAGAAACATCAGCTATTCCAGAATGTGTCCAATTTTCTGCGAATGTATAAGCCAACTATTGTTGGGGTAGATTCAACTTACAAAAGCCCCACAGAACCTGTGAATGGCTTTTACCTGGTGACACCATCATGGGAGCCTTTGGGGGAAAAACTAAAACCTTTGTACAGCCATGTGGGATCAGAAATGGAGGAAGAAAATCTGGTAGGAAAGGAGTCACAGCTTTGGTGAACTGATTACAAGGACTGCCTCTTAGGCAGCACTGCTGTTGGTCCAGTAGCTCACACATCATGTCTCCAAATAGCCACCATTTTTCAAACGTGCTTTTCACTTTGTCTGCTTACTGTCCCTAAATTTCACCAACTGAGGTCAATTTGAGACTGATAAGCCACCTCTTTTAATCATAGACATGTCTTTTGGAGTGTAAAAAGTGATTAATCACTAGTATCTCAATGAAAGTGAACTAAACTAGCTGTTCAGGAGGACTTGGAAATTTCATTTTGATTAGGACAGAGAGAAATGAGAAAGTGCACAGTTCTGAAGAATAGAAGGTCACAGTGGTGTGGGCTTGGGAGAACATAAGAGCAATGGATCCCTGGGAGATGGAAGAAGGGTAAAAATAAGTACAGAGGTGGAAATGTCAGTTTAGATTCCATTTCTTTTAAAACAGTTTCTGAGTTTCCTTTGGACTTAAAAAACAAGAAGAAATCACACTTGTCCTTTTGCTCTCAGGGCCAAGGACCCTCACCAGAACCCTAATATAACTGTTCCATGTGGGTTAAATCAGCCTTTGTAGACTAGCTAGAAACCCGACCACCACATATATAGCACAGTTTCTATGGAGGAAAGCATTCCAAGTTCCAAATCATTGACTTATAAATCTTTAGGACACACCTCATTAGTAAGTTGAGGACCACCTGTATATTAACATGCCTCCTATTTTGTTCATTTTGTAAAAACCCGTGTAAATAGCAACACCTAATTATGCAAACCTGACAAATGTAATAATGTTTATTTGCTCAATGATCCAGGGAGGTTTAACAATTTGCAAGCTGTTCATAGAGTAGAGTCATGGTAAGGGCCTTGGAATCATTCATATTGAAATCCCGTGGAAAGCATGGAGAAAGTATGCTTACTATTTTCTCTTTCTTCCACCTAGGAGTAAAGGGCTCCAATATTTGATCTCCTCTTGGCAAGGCAATGGAGAAATTCACTCCAGTTCAATGAATTTTTCTGATTGGGCAAGAAATTGGCCAGTGACTATACTTCTGAGGATGACCAATCTCCAGGGATCCTTAAGCTTAATTCTAGTATAAAGGGGGTCCTGAGAAGTAACATAGTTCGTAAGCTTTGCTCATTACCCAGCTATCACCAAGAAGTCCATTTGAATGTAAACTGCAATGGATGTGAACCCTAAGGAAGGGTAGAGAACCACCTCCAAGTTTAGTCATTCCAAAATAGCAGGCTCAACTTGGACTAAGATAAGAAGGTCTCTGTGTTCACAGAAAAAAAGTAGGAGGCACTTTGTTTTGTTTTACATTTTGTTTGAATCTCTAGAAAGTATTTAATGAGCATAATTTATAACTCAGATATTACGAGATTAGTGCCAGGAAAAAAATCTCAGCAAACATACATCTGAATCCCAGTCCACTGTGACCTCAGTTGACTGGAATGCATAGGGAATAGGGGGGAGGAAAAGAGTCTGGTTAATTGTGTTGTTTGGATAACTGAGGGCTAAGAAGATGTTGCTTTGTTTCTAACTGCTTATTGTTCAAAATCCTTCCAAAACTTCCGTGGTCTCTTTTCCCATCTAAATAAAGAGAATCTAGGCAACATAATTAAATTGCCTTTGCTAGGTGAGTATCTCACTGCACTTCAGGGTCATAATCTGAACATATAAATGGATTAAGCGTGGGAGATATTTTCAGTGCAAAAGATGCAAAAGTCATGAACCAACCGAGGAATTCCGTTTAAATCTTGTCCTTCACTTCCTTCTCTTTTCTACCCTGCCTTTCAACCCCTTACCTTTATCCCTAAAACAAATCTGTTTCAACATTTGTTTTTACTTTATGCTTTTAGTTTTCCAGATTCCATGTTCAAGGGGTTATTGGCAGTGGCTTTCCACAGTCACATGGACCAAAGCAATAAGTTTTAAGTCACAGGCATGTTTAAAAGCTTTTCCTCCCTTTTATTATAAAAATAATCTCTTTATTAAAACAGCTGAACTCAAACATATCAGCCAGTAAAGCAGTTAATTCTTTTAGAACAACCTTTTTTAAAGAAAGAAATGCCTAAGGTATAATTTGAGACCTTTTTCACTAATATTTAATTTTTCCATTATCAAATCGACCTGAATCTGAGCTTGAAGTCAAAAGCTTTTACCAGCAGATTTCCTTCTGCTCTTATTCAAAGCACCCTTGTACTACTATCCTTTAACTTCTTTCAGCCTCAGGTGTTTTATTTACTATGCCAAAGCTGTTAAAGAGGATGCAAAAAGGCTGATGTTGCCTTTCAACTTTCTTGAGCTGAGTTTCTAATTTTTTTGTAGACCTGATAGAGAGGAAAGAGAGATAAAATATCATTCTCTTCTTGTGTCAAGGTCTCATTGAAAAGCTGACCTGTTGAGACTTAACTTCTACAGAGAGGCATGGCTTTGTGAGAAATTTCAAAGAAATAGAGCCTTCACTTTTTCCAGGGAGATAGCACTACCTACTATTATGAATATGAAAGGGTCATTGGGGATGATGGAGGGGGTTAGGTGGTGTAGCTACAGGGCTGCATAGATAAGGATTCTTACAGTCCACTTCTTTAGTCATAGGAGCTATAGCCCCAGGTTTGAGCCTCCAAAAAAAAATAACCACTGTTCAGTCAAACTCTTTTATTGAACAATAAGATGCAAAGACAGTGATTCCTAGCTCTATATCTGAACGTATTTGCTATTTCCTTCCTTGATATTTTTCTTGTCTAAACTACTAATCTTGTCTTTCATGATCACATCTTCTTTTGCTTGATTTTTGTCTTGATCCCCTATGTTAAACCACTCCACCCATTATTGGAGTTTTTTTTCATTAATGCCTTCTGCTTGTCCTTGAAGGAAAGGACAAACTTGAACAAAATGAAGTTTTCTTCAATTAACCTTAGTGTTATAACTATTTGAGAAGAAAAACACCCCTTATTCTCTTTGGATTTACTTATTAATATATAGTTTGATTTTTTAAAAATAGTTTTATTTTTAGATGGACACAATACTTTTTTTTTTATTTTTATGTGGTGCTGAGGATTGAACCCAGTACCTCACATGCTAGGCAAGTGCTCTACCGCTGAGCCACAACCCCACCCTTATAGCTTGATTCTTAAATACAACTGTTTATTTCTCTCTCTCAGTCTATTGCTCCTAGCACAGTGGCAGAAGTTGGTGGTTAAAAGGACCAAACCAATTTCTTCACAGCTGTTTTCTTGAGTGGCTTATATTCTTTGTATAAGATAAAATATTTAGAAAACAACTTAAAGTTTCCAAACAGAGATTTGAGTTAGTTTCATCATATTCCTTTTATCTTCTTGTTCCCTTGTGATTTGCCTCTTCTTAAAATGAATTATTGGAAAATAACGCCAAATACTAATGAACTACTAGTCAGATTTTGCTTGAGGTTTTATTGCACTTTGCAAGCATAACTTAGCAAAATGATCAGCCCATGCAGGATTATTTCTGTCTTTTTCTTTAGATTTTTTCCCCCACAGATCTTAACAGCAATATATGTTCATTGCAGAAAATCTAGAAAACATAGAAAGGCACAAAGGATGTTAGAATTGCTCAAAATCCCTTTATCCCTTATTCTATTCTTTTCCTTCCTGTTTGTGTCCACTTCATAGATTATTACATGTTATTAGACCATCTACCCAGCCAAGAAGTACCTTAAGTCAACTGATTCTCAAATTATTCAAGTCTGCTTTTATTTTATTGTTGGCAATGTTGCTCATATTTTTGGTGGTAAAGGTTGAATATGTTTAGACTGTGGTCAGCTGTCAGTGATCCACTTGTTCTTTATTTCACTTGGCATAGCAAAGCAGAAGGAGATAGCAGACGGCTCTCTACCTCATCACAGCAACTTGGTTTACTACATAAAGCTACTCTATCAACAAGTATTGTTCCAAGAACTCCCATTCTGCCTACCTTAACTTAGATTTAGTATAAACGACTTTATTACAAAACTACTCATCTCATCACATTCTTATTCTTAATCCATATGGAATCAGCTTGCAAGAAGTGGGAAGTGGCAAACAGCCAGATAGTAATACTTCATTCACTGGGTGGTCACATCTATGTGACATCAAACAGTTGAATGTAACTTAAACAGTTGAATCAAGTAAGCATTAATTATCAGAAAGGCCACAATGATTTGACTATTTTACCTTAATCTCCCCATCAGCCAATGCTGGATGACCTAATCAAGTATATTTCCCATCTGGTTGGTTGATTGTATGGCCCTTTTACTTAATGGGGTCTGCAATAGAATTCTCTCCCACTTTATCTCTGGTTCATGCCTTCTTCTCAGGTCAAGATGATTGACAGGTAGACCACAGAAATATGTCTGTTATTTTTATGTTATTAGGGGTTTTTTTTTCCTAGAGAGGTTTATAAAACACTTGCCATCTTACCTATTTTCCAATTTTGGATTTGCTGTAAGCCAACCAATAATGGTTATCTTTTCAAAGATAGACAAAGAGCAGAGGTAACTATTAATCTATATACTCATTTTGGCAATTTGAGAATTAGAGTGGCTCCAAATGTCACTGAAGATTTTTCAAAGATGACTAACTTCAAGCGAATCAAAATGTATATGTAATCATAGAATTGAGGACCTTTAAAGACTATCTTTCATGTTATGGAGTATATTATGGAGTTTAGAAAAGAGAAACTGTATTTCTAATGTCACCATCTATCTAGATGAACAAACACTTTTACCAAGTCAAAAAAGATATATGGGCTATCAAGGACAGTTCTCGACCTTTAGGAACACTAGTTAGAGATCCTGGGGCAAAATCAATAGTTGTATGCATGAGTGTGGGACTGACAGAAATACACTTATTTGGGGTTTTCTTAAGCTAGGTAATGATGTTGACATCACAGGCTCTTATTAACCCAAGACAGAACAACAACAACAACAACAACAAAAGGATTCCAAATTCCTTGTCACTATATCACCTTTGCCACGCAGATATGACCCTATCCATAGTCACAGAAGTGCATACGTTGATTTAGCCCAAGTGGATAGAAAATAAACCTCTAATTCTGCCTGACACTGAGGATTTATTTCAGGCACATAGCCTCAGTCCTATGCAAATTAAGTCTAAGAAATACCTGAGGCAATGGCTAACTTCAGATAAAATCAGGGATATCTTCAATGTATCCATCATCCAAATGAGATCTTCAGTATGTAGTGAGTGAAGTTAGAGGAGAACCAAGCCTAAAAACTTCACAGCAAGAAAAAAAAAAACCTGAATCTGATTATTACTTGTTGACGTCAAACTTTCTCCTCTAGAACCATGAGTTTTAGATATAATTGTGTAACCAGTGGGTATAGGCTAGCCATAGAGGGACTTTGCCTCAGTACCAACTGACTTCAGGTGCTTCAGAGCCATTTGAACCCATCATGGGGAGTATTCTCAGATGAACTTCTCATGGTCATGGCTTCCTAGGATAAAAGATCAAAGGAAAAGCAATCATTCCAAGTAACATTAACAATAAAGAATGCCATCTAGGGAACTGGCTGATGTAGCTAGGTTTTTGTTGTTGTTGTTTGTTTCTTTTTAAATAAATGTCAGTATCTTGAGCTCATTTGGAGTCTTTGGTGTGGTTCAGAATCAAGACCAGTTTGATATTTGGGGCTTGGTCCAGGATCAATCTAGAGTCAGAATAAATTTTAAGGATGGTTATAAATCTGTAGAACATGCCTCATTAGATGTATTTGAGTTGATTTAATTAATGACCCCACAGCACAAACAATAACATGAAATATCTTTATTTATGCCTATAACTTGAAAATGCAACACTATTTTAATGAATTCTACTGGTAGTATTCAAAAACAGGTTGAAATAGTCATCTTCCTCCAGAGAAGTACTTTTTGCCCTTTGTGTATATATCTTTGTATTTTTGTGAATTTCTCTGGGATTACATTTTGGATATTGTAATATTCCTGTCCCAAAACTACAACATTCCTCTATTTTTTATAATTTCCTTAGTTAAGTTCAAATCTAGGTTTTCCTACTCTCTTTATATTTTATTTTCTAGTCCGGTCCTATTGCTTGCTCTTTGCCTTCCATTTTTTTTCAAATTTCATGCCTTAATTCATTCTATTACTTCTTCCTAAAATTTCTTTTCTTCCTCCCATCACATGTCCAAATTCTATCCATTCTTCAAAGTCTACTCAATTTCCTTCATAAAGCCTTCCTTGTTCCTTCTAATCATATGTCCTTGTTTCTGAATTCATATAATTTTACCTGTACTTTATAATGATTATATAATATTAACTTGTTTTTATAGCTGTTTGTACACTTGTCTTTTTGTTCCTATTGTACTTTGATCTAGAGAAAAATATAAACACTACTATCTTCTTTAAGGCAGGAAACGTGTTTGGTTCATCTTTGTATTTCACACAGTACCTGATATTAAGAGGAACCCAATAAATATTTATTGAATTATTAAATGATATTTCTTTGTCTGTCTGTGTATGTATCTTTTCTTTGTGGATTTTCTCTTTTCCTATTTCACTTAAAGTTTTTCTTGTTCCATTCATGTGTCTGTCATCAGCCCCTGTCTTACCACTGTCATATTATTTGAAAGCAAAGTATTTTTTGGTGCGTTTATTGGAGGTTAAATACCTTGCTCTTTATCTGCAAAGCAGTAGAGTGTTTTGATACTCCCCTCATAAAATTCCAAAGAGCCATATTAGGTCACATTTTTATTGTTGTAGTTGGTTAACATTTTTTCTTGACATAGCTAATATTTGATAGCAAAATATTCTCCATTTATGCATTGAAAATAATTCAGTTATTGTTAACTATGATTTTCACTTGTGGCATTAAGGAGAGTCAATTTTAGGAATTGTAATACCAAGAAAAGTGGACGCCAAGAGACAAAGGGGAGTATGATAGCTCTCTTGATATATAGGAAAGAATACATTGGGAATAAGGTTTCACTTTGTTTTATGTGGCTTTAGAAAATAGAATCGGGGTGAAATGATAGAGTCTGAGGACACAGGGTCAACATAAGTAATAACTTTCTAGTAGTCAGAACTACCCAAATAATGAATGTTATAACCTCAGAGAGGGAGAGAGAGTTCTCTGTTATTAGGGGTATTCAAACAAAGGCTAAATGATCATATGATGTGGAGACAGTAGATATTTTTAAGTATTGTATGTGGGGTTGGCATAAGGGATCTTTTAAGATCCCTTCTTACTCATAGTCTTTGGTTCTATGATTCCCTTGCACACCTTCTTAAAACAGACTTAAGTGGTTTTCAAATGTTAAGAACACATCAAAACAGGTCAATTCAAACAAAACAGAGGAAAACACGTTGTAAGAAATAAAATCAGAAGCCTCTGACAGTCCCATGATAAATCACTGTATTCGACCACTAAATTTCAATCTGAGGTTCTTGGCAGTTAAAGCAAAAAGGGAAGAAAAGAAACAAAAAAATGTGTTGTATGGTTCTCTGTTGAGTAAAAAAAGAAAAAAAAAATGCCTGTGAGTTCATCTGCCTAGACAGATTTCTTTCTCCTGTCTGAATTCCAGGTGGAATTTATCATGTAAATCTTTATATAATAGATAGTGCTCTTTGGCTAATAGACAATGTAGTTTTTACAAAAGTTATAGATATCATCTCCAAATGGAAATATATTTTCTTCCTCTTCAAAAAGGCACTAAAGGTTGTGAAATGTCAAACTTGAGGAAATAACTCCTTTGCCCCTGGAAAGCTAAGGTATTATGGCTCAGGTCATTTAAGTTGCTTTCTGTTGATCTAGCATAATATGGGGACCAGGCACAGAGAATCTAAAAGAATGGACAGTTACCATGACCCTTATATGCTTTCAAGTGTCTTCTATATCAGGTAATCCTCTGGATCATAGAAAATTCATTGTTGAATTATATGAGGGTTGTCTCAAGGAAGGTTGAGATTAGGAACCAAGGATTTGTGATCTCTTCCAATTACTTTCTGGCAAAGGATAATGGAAATATGTATCCTGGTCCTGCCTACCTCATTGGAATGCCATAAGGATGGAAAAAGTGAAAATTGATGTCAAAGCACTAGGAAAGTTACAATTTCTAACCAAATGTCAGGGATGAGGGATAGTGCTATTGCTTATCAGACTGCATCTCACCAGGGCTCATGCCTCAGGGAGGGCTTTGGTGGTTAGCTACTGGGAAAGGCCAATTTGTCAGATCTGCTATGAAATGTCATTGAATATCTACAGGGGCACGACATACAACCTCAGAGAAAGATGATTTTATGAAATTAATGAAACTCTTATGGAGTAAAGGCTCTCCTTGACCAGTGTCACAATAGTGTCTTGATCAAAGGCCTGGTCTAGCAATCAAAAGTAATTTGAAAATAATTCAAGTTCTTATACTAATCAAAAGACATGAAGGGGACTCGGAACAACTCATTAAAGTCTGATTTCCTCTCCTGCTTTTTTTGCATTATATTCCACAGAATTCCAGTGGCTTTCTGTTTAATTCATCCCCACTCCTCAACATTTTCTACATCTCCAGGCTAAATAACTCGCTTTTCTCAATATTCTCCTCACTCTTAGCACTCTATTATATATATATATATATATTAGCTTAAATTGTAGCTTAAATTCTTTCCCCTGCCTCTTGCATGTATTTACTCTATTCTTGATTCTGCATGACAAAACATCAAAGATCAATTTTGCCAAAGATAGAAGAGATTAGAATGATGAGAATCTGAAAAAATAAAAACTAACCTCTCTTTCCTTCTTTGATGTGTTGAGGAAAGAAGAAGACTGTTAATGTATATACAGTCAATTTCACAGCATCACACTATGATAAAAAAGTTTAGTGAATTCTTCTTTATAGACAGATGAATTACCTAAATCACTCGATTTCACTGTTTTTGTATTAACTCAATTTATCTTCTTTTAAATCCAATTTATAGGCTATGTTTCCATAATAATTGGAAATAAAGACCTCTGCAAACAGTTAATTATAGAAAAACCTAGTAGTGTGCGTGGTCAGAAAAGTTAGCAAGCCTGATAGAAGGGCTAGAAATCCTCTTGGACTGGTCCTATATATTATTCTGAGACATGCCATCTTTAGCATGCAGAAGGAGTAATGAGTGACTACTTAAACTTCCCAATGCTTCCTAAGTCTGCCCTCTACAGTGCAACCTCAAAATTTGGTTTGTGGCGTGAAGTGCTCAAGCATTAGGAACACATTTTCAAATAAAAATCCAACTCCAAATTCCAAAGCCAAATGTAAACATTTCAGTAACTGATCACACCATTCTTCCCTATTGACAAGAATCATGGCTAAGAGACAGAAAATTGAATTGAAAGCATTTGAAATATGTGGGAATATCATCTTTATTCCCTCAGTTTTGGCCTTAAAATATGAGCTGTAGAGTTAAAGAAAAGCCAGCTTCTATGCATCACAGAAAGGGTAAATAAATATCTATCATAGCTTTAAATTCTAAATGTCTTCGAGATTCCTCACAGACTAATATAGTAAATCATTTAGGGGTCATTGCAACGTTACTGCTTCATGTAAGTAATGCGGGTGCTGAAACCAGATGGGGCATACTCTCTGATTCTATCTGATACTAGATATGAAGAATAACAGTTGGCATAAACACAGCAAATGATTCACAGTGTTGGCACAATGTTTCAAGCACTTAGCAAATGCTCTGATATGTATTTTGAAAAAGCAGGTCAAGCTTAGTGGTTGAAGACAATGGTATATATTCCTAGGTATCTACCCAAATGTCCCACTGACAGGCCCCCATCTATTCAGTTTTTGTACCTTGTTGTTCCTTTTAATGGTCACAATAAATTGATTCATAGAATTTCAAAGCTAGGAGAGACCTCAGTGATCATTTGGTTCAACTTCTTATTTCACACACTGGAAAACTAATTCCTGAGAAGAAAGTACCCTCTCATAGTTTGCACAGCTGGTTAGTGGTAGAACTGGGATTAGAACTTCATTTCTCCCTGTTTCAGGTGCACAGTTGCTATTAAATTCAAATACTGGCTGTGAGCAGAGTATCCGCTATTGAAAACGCTCCAAGTGTCCTTAAATAACTTCTGCAATTCCATCAATATATTCGGACCCTTTTCCATTATGAAATTGATGAATCATTAGTGATTAATTAGGTCTTCTTGTGGTACTATCATTTCTAGCCTGCTTTATGATCTTGCATTTTCTCCCTTCCTCTTTGGCACCAATTGAAAAAGCTACACAAACTATTTTTTGGAAGAGCTCAGTTGGTTAGTTATATCACATCAGTAGAAAGGAAAGCCTTCAACTTTTGATTATTTAGTCTACACTCATAAGAATTTCCTGACTTACACTTTCTAAATGGACTTAGTCTTTAGACCTTACAAGGAAGTAAATCATGCTTATGTGAATAATACCTTTATTCAGCTTTCTCCTCTCCCATGGGAAAGATGCTTGAAATTGTCAATCTATGGATCAGTTCATGATCACATATCGACTCTCAAGTCCTTTAACCCCAATCTTCTGACAGAAAGTCATAACCAGGTTAAGCGTATACTTTCAAAAAACTGCCAGATCTGCTAGATAACATCTTTTCAGATTAACTTCTTAAAATTATGCTTTCATGATAATAGGTTAACTGATTTTAAAATTACACCTTGTATTTTTATCAGTGACTGCTAATTCAATTAATTGTGTCACTCATTGAAGAGGTGTCCTCTATCTTGGGAAGAGAGAATTACTGTATTCAAAGTCAGTTGTAGGAAACAGAAACATTAACTTCAGTGGAAGCTAATGTTCTAACCTGTTTTGTCCCTCTCTCTAGTCAGTTACATATACATATGCTTAGCTTCCCAAATGACAATGTAATATGTTGAATATTAACCATAGAAACAGATAATTAACCAAAAGTCTGATATAACATACCCCTGACAGATTCCAGTAGGATAATTTGCAATAAACTATCTTCTAGATTCTGTCCAAGGTGTTACTTAATTGGAGTAATCCTTGCTTAATCTGCGTCTTGTGATACTAGCAAAGTATTCATATAGCCTGGCAATCCCTGTCATATGCATGGAAGTTTCTCTAGTTATTTTTTGAAAAATCACAGTGTCAAAGAGGTAATACAAGATGAGCAAGACTTGGAGTTTATTTTCTGCCTCTCTTTCAATCTCCTGTCAGAGAGAAGAAATCAAGGCAAAATTGACACATATGGCAAATGTATCTGGGAAATATCCTATTAATCAGATCCACAAAAGCAGCCAAACCAGATACACATATTCAAAGTGAATGTTTGTTTGCAGTAGGGGTGCCAAAATGATCAGGATTATCTATCTATGAGAAATCAAGTAGCTATGGAATTTCCAAATCTATTTTTCCTTTTGAAGCTTGTCATCCTTGGAGTAAACATCAACTGTGGCTATTAATTCCAGACATCATTAGCTTTCTGAAGGGTCAGTTAACAATATGTCAGTTTCAAATCAGGAAATTGCCAATCTATTCCCTTTAGCAGCAAATAAAGCTACCACTATATTCCCAATATGTGGCAGAAACTGTATATATGGAATCTCTTCTTCTTTTTTTTTTGGTACCAAAGATTGAATCTAGCAGGGGTACTCAACCACTAAGCCACACGCCCAATCCTATTTTGTGTTTTCTTGTTTAGAGACAGGGTCTCACTGAGTTGCTTAACACCCTCGCAATTGCTGAGGCTGGCTTTGAACTCACAATTCTCCTGTCTCAGCCCCCCCAAAGCACTGGGATCATAGGCGTGCACCACAGTGCCTGGCTTGGAATCTCTTCTGATCCTTAAAATAGTTATAGGAGGTAGGTGCTATTATGAACTCTAAATCACATATGAAGAAACTGAGGATCATATGAGTTAAGTAAATTTTTCAAAGCCACAAAAGTGATAAGCGGCAAGTAGAATCAAAACCAGATTTATTGTTATTCCAAAACCTATGCTCATTCAACTATACTCACATGATATGAAATTATCCAAGGAGACCAAGTAACATTTTCACTGCAGACTTTACAAGACACTGGTCTATTTGGAATTCTGAATTCTGAAAATTTATTTTCCACTTGAGGGAACAGTTTCCTAGCATTGAGGCTTGGTTCAATAGATACTTGATGGATGAGGCAGCTGCTGGGGGACACAGAAGAGTTAGGGAGGGGAAGCATAGTCAGAGTCTGTGTTCTCTGTATTTTGTCTGACCCAGTAGGTAGAATTGAGTTCCTTCAAATTTTAAAATAAAATAAGCAAAAATAAACCATTAAAACACACTGCTGTTAACTGAAGTTTCAGCTTCTTAAAGAAGTTTTGTTTCAAAACATTTGACACAGGAAAAACTATCTACTGAATTAGGTAAAAAATGTTACACGTCACTGATACCATCAGTACTTCAAGAAGGTCTATCTCTGTTTACAGAGGGTGCCTCTGATGGATACTGAATACTGAAATTTGAATGGAACTGAATCAGGAACCAAACATTGAAACTAGCCACACTCATTTGCAAAACTCCAGCCCAACTGAAGCCAAATATTGTCACTAAATTGTGACCTGAGCCAATGTTTGTTGTTGTTGGTTTTTTCCTTAACATACAGTGAATTGATTCAAACTTAAATCCATGTTGTATGTTTTATAAAGTGACTGAACCCAAACTAACACAGAACTTCAAAATAATCTTAATAGGGAATCTGAATTGAATTGATATACAAGTAATCCAGTCAAATTCAGTTCTTAATTCTGATGCCACTGAGGTCCCAAAGTTAGAGTCCTGCTCTGTGTTTAGATATCCCACCTCTGCCTTGACTGAGCAACTCAGTCACACTGTCTGAAGACACTTGGGTCATATCAGCCATAAACCTACATGTTTGAGAAAGCATGAGCAGTAGACCAAATTGGAAGAGTGATATCTGCTTTCACATACAATAGAATGGATGTGCATGCCAAATAAAATGTGCACCAGCTGCTTTTCTGGCCCTCAAACACACCATGTGTACTCTTGCCTCAGTTTTTACATATGCCATTCTCTCTCTAAGATATTTTGGCTCCACATTATTTGCTCACTGCCTTATTTAAAGTGTCAGCTCAAATGTTGCTTTAATAGAGAATGCTTTCTATAAATTACCTTATCAAAAACAGCACCCAAGCACCCATCAAACTTTTTTCAATTATAGTACCCAACATCACTCGGCAATAAATTATCTGTTATGTTTATTTTTTTTATTGACTATCACGCACACACAAGGATGTAAGCTCTCTGAGAGCAAAGACTTTATTGTTCACTTCTCTCAGTTCTTAGAATAATCTCTGCCATGGGGAAGGTACTCAATAAATATTTGGGAAAAAGGAAAGCATGATATAAGATAACATGGCACAGGACAAGGAACACAACTCTGGGAGATAGGAGACCTCAGTTTTACTGCAAGCTCTGTCATTAACTTGCTGTGGGACAAATAACATTATCTCTCTGGGGTTTAATTTATTTGCTGGTCAAATGAGACTATTTGTTTCTTCTTTACCTGTCTCATGGGGATGTGTGAGCTTCAAAAGAAATAATATAAATGGAAGTCCTTGGAAGATAAATTACTAGATTTGTGTATGTTTTCTACCAGACTACTGAGGTTCTGATAGAATTCATTTTTATTGGTTTAACCCTATGTAAACATCATGTTGTCTTCTTATATTCCTAAAGATAAGTCCCTGGAGCCCAAACCAAATAAGGTAGTAGTTAATGGGCCTAGCCAATCTCACCTCTTGGCATACTGTGCTTAAAATCAAAAGCCAGCCCAACTGAAGCGAGAATCTTAACTGATTTGCTTTGCCCAAACTTGCACTACCCCTGGGATTGAGTTGCACATTTGAGATGGGGAACCATACCAATGACCCTTTAGGTTCAGCTACTTCATGAACAATGCTTAGTCATTCAGGATTTGGCTAATTTTCAGTTTGTCAAATGGTCTAGGTCTTCCATTAGACACATGGAAGAAAGAAGCTGACCACATTCCCAGCATCCTCTTCTACTCTTTTCTGGCTTTCTATGGACATACACTGAACAAATCATCAGAAGCTACCAGATATCTTGGTGTCCTGGCAGGTGTTTACTTGCCCAAAGCCCAAGTCCAATACAGCTAGCCAACAATCTGTTGATAAAATCTCTGAATTAAATTTATACAAAAGGCGGTATAGTCTGTACGTAGAAAGATTCTTACTCATTTCCATTCATCACCTGGACATTCCTGTAGGGACTGTAGAATGCCACTTTTGCTGCAATGAAATATGATAACAAATCTGCTTTCTTCCCAAATTTCAAATTAATTAACTGTCCAGCTATTGGCTAAAGCCCTTGGAAGATAGTTTACTCCATGCCACAAGAGGGATCCTGAACTTTAAAGGTGGTGGTGGTGTGGTGGGTAGAAGCTGAAACTAACTTGTGAATAAAGAAGAGAGAAAAAAGGTACATGTACAGTGCTCTGTCCCCTAAGACATATGGACCTAAGATAACTTAAGAGTAGGTTCTGAGACAAAAAAAAGGGACTGGAAATAACTTTCCTCATATAGGTTCCTGCTTACAACCCACTCCATTCCAACTCTGCCTTGGCCACCCACTACTTTGATCTTTCACTTCTAGGAGTGGTGGAGATGAGGCAGAGAGGGTATAACAAATCCATTATTGATTCTGAGAGTCAACTGCAACTCCTAGCCCCTGCCCAACCTGGAAGGAACCACCATTTCTTTGCATCAGTATGACCACATTAATTTGGCTCAGGAATCTGAACACTCTTGGCATCACTGCCTCTCAGGTGTCTTATGGCCTTAGCTTGCCCTCCTTCTTTGACAAATTTAAATTGGCACCGAATCTACATAAAAATTAAATAGCAAAAGATATACTTATTGACAGTTCTTCAATAATATATGTATAAACAAAACCAGGAAAGATTGCTCTGATCCCTAAATCTCCTACTTATGTGGTTTGATACATACAGTTACAGATAATTTCCTATGTACTGTAAATTCAGGCAATTCAACCAAATCATTAAAAATTCCAGGGAAGTAAACTTCGAATCCTGATAATGCCAGATACCACAAACCACACAATAATTAGTGAAGGCAAAGGGCTTTGGGTGGCATGGATCTTTGAGACCCTTACTGGTGGGTGACAATGCATGTGTTAGATAAGTAGTTGGCTGGCCATTAATAGGGTACTAGGTAAAGCATATGTGGCATATCTATACACCAGAATGCATCACTAAAGCATTCTAGATCGTAGGATAAATATTCTTAGCTTCTCTAGCTATCTCCAGGTTGTAGCTGAAGCCAAATATTCATGTCAAGATGAGAGATAAGATATGTTGGTGAACGTAAAAAAACCCAATATCTTTAATAAGATATTAAATTTTTCTGGATACCTTTCTGTGCTGCTACTTGCTTCACTCTGGCCTCTTTTCCAGAAATGAGAGCTCCAGTGAAGTTTGTCAACTTAGTCAATTAGAAGCTCTTTCGAGAAAAGCTTCAGTCGCAACCAAGGAAAACAACAGACATCATGAGTTCATAGCTTAGAGTTAACCAAGGCAGTTTGGATGAAGATATGTGAGTCAAAGATTTATGGAATGATGCATATAATCTTTACCTTTACTCCTTCATCCAGAGTACCCTCCATCTTTGTACCATTAAGGATCTTTCCTTGCCATTTCCTAACAGGTGTTCATGAGCTACTATCCTCCTTGGGTCATCAATGAAGAAGCCATTCTAGGGTGGAGGTCACTATTTTGTCAGTGGTAAGGACAATGGAAACCCCAGAAATAAGAGAAAGAGCCAAAAACCTAGTGAAGCTAGGAATTTCACTCACTGAAGTCTGTTTTTCAGAACTGGTGTAGAGTCGGATTTTTAGCATGCTTGCAAGAATTCACTCATTCTTTGTCTTGTTTTACAAAGGATATGCAGAAGTTAAGAATATTAGCCGTTATATCCTACTTGAAAAAACTCTTACTCAATGAGAAGCGTTCCTTGGGGGAATGACATACCTTTTCTTCAAATTGGATAATTACCAAGCAACCCTGTAAGGTTGTATTTAGAGTTTGTAATAATCAGGAACTTATAAAACTCACTGGTTTAAGAACCATGTTGACTTGTTTAAGGAGGTCCTCATCTAATTAGAAGGCCTAAATATCACTGTAGTTATAATGTGCAGACCCACAGAATGGCAGCCTGCAATGGGCTAAAAATCATATTGTTAGTCCCCCCAATTTTACCCTAGTTCAGGAAACATTAAGGCATATACCACTGTTTCTCTCTCATCAGGCCATGGTTACATCATTTGTCCTCTTCTATGGCTACCACTAGCTGATCAGAGATCTAGGAACTTTAGGTCCTCCTACCTTGCAACTTTCATGTTTCTAGTCCTCTGTGGGTTTTGTATTTCTCTCAATTGCTGTCTCTACCATAAGAAGAAATTAACTTTAAGAAAGCTAGAATACTGAGATGAAAATATGGCAATGGTTAATAAAAACCCTGAGCAATTTTATTTTTAAAAAAATTATCGAAATTTCACATATATATGTATATGTATATATATTAAATATATATTATAGGGCATGATATTCTGATATACTTAAGCAACTTTATAACTCTTCTTTTATCACTTTAAAACTCCCTTGGGATATCCCCAGTGGAACAAATTTCTTTCATTTAATCTTGCCAGCAGCTAAGCAGATGAGCAGGAGGAGTGTGTTAAGTTCACATCAAGAGGCAATTAATTTATTAATAATAATACTGTTGCTACCCAAAGTTTCATTAACAAACATGCATGGTGTGTGTGCCTTCCTCTAGGCACCCCATTAAGTATTTGATGGAGCAGTGATTAGTATTAGCATCACTAATATCTGGCACTGGTTGTGTTCCCTTGCATCTGAAGATTTACCTTTCAGGGCAGGAAGCAAAGTTGAGAAAATAGAGATAATAAGGCCCAGAGAGGGCACAGATATATTGCTGAAAACAGGATGAGTAGCCTACTCCAGTATTCCTAAGATTTAGAGTTTTTCCAAAGAGTAAAAATAATCATTGAATTTGGGATTGGCATAAGATTGGCTTTTATTTTGTGAGACAAACAGAAAACGTTTGCAAGTGAAAATCTCCATGATTTAATTTAAAAGTGACATTTTAACTCCAAAAAGGTAGAAAAAACAGAATAGATTTAAAGTAAATTTAATTTATATAAATAGTTCACTACATTGCTCTAATTAATCTATTTCAACACAGACCACTGTAAACATGGTCTCAAACTAAAATAATACATACTGGGCTTTGAAAAGTTGTGATTTGCATGATAGCTGAGTATCTTAGCTTTATGGAGGCAACTACAAGCTGGTCTAGGGTAACACTGATCAGTTTTCCACAAGAACATCCAGCAGTGAGACATAGTATCAGAAGGATTCTAGACTAAAAGGGCAATGTGAAAGGATAGTTCTTTCCATTATCCTTCTGAGGCATGAGGGTATCTAAAATCAGGACTATACTATGAGTACACATAGAATTTTCCACTAACAGTCTGGTTCAGCTTCTTAATAGAGCAAGGTAGCATTAGAAGTCTTCCTACACTATGGTCGTTTCCCCACCCTTTCAAACGTGCACACACACTTAGGACACCCATTCTTTTCCTAAACTGGTTTCTCACATTATGTATTGACAGAGTGAAGAGTCTTCTACCTAGAGTCCAAATACTCAAGTGCCAGTCCTTGTTCTGACACTAGTCAGCTATGTGGTTTCTGGCAATTTCTCTCCCATCCATGAGCCTTAGTTTCCTCACTAGTACAATGAAGGTGTTAGACTAGACTTATGTACAAGGTTACGTAACTCTGACATACTTCCACATCACCAAACCCCTTTCCCAAGCTGTCCTTTGTTCATTCCTGTCTGCTGTTTCATTTGAACCTGATGGAGTTTTCCTGGGAAGCCCATTTCTTGTTTACTAGCATGTTTCTTATTTAATCCCTTCTGGATTAGCAACACAATCTTCCTCACCACATTCTTCCTTTCCACATATTCTGTTGCAAATTCCCCAAATCAGCTTAGGACTGCATTTCCCTATAGCTGTGTTTTATATCACTAAAAGAGTGCCTCATGCTGGGCTCTGTTAGCTGAAAACCCAAGGTCACTTCACTAATTGTCCATGGCTCTCTAGCTATCTTCTATTGTTCTAATAGACCAATTTGTCTATTTATTATAGACAAGATTGCCTTTGGTCCAGAAACTCACTCTGAGTGGATGTTTCCATGGTATACAGGCTGCTTTGAAACTGAATTACTGTCTTCCATTAGATATTGCTGGAGCTGTGCTATCAAGGCAAGAGGAGTGTAAAGAAAGGAGAGTTCAAAAGAGGAAAGGCTAGAATAGAGTAAAGGAAAAATAATTGAAGCAAAAGAGTCCACTCTTTCAAATATTCCTTTCCTCTCGCTCTATACTCCCAGAGAGACATTATAGGTCAGACAGACCTGACTTTTTGCCCTAGCTCTGCCACTTATTAGCTGCACCATCATGAGCAATTTTCTTAACTTCTCTGAGCTTCAGTTTTTCCATTTGTAAAGTTGGGAGGGCTTTATGAAGATGAAATAAGTATAAAGTAAAATACATATAAATTTATACATATAATGCATACAAAACACATAACTACATACAAAGTAATTAGCAAATGGTATTCAGTAAATGGTAACAATTGCAATTCCTTAAAAACAGCTCTGTGGAACTCTCTATGGGTATATAATGAAGCACCCCTTGCTGGGAACTTCTGGGTCATTGCCCCAGCTAGACATGCCTATCAGAAAACAGGCAGTATCCTCAGAAGGGTGAAATATATACACCTAGATTGACAGTGACAGTTAGGCAGCCATCTCTCATACCAGGGACTAGCTCACAGTAAGATGCTCTAGGGTTCATTATATCCTGAAGAAGCGAGCCTGAAGGCTTCTAGGACCACCCTGGGGACCATGAAGAGATAAAGTGAAGACTTTCTCCATGGTTTCTCTTTTTTATCTGTGTCTGGTATATAGTATTCCCAATCCTAACAGCACTGCAAGGGAATCATTATGTTCTCATTTTGCCATCAGAGAAAGAAGCATAGATTAATTTCATGTTACTAAGCTTGGAGGGTGGAACTTCCTACCTATTATTTAATTTAGCTCTGGGGTAATGTTCATATCTACTGCTATCTAGTTATACCCATCCTTCTGTGAGTGTGGGTTAAGAGCAACACGCTCCCCTATGGTACTGACACCAAAACAAGAAAGGAGACACAGATACACTATGGTACAGACAATGTCATATGTTCATTAAGTCCTGTTCCCTTTTCTTGGGCTGAAAAGAAGGTTACATTTCCTACCTTTCCTTGCAATTATGTGGGGCCTATGTGACTGTATTCTTGCCACTGGGATGTGGAAGAAATGATGTAAGCTACTCTCTAGCCTATCTCACAGGAATCATCATACTTCTCATCTCCTGCTGCAAAGAACTTGGAGCCTCATGCTAAGATGGTGCAATCACAGAATGGAAAGATCCTAGATTTCCCAATTGCTCAAGTTGAAGGAGACCCTTGATGACCTTCATCAGATTTTATGTGTATATGAAAGAATGTGGAATGATGATCAGAACTACCTGTAGATGCCTGGAACTCTATGCTTCCTGTTTCAGGTGAGAAGAAATCTCACCTTCAGTTCTCACTGAAGTGGCTCCACCATCTAGAAGGGCAAAACAATGCAGAGAGAGAATAGTTCCAATTTGTTATATCAAGCTCATGTATTAAATGTCCCCTGGTTGAATAGATGCTGATATTCAGAAACCCTTTGAGATAGAAGCAATTTTGTGGATCACTGAGTATGTTTTTTCTCAGTTCTTTCCTAGTGGAAAGAAATTTTCCTGTGTTCTAGCCTCAGAAGAAATAAAAAGAAGACTCTTCTGGCTGGGCACCATGACCTGGCCCATCAAGATTCCCTTCTTGATCAGCAGTACCAAATGTAACTTTGGAGAGTGGTCTGTCTCCTCCACACAAGGGATGAACATCTAGTCCCCAACCTGCCAAAGATACACTTTGGAGCTGCCATCTATGTCTTCCTTAATGACTGGAACAATGTCTGCTAGCAACTCGGACTGTCCTGTAACATTTCCCTAAAGCCTATATGCTGCAGTTTAAGGTCACTTTCTCCCATGCTGTTGTCAATAGAAACAAGGAAGCCTATTTCCATCCTGGCTAACTGCCTCCACCCAGCTTTGCCTCTTCCCTAAGCTTCTGGGCTAACTGCCTTTCATTAACCTAGGAACTCTTCCCTTTTTGGAAAGCCTCCCATGGTGAGTATTCTAGGCATGACAACAGCTGTACTCCTTCCAATTTCTAAGGAAGTCACTGAGCATTTTACAACTTCTTGATGAAGTCTTAAGAGGAAGTGAATTCTCAGCTAGTTTGGGCCATCTACAGTCTCCCAGGGGACAGTACAGTGGCTTGAGGAAAACCTCATCCTGGCCTATTACAACAGTGCTGCCTTGCCAAAGTACACAGGGCCAGCCACTGTGCTCTGCCTTGAGTTGAGCCAGAGCAATGGAGGGCAGAGTGCAAGAACCACAGGGTTTCCCTGACCTGACAAGTCAGGTCTGGCTAGGCTGCAAGGCCAGTCAGCTCCATGCCATGCAGGAGTCTTTGCAGCCAAGTTAGCACACTTGTTTCTACCCAGCCATGCTGAATGCAGCATAAATCTCCAAGAACTTTCTTTAGTTCTGATACTAAAAGAGGTGTTAAAAAGAAATAGAAAGGATTAAAGAAGGAAGGAAAGGGCCAGGGAGAGGAAGGGAGAAGGCAAGGAGGAAAGAAGGTATAATAAAAGGCAGCAAACTTTGCCTCTGGGTGTTCCTGGGCCATAACAATAAGCCATATTTCAATCATATTTGCATCTATTTGGATAGTCAGAATGTGTGTGCCGAACAAATTCAGAGCACCGGTATTATGCCAGGAACATAAGAACCAGGAGTCCCTCAAAGCCCTGGTATGTCTTATCCTGATTTCTAAACATATCCAAAAGGACTTGAGGACAACTCTAAGAAAGGATAGCAGATCTGAAATAACACAGTTTAAGTGGATTTACAGATGTGCTTTGGTAATTTCCTTTATGCAACCTAGTGCTACACTGTGGAGATAAGACACTGGATTTCTTAAATACTACTGTGTTACCTATTAGAAAAAACTGATATCTGGCTCAAACTCAGAGCCAGCTGTAGACTCTCTCTGGCAGCAGCTTCTTAGGACTTTGATAACTCTTCAGGGTTTGGGGTGAAATACCATACACCAGCAACCAAGTGCCCATTACATTCCATACAACAGGGAAAACATTGAACACAATATAAGGAACCGTGTTAATGCCTGTGTCACCAAAAGGATATAAGGATAAAGCAGATACATCTTTTTTGGTACTGGGGATTAAACCCAGAGATGCTTAACCACTGAGTCATATCCTCAGCCCTTATTCACATTTTATTTAGAGGCAGGGTCTTGCTGAGTTGCTTATGGTCTTGAAAAGTTGCTGAGACTGGCTTTGAACTTGTAACCCTCCTGAGATGCTGGGATTACAGGATGCACCACCACAGCTGGCACAGATACATCTTTAATGGACAGAGAGAAAATAAGTTCCATTTATTTCAGAACTATAAGATTCTGTAATTAGTACTGTCATTTAAAAATGTTTTTATTTAGAAAACATTGAATTTTGCTCCATTGACCTTTTGCTCTCAAGAAGGGTATAGTTTTTTTTTCCATTTAGCTTCTCTGTAGCACTCAGTCTGTTGGGGGGAGGGAGGGAGGGAGCGAGGGAAAGAGAGAGAGAGAGAGAGAGAGAGAGAGAGAGAGAGAGAGAGAGAGAGAGTCTTTTCAATGAAAAAAGATACCTAAAGAGATACAGAGACTCATCTCAAAGGAGTCCTGGCACTCCTGCACTCAGACCATTTCAACCTGGTCACCAAAATAGACTCAAACTCAACGGATTTCTGACACCAGGGTACCTACCAGCCCAAACTTGGTGTTATTCCTAATATTGCCTTCTGCCTTCAGTGAGCAGTAGCAGATTTCAGTAAAGGCCTCAGGGCTGAAACACATATCTGAAATAAGTAGGTAGCATAAGAGCTTAAGTGAAAGAGGAGAGGGCAAGGACAGGTGGGGCTCATGTCTCCTGACTTAGAGTTGTTTTCCCTCTGAGAGGGAGGACTTTGAGATGACAATATCTCAGGGCAAGAAGGGACTTTGAGAAACAGTTTAAACTGCCCCAGAGAGATGCCACAGCACCCTCATTTAAACAGTTTCTTAAGAAACTCCCTTAATTATATTGTTTGTAAGTGCTCCCTTTTGTCTGACTTCTATTCACTCTGCTGTTACAAGCTCATTACATCTTGGTCTGTAGCCCATGTAGGTTGTAATGAGTGGGCAGTCTTGTGTGAGGCACTATGGGGTATACAAAGGAGGAAAAGATAGGTTCAGACTGCCAAGATGTCTAATAATGCTTTATAGAGAACCTCAATGCAGTTTGGACAGCTCAGAGACCAGCCCAAGGGAATGATATAATAAAAGTTGCTGGCCTAGACAGGCCAGGAAAATAAAAGTTAGCAAGGTAATTCCACTGAGGTGTGTGACACTTGTCTAGAAAATGTCCAGAACTTTCTTTGCTCTATCTGTTTCTGAGAAGTCCTGCAGAAATTCTCAAGAATCAGAGCACTTCTTAATTCCCCACACACTTTAGAGATTCGTGACAGAAAACAAACAAACAAATGAAAAAAAAAAAAAAACAACCTAAGCCAGGAAACAGCTTCTTTCTCAAGCTTGTATGTACCAGGGTTACTTCTAGTTCTCAACATCAGCTTCAGGCTTCTTTTCTAGGAATACTGTGCCTCTTAAAGAGAAAGAAAGTGTGATTGCTATTTGATCTATAGGTCATGTGTTTCCACTTTTTATGTGGCAGTCAGTATATTCTCATGCCATCTTATTGGTGGTGAGAACTGTGTGGACTTGGATGTGTTACTGACTTTTCAGAAAAGGGGTAATAGAGGCTTTATTTAATCAGTCCAGTAGCATCCATGCTGGGACACAGTGTAAAAAATAAAAGAAAGTGCAAATACATAGATACACGTAGAGACATGTACACGTACTTCTATAATGTTCTTGGATTTTCTACTCTTTCTCTTCTACCCTACCATACACACATATACATAAACAGTCATAACAGCAAATTCTGGCCCTCTAGATATGACCTATAAGGACTATAAGGCTCTGGAATTAGCCTGCATCAAGATTAAAGAAATTAGATTTTTTAAACTGCCCCTTCTCCCACAGATATTCCTCTAGGCAAGGCAATCACTAGATACAAATGAGCTGAGAGCTTATGTTCTTCCCCTTACTTTTTCCTTGCCTGACCTTCTTGCCACGCCCAACTAAAGCACTCATCTATCTTCAACCTGCTTTATCTCTAATGTCTTCTTTGGGGGTTGGCCACTCCTGCAGTTGTTCTTATGCAGCATATCTGTAGGTCAGAGAAACAACCTGAATGGAAAAGGCCAGAAAAAGCCGACAAGACACCATTTGTGACTTCATTCTCTGTCCAAACTCTCCTCTGTGGTCAGTCACCCGTAAATCCTTAACTGAGTGAAGTATTATGGTATACACAAGGAAAGAGATATGTTCAGATCCAAAGAATTTCACAATATAGCTGAGAAGGAAGAAACTAACACAGCCACTGAAGACTGAGAAATTGGATATAATAGTGAAGAGATATACTCAATTTTGAGCAACTATATTCTTGCTGAAATTGCTGAGAGACCATGGAAGTATCCTGGTGAGCTAAAGTCATCTGAAAAGACTTTCTACAGGAGGTAGGGGTTGGTCTAGTGTCCAGTGAGTCTCACCATGGAATTTCATAATGGGATTGGCTGGCATTCACCTCTGCCTGGATGCGTTGGGGTTTGGAGTTGGATGGGAGAAGCTGGGGAAAGCCATAACCTAGCATTCTTTTAACTGCAGTCCTCCTGTGGCTCTCTTTCCCAGATTGGCCTCATGCACCTCTACTGACCACTCCAGGTGTCATCTCCTTGAGCTTTGAATTTCAACCAAGCAGCAGCTGGAAGCCAGGCATTGACTGCTGGAACAATATTGCCTGGATTTCAAGTTGCTTTCAGACCTTCACAGGGGGAAATCTGCTTTGCTCTTGCTCATTCTAATCAAGACCATGTGCTCTGGGTCCCATGGAAACATAATTGGTGGAATACTTTCTCCAATAGTTTATCTTGAGGATTCAATAACAAATACAAACTTGAGTTGTTATGGAAGAGATGCTGACCACCTGGGCTCAAAAGCAATGCTCCTGGATTCCCAAGGGGATTGTTTATCCTCAAAGGGAAGAAGATTGGGCCTCTGGACATGGTATGGGACTCTGAAATTTCTCTCATTTGACCTCTTCTGAAAAACATAAGAGTTTCTTGTTATCAATAGCAAGAGAAGACTAGCATGGAATCTACTTCAAAAAAAGTTGGGGATGGGCATTTCTGCGAACAACTGATGGCCCAGAGAAAAGAAACCAGTGTGGTGGGAAGTCAGGTGGGCTCTAACCACAGAAGGGCCATTAATTCTCTGTGTGATCTGGGAGCAGACTTCTCCCCTCTCCCCTTCTTGTCTCACACACTTACCCTAAATCTCAGTTTTAAAAATGGGCATTGTTCCCTTCTCTATGAGCTTTGTGAAAGTTCTAAAGTTCTGTGGCTCTAACTCCAGTTCTTAAAACAGAAGCCAGCATTTAACAGAAAGCAACCTATGACAGAACTCATCCTAGGGATAACTTCATATATAAAAGCGCTGGATGTTGCCCCTCTTAGGTAAGTTGGCAGATCTTTGCCTTGCCTAAACTCTTCTAAAATGCAGATGGTCTGCACAACTCATTAATGTGAATGCACTAAACAAGACATTCTTTTTGTTACCTGATGAATGGAGAAGTAGGGAGAAGATGGTGGTTGAGGGTAGAAGGGCAGATATCCAAGAGTGGTTGCCAAAGACACACATTTCCCTTCCTTTACAATTTTGCCCAGGGACAGCCCTGACTCTTAAAATCTCAATATTGTTTTGTTTCCGGAGTAAGTAGAAAAGTAGGGAGTTTTTATCTCCTACTTATAACCTATTTGGAAAGTCAGTTTTCAGATATGTTGGCCTATCCCCAGTTGGATTTGTCTGGAAAGAAGTACCAAGTCATAGGGCATTCCTGCTGACATTAAGTAGCACCATACTTATGTCCTATGTGAAGAACATAGAAAAAACTTTAGGGATAAAGAACCCAGAGTCCTTTACTCTTCTATTTCCATTAGTTAGGTCCCTTTGTCATAGTGAAGTTCCTATTACATGAGGTTTCCCATGTTGTTATTTACAGAAAACTTAGTGTCTAATTCTCGTTTACCTCTTGCCTAGTCTTGTGACTTTGGACAGTAATCATTTAATCTGTGTTGGCACTGGCTTATGAACTACACAAAAAAGTATTCTTAATGACTTACAGTCATACTTGGAAAAAAGAGGGGAGAGAGAAGTAGGTATAGTGAATTAGCGTGGGGAAAGGAATGGAAAAGAGTGGAAGTTTATTTTTTAAATTAAAAACTCTACTACTGTGCTCAGTCACTCACCTTATTCTCTAGACTTGACTCTGACTGACTTTTGGCTATTTGCTAAAATCAAATCCACCCTCAAAGGACAAAGATTTATCACCACTGAGAATATTCAAAAAATGTGCCACAGGCTTTGAACTCAATTACTAGAGGAGTTCCACAAAAACATTTTGAGCAATGGCAACAACATTGCAATAAATGTACAGGGATTTAGTTTCTCAAGGTGCTAGTCTGAAGGGGACACCATTCCTTTGGATGTGCATGTCCTGATATGATTGCAAAAAAGCAGCAGTCACATTATAGTTACACTTCATATTATTGCCTTTCCTCTCCTTTAATTCTCAATGGGGATTGGCAACAGATGGTTGTAGGGAGCAGCTGAAAGCCATGTGGGATTTTTCCCCAAGCTTGTTCTATACCTATGGCTATTAGTTTACTTCTCTGTCCATGTAATAAAACAGTATCATAGGAAATAGTCACTTGTATGCTGCTTTATGTTTTACAAGGCAGTTTCACAGATGCTAAGATTTCAAGGCAGATATCTAGATGGTCATCTCCTGGAAGGAAGAAACCTCATCTTATTTAGTTTTGAATACCCAGATTCTAGAATAATGCTTCACCCATAACATTCCATAAACCTTCATGGAATGGAATAGCTAGCCTCTCATTTTGTCCTTAAGATTTCCTGGTAAAGAAAGCAGACTAGGTATTATTCAAGATGTTTTTCCTATTTTGAAAGTACCCAGGGTGCAAAGAGTATAAGGTTCATGGTGGAAGAAGTCCAGTGTAATTCTTAGGGCCATGAGCTTTGGAGGTAGTTCTGGATTCCAATTTGGACCTTACCACTGATAATCATTTACCTAGAGTCAATTATTAAACTTCATTTTGAGGAACATTATCCTTGTTGAGTAAGGATAATAATAGCTTCTATCTCCTAGGGTTGAATGAGGATGAAATGTGATCCTTTATGTAAGGCACTGAGCATAGACCAGACATAGTAAATAAGTACTTAATCAGTGGAGGCTACTCTGATTTGATGAATTTTCACTTACATAGGTAGCTGGTGTTAAGGTCCAAGCTAGATTCCAGAGTCATCAATTTTTTTCCATAAGATACAGTAACATTGAATGTGAGATAAAATGATCTAGACTCCACAGGCTTGGTCATCAAATGGAAAATGGAAGCTCCTGGAGGCCCCTTGTGCTTCTTACACAAAGGGTCTTCTGAAATGGATGTTTAAGACCATGTAATCCAATCCTTGTGTCTAACAGAAATATTATCCTGGGATTGAAGGAAGTTCTTTTGTGACTCATTCTCACCATGGAAGCCAGACTTCAGCCCGTATCTTCTCTGAGAATGGAGGGAGCTTTTAGATATTTTAGATACACACACACATACACACACACACACACACACACACACACACACACACACACACATTTAAGTAGCTGAGACAACAGCCAAAAAGAGTGGCCACTGATTACAGGATGAAATCTGAGGCGGCATCTCCTTGCATTCCAACTTCTAATCCCACGGAACGGAGCTAAACAGAGGCCCATGTTGGCCTGTTTCCTGATTTCAGGAACATAAATCCAATCAACTGAAATGCCTCCTGTTTATACTGGCTACCCAAGGCCCCTCAAGACTTTACACAGGAAATCATTAAAATTCCTTATATTCTCCCCAGGCGAAGGCATATCCAGTCAAGCGTCTCCCTTCTTCCTTCCATCTAGAGGAGATCTAGGTGTGTAGAAGCGTTCAATCCAAGAAAGACACCTTCTCCCTGTTTGGAGACTTACAGATTGTCCCATTTAGGAGCCTTGAATTAGAGTTTCAGTGAAATACCCAAGGATTCTTAGTGATACCAAAGTGGTGACTTATCTCTGTTATTGTACCTGAAAAATGCTATATTCTCTCCTCACAGGGCCTACTCAACCTGACTGCTCTTTTTTTCCCTTCTGTAGTCACACCTGAAAAAACAGGGCCCCTACTCATGGTAAGAAATACAGCCCCAGAGAGCCACAAACCCTTCAATCTTCAGTGATTGGAAGACCAAAGGACCAGATCTCCATTTCCATTTGGCCCTTTGAAACTCAAAGCCTGAAACATCCTGTTCTTTTGCCACATCTGCTTCTTTACCATACAGCTGGAGCTTCTCCAGAGGGGCAGAAGGATGAGTTCAAATGTACCCATCTTAAACTTTACTTGTGGCTTGTCATCAACCTACAAGGAGAGCTTAAGCTAAAGCTTAGCATTCTTCTCATTCCTTCTTTTCTAATTAACAACATATGAGCTCCACTCCCTTCTCTCAGTCTCCTTCTAGGAGCTCCTCCCTTTCACAGTGCTAAAAGCCCAAAGATACTTTAAATTCAGGCCAGCACAAGCCCATAGCTTACCCAAGCCTTATCTTCTTCCTTCAGTAGAGTGCTGAATCACTTCTTTCTCTGTGCCAAGCTGCTTCCTGCTCAACAAATACCCAGTTTTATTCTGAAAGGGCAAGTGTAAGGGCACTTGTGGTTCTATGCCTTCCTGAGTCTGATAGATGATCCCTGGACCAAACCCTCACACTAAGTACAGAAAGCAAGCAAGCCAGGAAGAAAGCCCTTCCCGGAGTTGGGAGTTTTGACCTCATCAGTCCTAACTTAAATTTTCTGGCTGTCTCCCAATCTTCCAGTACTCCCACTTACTCCCCTCTCTGTCTAGATGTGTGTTTTTAAGAGCATTTCCCCCAACACCCTAAGACAGCGAGACAGTCATGCTTAATACAAATGTATGGATCTTAGCAGCATAATTCAATGGTAAACTAGCTGGGGAATTAAGGATCTTCCTTATGACCCACAGAGTGCATGGCCAGGGTGAATAACTCTAGAATATCTATGTGAGGCCCACATTTATTTAGGCTTCCATCTTTTACTCACAGAATCCCCTAAAGTCTATCTTGGGAAACAGTTTCTGTGCTTGGCTGCAGACCTCCCACAGAGCCAATGCCTGATGAGGAACTGAGGAACAGCTATTTTTAGGTCATACTAATATCTATTCTTAAAGAATGCACAAAAAAAAGCATCAGCAGAAATATGGCTTGAAGGGTCCCTGACTTCAAGGGCAGCCTTGGAGCTCACAAGAAGCCCCCTGCTTCTATATACACACATATATAACAAAAAGCTTTCTGTGTCACACAGAGGGCCCACATGGGGAATATCCTACCTGTCTGAATGGACCAGTTGCCTCTATTACATGGGTTAGAGTAACTAAGGCTTACATCTTGTGACATATATCATGGTCTCCAAGGTTAAAAGGTGACACTCACAATGGAACCACAGCTACAGGGATGCTAGCAGCTAAGGAGGTGTGTTAATTTTTTGTAACCCCTATAAGTAAGTCAGTAGTGGAAAAATTACAGCTTAGAATGATACAAAGAAAGAATCTTGGCAGAGGTTGTTCCCTCTTCCTGGAATCTAGTGTCACACCTTCCACACCACCTCTAGTAAGCCTTTCCTAAGCCCAAACCACCCCTTCTCCCCAGGTATAACTGTCTATTCTCTAGTGTAATGAGGCACACACAGTGTACACTCAGTACATGTTATATATGTTTGTTGAATGAGTAAATGAAGTAGTTACCAGTTAGTAACATCTACTGCTTAATCCACTATGACAGTTTCAGCTTATTCCGGTGGTCCCATATTTGGGATCCCTAGGCTAAGAGCAAAAAGTTGGAACTCAAAGTGGTTGTAAGAAAAAAGCTATGGGTGAGGGTTTTTTTTTCCTACACTTAGAGGTGAACCATAAGGCAGGAAGGGCAATGGGTACACAAAAAAAGGTTTACAAAGTGGAAATAAGGAAGCGCAAGGGGAGAGTGTACCATCTTCACAACCTGTCAATAGCAAGCAGATTTGGATAGATTTTTCTCTTGCACCCCTGTTCCTTACAACCACTCCAGTTGACCTGAACTTCAGAGACTTCTATTTTCTTCCACCATAATTTGGATTTTTGGTCTGTCTTTTCATTTCCAGCTATGAATTGAGCAGTTTTGCTCTAACATATGCTCCTACCATGTAGTTCTGCCTTGATCAAAGCAACATGACCAACCGATCATGAACTGAAACCTTTAAAACTGGGAGTCAAAATAAACCTTTTCTCTTTATAAGTTGATTATGTCAGGTGTTTGTTACAGTAATTGAAAGGCAACTAACACATCTTACATTTTATTATTACCTAATTTTTTAATTTTTTATTTATTTATTTTTTCATATTTAATTTATTTATTTGTTCTATTTAGGCTTACATATTAACAGAGTGCAATTTGATTCATTGTACACAGATGGAGGGTAACATTTCATTTCTTTCGTTGTAAGTGATATAGAATCACAACATACATGCAGTCATACATAAAAGAAATTAAAAAATTCAAGATAGGATTTTTAAAATCTACTAAAAGCAACACTGAAAAAGGGTATAGGGGGAAGGAAATCTCCAATCCATATTCCAAACTTCAGGCCCTCTCTCCCAGAGGTGATCTCTGTCACTACTTCCTTCTTGTCCCTACATATGTATGTGTTTTGTTCTTTGAAAAAAAAATAATACCACATATACTGTGATGGTTAGTTTGATGTGTCAACTTGACTGGACCACTGAGTGTCATGATATTTGGGCAAACATTATTTGAGGTATGTCTGTAAGAGTGTCTTGGAATAAGATTAACACTTGAATTGGCAGACTGAGTAAAGAGGATTGTTCTCCCTAATGTGAGTGGCCCTCATCCAAACAGTTGAAAGCAAGAAAAGAACAAGATGATAGCCCTTCTGTGGTTTGAAAGTTTGTGTCCCTTCTAAAATTCATGCTGAACCTTAATCCTCAATGCAACACTATTAATGAAATTGATCTAATTATATATATACATACATATATATATATCAGTGAATTTCACCTTTATGTATATCTATAAAGGACCAATTAAAATAAATAAACAAATAAGTAGGAGGACCACTAGAGTAGAGGAAGTAGAACAGAGGGAAGAAGGAGGGGAAAGAAAGAGGAAGTACTGGGAAATGAAATGGAGCAAATGATATTCTATGCATGAAAAGTATGTCAAAATGAACCCCACTATTATGTATAATTAGAATGTACTAATAAAATCATTAAAAAGAAGAGGCAGGGTCCTTAGTCTTTAGGAAGTGATTAGTCTACAAGAGCTCCACCCTCATAAATAGGTTAGTGCCTTATAAAAGGGCCTTGGGGACAAGTTAGATATTTGTGTATTTTGTGCCATGTGAGGACACAGCTCTCAATTCCTCTGGAGGATGCAGCAACAATGTGTGATCTTGGAAGCAAAAAAGCAGCCCTCATGAGACGTTGAGCCTGCTCACATCCTTATCCTGGACTTCCTAATCTCCAGAATTGTAAGAAATAAATTTTTGTTCATTGTAAATTTTCCAGTTTGAGGTATTATATTATAACAGCACAAATAGACTGAGATGCTATTCTAGGAGTGAAAGAGAATTCTGCCTAATTGTGAAATGGAACATTGGGTTTTTTTCCCCTGGCCTTTGGACTCAAATGTAAACATCAGCTCTCTCTCTCTTTTTTTTTTTAGCCTAAATCACTTTTTTATTTGTTATTTTTAGTTATACATGATGACAGAATTCATTTCGATACAAGCATGAAATATATCTTATTCTAGGTAGGACCCCATTCTTCTGTATGTACATGATGGTGGGAGTCTCTGTGTTGTTTTTATATATGTACAGGGGAAAACTAAAACATCAGCTCTTTTTAGGTATTTTGTTTGCTTCAAACTTTTATCTCTAGTGTTATTTTAGGCCCTTTCAAAATAGATCTTTCTCCTTTCTAATACAGAAAGTAACATTTTCCTGGAATTTCCTGTTCACAATATATTCTGCCAAAGCAGTATATAAATTGCAGCAGTGAAAGTATAAGAAATAAATCTGAATTTTAACAGGTTGTCAAAAGTAATAGAAAAAAGCATAGTTTGAATGTCAGATTATGCTTTTCCAAAAGGATAATAATTTTATTTGTTCCATTAATTTCACCAAGAGAAATTACTTAAGAAGTAATTATTAACAAGTTTCACCATATATAAAATCATAATCACCTTTAATACAATTAGCAATTTTGTATCTTATTTATTTTTACAATTTTATTGAGATGCAGTTGAGAAATATTACATATATATTTAAGGTTCATAGTAATATATATTTATATATACACATATGTATGCATTGTGACATGATTGTCACTATGAACTTAGTTAACATGTCATAGCATCACAAAATTAACTTTTTGTTTCACCAGATTGCTAATGTTCTAATATGTTAGCAAATTTCAAGTATATAATACAATATTACTAACTATAGTCATTAAGCTCTATAGTAGATACCCAGAATTTATTCATTGTTAACTGAAAGTTTGTACCCTTTGACCAACAACTTCCAATTTCCCCCATTCCTCAACCCTTGGCAACCACTTCTCTACTGTACTTCTATGAGTTCCACCTTTTTAGATTCCATATAAAAATGAGATCATACTCTGTCTTTTTCTGATTTACTTATTTTGCCTAACATAGTGCCTTTTTGGTTCACTCATGCTGTCACCAATGGCCAGAGTTCCTGCTTTTTTGTAGCTGAATAACATTCAGTTGTATACACATATAACATTTTTATCTGTGCATTCATGAATAGCGATCTCCACGTCTTGGCTATTGTGAAAAGAGCAGCAGTGTACATGGAGTGCAGACATCTCTTTGAGTTTCTGATTTCATGTCCTTTAGATGTATACACAGACTGGGATTGCTGAATCATATGGTAGCACTATTATTAATTTTTCTAGTATTATCCATACTGTTATCCATAATGGTGGTACTAATTTACATTCCCTCTAACATGTCACAAGGATTCTCCTTCCATATTCTCACTAACATTAGTCATCTTTTGGCTTTTAAAATAAAAGCCATCCTAACAGGTGTTAGATGAGATCTCATTGTGGTTTGGATTTATATTTCTCTGATGATTCATGATTTTGCACTCATTTATTGTGTACTTGTTGACCACTTACGTGTCCTTTTGGGAAAATGTTTTTTCAGTTCCTTTGCACACATTGAAATCAGATTGTTTACTTGGTTGCTATTGAGATATATGTTGTTATGATTTGGATCTGGAATGTCCCGCACAGGCTCATGTGTTCAAAGTTTGCTCCACAGTGTGGCATTGTTCAGAGGTGGGGCTTTTGGAAAGTGATTGTATCATGAGGGCTTTGTCCTCAGTGGCAGATTAAAAGTTTGAAGGCCTTATTGGTAACTGTAGAAGTTGTAACCTAACTGAAGGACTGGGTCCTTGGGAGCATGCCTATGAAGACAGTATCTTGTCCTCATCTCCTCTCTCTCTCTTCCCCACTTGCCATGAGCTGAACAGCTTTCCTCTACCATGTCTTTCCACCATGATGTTTCTGCTATGGGGCCAGCCTACCATGGACAGAAACTTCTGAAACTATGAGTCAAAATAAATCTTTCCCCTTTGAAGTTGTTTATGTCAGATATTTTGGTCTTAGCAACATAAAGCTGACTAAAACATATGAGTTCCTGATAATTTTTGAATATTAACCCCTTATCAGATATATGGCTTGCAAATACATTCTCCTATTCAGTAAGTTGCCTTTTTATTTTTGATCATTTCCTTTGCTGTGCAGTTTTTATCTTGATATAGTTCCATCAGGCTTTTGTTGCCTGTGCTTTTGGTGTCATATTAAAAAATCTTTGGTAAAACTAAGGTTGAGGGGGTTTTCCTCTATATTTTCATCTGTGGTTTCAGTTTTACATTTTTAGATCTTACGTTTAAGTGTAAAATCCATTTACAGTAAATTTTTGTGGCTGGTATAAGATAGAAAAATCAAATTCTTTCTTATGCGTGTGGATATTCAGTTTTTCCAACCATTTATTGAAGAGACTGTCCCTCCTCTATTGTGTATTTGTGGTGTCTCTGCAGAAGATTGATAGTCCAAATATGCATGAGTTTGTATCTAAGTTCTCTGTTCTATTCCGTTGGTCTACATGTCTTTTTTAAAAATACCATTTAACATACTCTTTTGATTACTATAAATTTGTAATAGTATGAAATTGGGAAGTGATATCTCAAGCTTTGTTTTTGTTTCTTAAGATTACTTTGAGCTGGGTGTGGTGGCACATGCCTGTAATCCTAGCACTTTGGGAGACTGAGACAGGAGAATCGCAAGTCCAAAGCCAGCCTCAGCAACATCGAGGTGCTAAGCAACTCAGTGAGACCCTATCTCTACATAAAACACAAAATAGGGCTGGGGATGTGGCTCAGTGGTCGAGTACCCCTGAGTTCAATCCCTAGTACGAAAAAAAAAAAAAAAGATTACTTTGACTATTTGTAGTCTTTTGTGGTTCTGTAAAGTTTAAAATTGTTTTCTCTATTTTCCCCATATTTTTGTTGATATATTATAGTTGTATGTAGTGGTGAGATTCATTGGTACATACTCATACACACACAATATAACAATTTAATTTGGCCAATGTCATTCCTGTAATTTCCCCTTTCCCTCCCCTCCTACTTCTCCCCGGTCCCTTTCTTCTACTAATTTCCCTTTGATTTTCATAAGATACCTCAACCTTTATTTTCCTCTCTAGCATCCACATATGAGAGAAATACATGAATATTGACTTTCTAAGTTTGGCTTATTTTGTTTAACAATGTTCCTAAGTTCATCCATTTTCCTGCAAATGACATAATTTCATCCTTTATGGCTGAATAAAACTCCATTGCATATATACACCACATTTTCCTTATCCATTCATCATTGACAGGCATCAAGTCTGGTGCCAAAGTTTGGGTATTGTGAATTATGCTATTATAAACATAGGTATGCATGTATTGCTATAGTATGCTGACTTTAATTCTTTAGGATAATTACTGAGGAGTAGTATATTTGGGTCATATCGTGGTTCCATTCTTAGTCTTTTTTGAAGAGCCTCCATACTGATTTCCATTGTGGCTGTTCTAATTTAAAATCGCAACAACAGTGTAAAAATATTCCTTTTCTCCCATATCCTCTCCAGCATTTGTTGTTATTTGTATTCTTTTAAAATATTTAGCTGTAGATGGACCCAATACCTTTATTTTCTTTCTTTATTTTTATGTGGTGCTGAGGATCAGATCCAGTACCTCACATATGCTATGCAAGTGCTCTACCTCTGAGCTACACCCTCAGCTCTATTATTTGTATTCTTGATGATTGCCATTCTAACTTGGGTGAGATAAAAATTTTTGTAGTTTTTATTTGCATCTCCCTAATTGCTAAGCATTTTAAACACTTTTTCATTTATTTGTTGGATGTTTATACTTCTTCTTTTGAAAGTGACTTTCATGCATTTGACCACTTATTTATTGGGTTATTTGGGGTTTTATTGGTGTTAAGTTTTTTTTTTTTAGTTCTTATATGTTCTGGATATTAATCCTCTGCCAGAAGAGTAGCTAGCAAATATTTTCTCCCATTATGTATGTTCTCTCTTCAAATTATTAATTGTTTCCTCTGCTGTGCAGAGACGTTTTAATTTGATGTCATTCTGTTTATTAACTCTTGGCATTATGTCCTGAACTTTAGGGGTCCTGTTGAGAAAGTCCTTGCCTGTTCCTATATGTTGGAGTTGATCCTATGTTTTCTTTTAGGAGCTGCAGTTTATGGTCTAATTCCTAGGTCTTTATATATTTTGAGTTGAGTTTTGTACAGAGTGAGAGAGAAGGATTTAGTCTCATTCTTTTATATATAGATTACCAGTTTTCTCATCATCATTTGTAAAAACAAGGCTATCTTTTCTCCAATATATATTTTTGGCATCTTTGTCAAGGATCAGGTGTCTATACCAGTGTGGTTTTTTCCCGTGTGTCTCCTATTCTGTGCCATTGCTCTATGTATCTGTTTTTATGCCAGTACCATGCAGTTTTTGTTACTATAATTCTGTAGCACAATTTGAAATAGGGTATTGTGATGCCTCCAGCATTGCTTTTTTGGCTCAGAATTGCTTTGGGTATTCTGAGTCTTTTATTCTTCCAAATAAATTTTAGGACTAGTTTTTCTAGTTCTGTGAAGAATGCCCTTGGTATTTTTAAGGGGATTGCATCTATATTTTGCTTTTGTTAGTATAGCTATTCTAACAATATTATTTCTGCATATTAATGAACTTGACAGGTCTTTCCATCTTCTTATGTTTTCTTCTATTTCTTTCTTCAATGTTCTATAGTTTTCATTGTAGAGATCTTTCACTTACTTGGTTAGATTTGTTCCTAGGTATTTTATTTTATTCTGAGACTATTGTGTATGTGATTGTTTTCCTGATTTCTTTTTAAGCAGATTCATTATTGGTGTATATGAAAGCTATTGATTTTTAAATATTGATTTTGTAGCCTGATATTTTGTTGAATTTATTAACCCTAGTAATCTTCTGGTGGAGCTTTTTGTATCTTCTAAATATAGGATCATATCACTTGCAAATAGTGATAATTTGACTTCTTCCTTTCCTATTTTATACTCTTTGTTTCTTTCTTTTGATCAATTTCTCTGGCTAGAATTTCTAGTACTATATTGAATAAGAGTGTTAAGAGTGGGCATCCTTGTCTTGTTCCAGATTTTGAAGGAATTGATTTCAGTTTTCCCTTACTCACTATGGCCAAAAATACATGAAAAAAGGTTAAATATCACTGGCAATTAGGGAAATGCAAATCAAAACTATACCAGTCAGAATAGCACTCATCAAGAATAATACTACTAATAGTAAATGCTGGAGAGGATGTGGAGAAAAAAAGAACACTTTACAATGTTGGTGGGACTGTAAATTAGTACAACTGCTATGAAAATCAGTATGGAGGCTCCTCAAAAGACTAGGTATGGATCCACCATATGATCAAGTTATTCCACTCCTTTGTATTTATTCTGAAGAATTAAAGTCATTTTTCTACAGTTATACATGCACACCCATGTTTATAGCAGCCAAACATGGAACAATAGCCAAACTATGGAACCAGACTAGGTTTTCATCAATGGATGAATGGAGAAAGAAAATTCTGGTATATATCTACAATGGAGTTTCATTCAGCCATAAATAAAAATGAAATTATGGCATTTTCAGGAAAATAAATGGAACTAGAGACATGTTAAGCAAAATAAGTCAAACTCAGAAGGTTAAGTGTGGTATGTTTCTCTCATATGCGGAAGCTAGAGAGGAAAAAGGAAAACGAAGGTGGGGGCGGATCTCCTAAATATCAAAGGGAGACCAGTAGAGGAAAGGGACCAAGAGTTAGGAGGCAGAGAGGAAGGAGAGAATGCTAGGAGATTATATTGACCCAAATATATTGTTATGTTGCTGCGCATGTACAAATATGTTACAAAAAATCTTATCAATATGTACAACTATAATGCACCAATATAAAAGTGGAAAAATACAGTTCATTAAGAAAAAAGAAGGGCTGGAATTGTGGCTCAGTGGTACAGCACTCACCTAGCACATGCAAGGCACTGGGTTTGATTCTCAGCACCACATAAAAAATATAAATAAAATAGTTCTTATCTACAACTAGAAAATTATTTTAAAAAGAGAAAATAAAATGTGATATGAAAGTAAAATAAAGTTTATAATGTTCAAAATGTGAACAGAGAAAATGAAAAAAATAAGTTGTAGCAAGTGATGGCTATAAAGGAGGAGAAAAACAAAAAATACAAAAGAATTTCGTTTTTAGTGGGAAAAGAAAGAAGAGAAAGAGAAACAAGCAAACAAAAACAACACACAAAAAACAAAATAGATAACCTTAACCCTTAAAAGACAAGACAAAGAAAAATAATTATCATTGAAAAATTTCTGAAAATGAGAAAAACTATGTGTATTTATCCACAAACCAATCAGCACAGCAAGAACAACAAATAAATAAGATTCTTAATGAAGAAATTGTCTCCACTGAGGTGGTCAAAACTGTTGATGAGGGGCTGGGGATGTAACTCAGTAGAGTGCTTGCCTCACATGCATAAGGTCCTGGATTCAATTCCCAGCATCACATACATATAAAAAAAATCCTGATGATGAGGATGGATGGTCTCTGCTTCTGCCTGCTGTCCTCTTTCTCCTTGGGAGAGAAAAAGAGCAAGGTCTGGGGATTGTTAACTCCTTCTTCTTTTTGTGTTGCTTACTGAGTGTCCAACTGAAATGACCTAAGAGTGAAGCTGGTTGAAATAGCCCTCAGCTTCCCTTCTCATCAGTATAAGGTATGATAGACTGGAAAGTACTATCGATTGAACTTTTCTCTGGACAGACCAGATTGATGTGCTCCCAGATTGAGGCTGCTACAGAGTTTTAAGGGAAGTTCCAGCAGCTGTGGCTTAGATCTAATCAAGCCTTAAGGACTTCCATGGGTGTTATCTGCTCTTGAGCAACTAGATCAACACACCCCTAAGGCCAGGCAGATAGATACCAGTCTCTTCTGGGAGTATAGGTCTTAAGAGCCTCCCAAGAATTCTACTTATGGGGTGGAGGAATCAACACCCCACAGGTCTCACACATTCTTCCGCTGAAGAATACTTCCTTCTCAGGCTTATTTCCTGAGTGTATTCATGCTTGCCTGTCCAGATTCTCATCCCTCTTTATCTGATCACAAAAGCCACCAGACTCTAAGGGAAAGTGAATCGTATTCTCCATATTTCGGACTCGAATTCCTCTGTATCTGTTTCACTCATGTTCTGCTAGGTACACCCTAGGCCACATGCTTGGGGTTTGCCAGGCAGTATGACAATGTTTGCTATGATCTTCTAGCTCCCACAGCAGCAAGCTGCAGTGTGGCCTCCTCCAGATGGCTCTTTCCTCAGTTCTCCACTTGCCAGTTGAAAAACAGCACTTTCAGACACCAGTTTGCTGTTCAGCCTCTGGATTAGCTAAATGCTTTTCTGATGTATAGGTATTTCTGTGCCAAAATTATCCATGGTCCTTTTTTTCTGTTTTATACTTTCCCCTCTTTGATGAACTAGTGCTGCTTCCATTAACACTACTGGCTTGACTCCAATGTACTCTTTTTTGTTTTTTATTGAATACTTCTGAATTTCTGAGTCTCCATGAGATTCTGACTGTCAGATACTGACTTTCAGTGAATTCCCTCTTTCTCTAATCTCACAGAGAAGCAGAATTCCTCCTTCTTGAATTCTGAGCTACAGAGCAACTGAAAACAGCATTCCTCTAATCTGCCATCTTGAACTGAAATCTGTTTTCTCTATTTTTGTGAAAAATGCCATTGGTATTTTGGTAGTTATAGCATTAAATCTGCAGATAACTTGGGTAGGTAGTAGGAACATTTTCACAATAGTAATTCTTCCAATCTATTATATTTTAGATATGAGGCATCTCTCAAAAGCTCACGTGTGATGCAATGCAAGAAAGTTTAGAGGTGAAATAATTGCTTTATGAGAGCACAAAACTAATCAGTGCATTGATCCCCTGGTTAGGATTAACTGAATGGTAACTGTAGGCAGGTAAGGTGTAGCTGGAGGAGGTGGATTCCTTGGGGCAAGGCTTTGGGGTATATATTTTGTCCTTGATGAGTGGAGCTCTCTTTCTGCTTCCCGTTGCAATGTCCTTAGCCATTTCCTCTATCACACTCTTCTACAATGCTGTTCTGCCTCATTTTGGATCCAAAGTAATGGAGCCGGCCATCTGTGAACTGAGACCTCTGAAATTGTAAGCCCCCAAATAAATTTTTCCTCTTCTAATTGTTCGTTTCAGGTCTTTTGATCATAGCAGACCAAAAGCTGACTAAAACACCACACTTGAACATGTTAGCTTTCTATTTATTTGCGTCTTCTTCCATTTCCTTCATCACTATTTTATTTTCAGTGTACAGATCTTTCACCTCATTGGTTAATTTATTCCCAAGTATTTTGTTGTCTTTGATGCTAGTATATATGGAAATGGGGTAGGTTATTGTCAGTGTATAAAAATGCAACTGATGTTTGTGTGTTCATTTTGTATCCTAAAATTTTATGGAATTTGTTGATTAAGTTTTTAAATTTATTTATTCTACTTAGGTATACATGACATCAGAATGCATTTTGTTTCATTGTACACAAATGGAGCACAACTTTTAATTTCTCTGGTTGTACATAATATAGAGTCACACCATATGTACAGTCATACGTGTACCTAGGGCAATGATGTCCATCTCATTCCACCATCTTTGTTGCTCCCATGTCCCTTCCCCTTCCCTCCAACTCCTTTCACCAAAGTTCCTCCATTCTTCCCATGCCCTCTCCTCCATTATGGATCAGCATCCACTTATAAGAGAGAACATTCAGCCTTTGTTTTTTTTGGGATTGGCTTACTTCACTTAGCATTATATTCTCCAACTTCATCCATTTACCTGCAAATTTATACTCTTTTGATGCTGAGTAATATTCTAGTTTTGATGGGATATTTAGGGTTTTCCATATGTAAGATCATGTCATATGTAGTGATAATTATTTCTTCCTTTCTGAATTAGAAGCCATTATTTTAAATTTTTTAATCTTACCAAAAATTGCTCTAGCTAGGACTTCCAATACTATGTTGAAGAGAAATGTACACAGAAGTCATCCTTGTCTTATTCCTGATCTTAGAAAAAAAGATTTAAAGTTTCACCATTGAGTATAATGCTAGATGTAAGCTTGCCTTCATTGCATTGAGCTATATTCCTTCTACACATAATTTGATGAGCATATTTTTCATTATGGAGATATGATGAACTTCAATGAATGTTTTTTTTTTTTCTGCATCTAATGTTAGCACCCGGCTAACATGCTTTTAATACTATACATCTATTCAAATTATTGTAGTTTTAGTTATTTTAAATTAGTTTTTCTTTTCATTTTTATACTTGAGCAGAAAGTGATTTACACATAATCATTACAATATAGAGAAATTCTGGATTCAGTTATATAGTTTCCTTTATTAGTGAGTTTTATATATTTGTACACCTTTAAGTTGCTTACTAGTATCTTTTCCTTTCAGACTGAAGAACTCCCTTTAGTATTTCCTGTAATACTGGCCTAGTAGTGATGAAAACTCAGCTTTTGTTTTTGGGGGGAAGTCTTGCTCTTTCATTTCTGAAGGGTAGCTTTGCTGGATGTGATATTCTTGGTTAGCGGGATTTTTTTCTTCAATGTTTTGAATACATCATCTCACTGTCATTATCTGAAAGGTTTCTGATGAGAAATCCTCTTATACAACTTTGGAGACTCCCTTGTATGTGATGAGTGATGCTCTCAGAACTCTATCTTTGACAGTTAAGAATTTAATTATAATGTGTCTCTTTGGTTTCAACATATTTAGAGATATTTAGAGATATTTAGAATTCATGAATCTGGATGTCCATTTCTTTCCCAAGATTTGAGAATTTTGCATCCATCATTTTTAAAAGAGACTTTCTCTCTTCTCCTTCTGGAATTTCAGTAATATGTATATCGATAGTGTCCCTTAAGTCCTGTACAATTTCTTCACTTTTTCTATTTTTTTTCTTTTTGAACAGCTCAATGAATACTTTTAAATGAACTTACTTTGAATTTACAATTTCTTTCTTGTACTCAATCAACTTGCAGTTTCAGCACTATTGAATCTTTATTTCTGTCTTTCAGTTCTTCAGTTCTAGTGTTTCTGATGTGTGCTTTTTAAATGGTTACTATTTCTTTGTTGAACTTTTCATTTTATTCATATATTGTTTTCTTAATTTTGTTTAATTGTGTATCTGTATTTTCTTAGATTTCCCTGAATATTCCAATATTTCATTGCAAGGCATTTCATAGATCTTTATTTCTACAGGTTCTGATATTGGAGCATTAATTAGTTTCCTTTGGTGTTATCATGTGTTTCTGATTCTTCAGGATTCTTGTATTCTGGTGCTAGTATTTATACATTTGAGGAAGTGATATCCTCCAGCCTTACAAGTTTGCTTTGGCTGGAAAAACCTTTATCCATTAGCCTAACCTGGGATTCTAGACAGGCCAGCTGGTAACATCTGCATGTAGGTAGGTCTTGCTTCTGGGGTCTCTTCCCAGGCAGATTTACTTCCCATGTGTTGAGATTGAGCAGGTCTATTGGCTGGCCTGATAGCTGGGCTCCTTGTTTGGGTGGGGCTTCTCTCTGGGCTCTGAGGTCAGTTGGGGTCACTAACTGGGTTCCATAATCTCCTGTATTTGAGTGAGGTTACAGACTGTGCTTTCTGGCCTGGTAGTTGGCCTTGTTGGACTGCATTCAGACAGAATTTCAGTCTGTATTCTACAATCGGGTATGGCTTCGGGCTATGCTCTGAAGCTGGGTGAGGTATTTTGGATAGCTGCCATTCTGACTGGGGTGAAATGAAATCTGAGAGTAGTTTTGATTTGCATTTCTCTAATGGCTAGAGACGTTGAACATTTCTTCATATATTTGTTTATTGATTGTATATCATCTTCTGAGAGGTTTCTATTCAGCTCCTTAGCCCATTTATTGATTGGGTTCTTTGTTTTTTTGGTGTTAAGTTTTTTGACTTCTATATATATACTGGAGATCAGTGCTCTATCTGATGTGCATGTGGCAAAAATTTGCTCCCAGGATGTAGGCTCTCTGTTAACCTCATTGATAGTTTCTTTTGCTGAGAAGGAGCTTTTTAGTGTAAGTCCATCCCATTTATTGTTTCTTGCTTTTATTTCTTGTGCTTTTGGAGTCTTGTTAAGGAATTCAGGGCCTAATCCAACATGATGAAGATTTGGACCTACTTTCTCCTCAATTAGATGCAGAGTTTCTGGTCTAATTCCTAGGTCTTTGATCCACTTTGAGTTGAGTTTTGTGCATGGTGAGAGATAGGGATTTAGTTTCATTTTACTGCATATGGATTTCCAGTTTTCCCAGCACCATTTATTGAAAAGGCTATCTTTTCTCCAATGTATGTTTTTGGCACCTTTGTCTAGTATGAGATAGCCGTATTTCTGTGCATTACTCTCTGTGTCTTCTATTCTATACCATTGGTCTACATGTCTATTTTGGTGGCAATA
>CM053417.1:37597400-37637596 GCA_028644305.1 Xerus rutilus
TCCCTTTTCATAACTTTGGTTTGAAGTCCACTTTATCTGAAATGAGGATGGAAACTCCTGCTTGTTTATGCAGTCCATGTGAGTGATAAATTTTTTTCCATCCTTTCACCTTCAATCTGTGAGTGTCTCTTTCTATGAGATGAGTCTCTTGGAGGCAGCATATTGTTGGGTCTTTTTTTTTAAATGCAATCTGCCAGTCTGTGTCTTTTAATTGCTGAGTTTAGGCCATTGACATTCAATGTTATTATGGAGACATGGTTTGCATTTCCAGACATTTTGGTTTATTCTTAGTTTTTAACTTGACTAGGTTTCTCCTTTGATTGGCCTTTGGTGTAGCTCTTCTCTCTGCAGGTTTTCATTGTTGTTTTTCATTTCCTCCTCATGGAATATTTTACCAAGAATGTTCTGTAGTGCCAGCTTTCTTGCTGTGAATTCTTTTAAATTTTGTTTATATTGGAAAGTTTTTATTTCATCATCAAACCTAAAACTTAATTTTGCTGGATATAAGATTCTTGGTTGGCATCCGCTGTCTTTTAGTACTTGGTATATGCATTGCCATGATCTTCTTGCTCTCAGGGTCTGGATTGAGAAGTCTGCAGTGATCCTAATTGGCTCCCCTCTATATGTAATCTGATTCCTTTCTCTTGTGGCTTTTAAGATTCTCTCCTTGTTCTGAATGTTAGGCATTTTCATTATGATGTGCCTTGGTGTAGCTGACTGCATATCTTAACAATATATTTTGGAGATATTTCAAATAGTACATACAGATTTACCTAATTATTTGTAACAGTGACATGACTCTTGATATTATAGATATGCCACTGCTTATTCAATTAGTTGATGGAAACTAAGTTGTTTTCCGATTTTTTCATAGTAAGTTAATAATGCCACAATGAATAGTTATGCCTTTATTTTTACTAAATTGTATACATATATCTATAATCAAAGTGCCAGAGAGGGGTTACTGGATGAAATGTTACATGTACTTACAAGTTTTATTTACATTGCCAAATTACTCTCCAAAATATAATATAGACTGATTAAATTATGTATGAAAGTGCTTATTTCCTCATACCTTTACAACCACTGCTTTTATCAATCTTTTCAATTATTGCCAATATGAGAGGTTAAAAATAATACCACCTTGTCACCAACTTGCTCTCTGTAAGATCTACATCAATTTACTTATATTTTCTCTACCTAATCTTCTATATCTGGAACCATGTTGTAAATTCCTTGGGAAAATTCTAATTTGAACCCATTCAAGATGAATATCATGCACTCTGGAAGATACTGAAAGGCTATGGTATTCTTCTGACATGCCAGTTAAATCCCAATGGATCTTTTATCAAGCTTGTTTCAAGTACCTTTAAGAAAATATTTCTTTAATATAAGAAAAGCACTGTATCACATTAAAGGGAAAATTTACATGTTTTCAAAACAAAAACCTATAAAAGGAAATCACATTACTAAATTAGATGACTCATCTAAGACGTAGTTACCTTTGGAGAGTAAGTCACACCAGACCAAAAGATGAAAAGCATTCTTACAAGTTGGCCATAGTGGTGCATGACTGTAATCCCAGCTACTTGTGAGGGAAAGGCAACAAGATCACAAGTTCAAGACCAGTCTCAACAACTTAGTGAGACTCTTTCTCAGAATGAAAATAAAAATAAAAAGGGTTGGATATAGCTCAGTGGTAGAGTCCCTGGGTTCAATCTCTGGTACTGAGAAAAAACTCTTCTTTGCAAATAACACTTGCCACATGTTCCAATAGTCATGCTCATTTCATTCACTGTAGCTCTGTGGGTAAGAATACTTTAACAACTAAAATCTTCAAATATATTTTCAGGATAAATGTTAACTGATACCTACCTAATATTTTACCAAGTTCTAATAAAATAGAACCAAACATAAAGGGTCTATCACCCTATAAGTTTAGTAAGTTATAAGAGACTATGACCATGTCAGTTGAATCATTTATTTGATGCTAAGAAAATGACACAGCTGCAATAATGTGGTTGTATTTTAAAGGTCACCATGAGCAAGCTTCTGATAAATCAGACTTGACAGCCCCACAACGAATCAATGATAACTAAACAGGCTTAACTTTCAAACAAATAAACAGAAGGATAGAAGAGGAGTCCTTAAATGCTGCTCTTTTAACAGGTAACACAGGAGAAGATGATAGTAACTTTAAAAGAGATGTACGTTATGCTGGTATTTTTGCTTTAGTGCTGACAAAGGTGGCAATGCTTTAGATAAAGAAAGAAGTTATTTTCCCAGGCCCTATATCAGAAGTGCTAACATATGCCTTACCTCTAAAGCCTAATAATTACCTAATAGGTTTTTTCAAAACATGTTCTACTTCTGTTCCTTCAACTTCATAGTCTCTCCCATTAGTCTAGTCTAATTGTGATTTTTTTCTCAATTAATGACTAATAGTTCTATTGGAGATGTCCTAGTCATTTTAAATACTGTGCTACAAAAGATCAGATATACCTTGCTTCCTGTTTTAGCAAAGTAGCAATAGATCAACATACAAAAACCAACCTAGGTGCCCATCAATAGATAAATGGATAAAGAAAATGTGGTATATATACACAATGGAGTTTTACTCAGCCATCAAGAAGAATGCAATTATAGTATTTGCTGGTAAAAGGATGACATTGGAGAACATCTTATTACCTGAAATAAGATAGATCCATAAAGTAAAAGGTCAAATATTTTCTCTCATATGTAGAAGCTAGACCAAAATAAGGGGAAAAGAATGGGAGCGGTGGAAGGTTGGAGAATTCCCATGAAAGGAGAATAGAGATCAGTGGAACAGAGGAAAGGCATTAAAGGGGAGGGAGGATGTATGGGAAAAGGAAGGAATAATGGAATGAATCTGACCAAACTTTCCTATATACACATATGACTAGACCACAGAAAATTTCACCTTTACATATATCTGTAAATAAATAGAAAAAATAACCATAGAGTAGAGGAAATGGAACAGGAGAAAGGTGGGGGGAAGGAGAAGGGGAAACACTGAGGACTGAATTGGAGCAAATTATATTCCATGTTTATATAATTATGTCAAAATGAACCCTGATATTATGTGTAACTATCATTCACTAATAAAAATAAATACATAAATAAGGATAACATATTGGAATACTCATTCCATTTCCCCCCCAGACATGTGGCTCTGAATTACCCAAGAGGAGAGAAAGTGACATGCATGCAACAGATGACTTGGTTTCCAGGGGTAAAGATGAAAGCAAAGTGATTATCGCCCAGTGATTGAGTTTCTGTGCAGGAAGCTGCCCTTGTTGCTTATCCCTTGCAGAACACATCACTAACTGTGAATCCACCAATAAAGGACTTGTAAACACAGATTCTGTAGCAGTGTTTTTTGCCCAGTTTCACCTTAATCAGTGCTTACACTTATTCAACAACCAATATTAAGTAGTATGATAAATATACAGAGAGGTACAAAGTTTAATACACAGTCCCCATCCTTTAATAGCTTATAGTCTATTTAGAAGGCAAATCTTACACAAAGCTGGTAAAGATTTCATGGAATTGTAAGGATTTGGCATGGTAAAGAGTTGGATACACAGAGCAAAAGGCATTTAGGTCAGTTTAAAATTTTATTTTTTTTGGTCTGAAGCCTTTATATAACTTTCGGAAAAAAGTAGATATAATGTACTCTTAAAAATAAACTATCATATGGTGGAATGAGATGGACATCACTACCCTAGGTACATGTATGATGACATGGATGGTGTGACTGTACCTTGTTTACAACCAAAGAAATGGAAAATTGTGCTCCATATGTGTACTATGACTTGAAATGCATTCTGCTGTTTAAAAAAAAAATAAAAATAAAATTTAAAAAATGAACTATCATGATCAAAACAGAAGTTAGAAGACTTTTTTTTTCAATATCTTTATTTATTTTATGTGGTGCTGAGGATCTAACCCAGTGCCTCATGTATGCGAGGCAAGCGCTCAACCGCTGAGCCATAACCCCAGCCCCTAGAAGACATTTTTGAGTTTAAATTTAGGAAACATTTTCCAGTTGTTTTTACAAAATGAATTCTCAGACTAATAATACAGTTGGATTAATAGTAATGTTTAAAATAGCTTTAGTTCTGAATTTTTAGTAATAGAAATAAGTCTAGTGTTTATAAAACTGTCTGGATCAAAAGTAAGCCATTAACACCTTCTAACATTGCTTTAAATCAACACTAGTTAAAATGATCACCCAACGCTCACCAAAAGTTCCAGTATGCTTGATTATAACTATACACCATCTACTCAAAAGAGTGATAGAATGGTTTTTAGCTCAGAAGCAGGTGCACTAAACTAGAGGAGCAGAACAGAATCTGCCATCTCTCATGTGAGCAGGTATAGTTTGGGAGCAAGATGTCACAAAGGCTTGCAGATGTCTGTGCGAAGTAAGATTGACTAGGCAAACAAGTCTCTATACTCTCCCCCAAGATATAAACTTGGCTCTATCCTTCACTCCACTAAGGTTTGAATTTACATGTTACTTCCTCAGAATGGCCATCTTTGGCTCTACCTATACAAAATCGAACCCTCCTTCATTTTCTCCCATCTCATCCTGCTTTATACATATTTAAATATGTAATTATTGTCTATTTCTCCAATTACAATGAACTCTCAGTGAGGGCAGGGACTTTCCTGCCTTTGTTACAGGTATATCTCTAGATTTTAGAACAATACTTTACACATAGTAGGGGCTTAATAAATATTTATTCAAAAAGGACTATGTAAATTCCAAATAGGTGATTGGACACCATATTTTTTTTTTTGGTACTGGGGATTGAACTCAGGGACACTCGACCACTGAGCCACATCCCCAGCCCTATTTTGTGTTTTATGTAGAGACAGGGTCTCACTGAGTTGCTTAGCACCTTGCCATTGCTGAGGCTGGCTTTGAACTCATGATCATCCTGCCTCAGCCTCCCAAAGTGCTGGGATTACAGGCGTGTGCCACTGCGTCCGACTTGGACACCATATTTTGAATCAATGATCTTGTAAATTACTTGTATATTACTGCTTGCTGTAGATATGGCTTGTGGGATTTGGGAAAGGCATAAAGGCTCCCACTTCTGCACAGTCTCATTCAAGTTCCACATTCTCCATGAAGCCTCTTTTCTCCAGCAACTCCATTCCTTCAGTGAAATCCAACTACACACAATTTAATATGTAACTGCCCTGTTGTATGTAAATAACATTAGTTTGGAGTTTTTTGAAAGTGAAGATAATATCTTATTTTTCTCATCCTGTATTTCCTATCATGCCCATTGCACCACAGAGCACATAGTAGGCAGACAACATATTATACCACTTGTTGATTAATTTCAGATGGGGAAATTGGCAAGCACAAACTGTTGGAGGTGAGCTTTTTTTTCTAAAACAACCCAATAATCAACTGGCATTAAAGAAATTACTCATAAATCCTAGCAAATTATTTTAACTATAAAGGTAAATCTGATCCAGCAGTATCCCTTGGGCACACTTTACACTTGCTAATGAATAACTTAGGGGCCTAGAAAAATGAATTATGGGATCTAGCCTTTGAAGGGGTTTGTCAAATGAACACATTAAGTTTTCCATCTGCCTCTGCCCTGGGCCATGTGGGGTAGGGTGGGCAGCCTGCAAAGATTGTTTCATGCTTGCCCTTTCCAGATTTCTCCTTCTATGTGGTGGATGTTTCATTCTTTTTAAATATGAAGAAATTGGAATTGGAAGTGATTTCTGGAGGCAGTAAGGTTTCTACCCTGGCCTTAGATTAAGAACATACTTGTTCCTTTATACTTCCACCACAAATTTCAAGAGTTTCTGGATGCTCAAAAATCAAGCCAAGGTCTACTTCATCCCAGAGTATTCTATTGAAATCTGGGAAATTAGGTGATTCCTAAACTCTACTGAGGTGACTGTTGACTTCCAGGGAAACCTGCACTGAGCTCTCATATCCTACTCAGGGATGGTGCCCTGCTCATGATATAGGTTAGCCATGTAGCTCTTCATGTGGCAACTGACATAAAGGTTCATTGCCATACTAAGAATGTTCTCTACTTGCTTTTCATTTCATTTCAAAATGCACCAAATCAATTAGTCTCTTGCTGTTTTGCCTGCAATATTCTCTACCGAACTGATTTGAGATATGGATTTCCCTTAGGCCAGCCTGTATTTATTGCAAAATCTCTTACAGCTGATGATAGAGAACAGAATCAGCCTTCCTCTTAGGGTGCTATCCATCTTCAACATCAGTAACTCCTAATGTTTTTGGAGTTTTGAGAGTCAATTTGATTTTGCAACACCTCTGCTCCCTTTGTTGCCTCTAAGGAAGTGATAATATTTGGCAGACAACTTTAACTACAGCAGAAGAAGCAGTGCAAATGAAGAGGGATTCTGGAGAAAGTCAGTGGACCTAGAGTATAATTTTGGGTCTTAACTATGATTTTTCAATTGAATCTTTGTGACCTGGGCAAGGCACTTGACTCATTTGGGGTCTTAGTTTGATTTGTGAAATAAAGGGATGGACTTGATCAGTGTTTCTAAGCCTGGATGTACCTCAGAATAATTAGGCAGAGGTGGCGGTAACAACTAAAAATACTAATTATAGAGTTTTACTTTAGACTTACTGAACATAGCGTGGTGTGTATCTATATATTTTTAGAAAACATGACCAGTAATTCTGATATGTAAACAAGGTTTAGTATAAATCAGGGTTTCTCAACCTTTGATTTGCATAAAAGTACATAGAGATATTGTTTAAAATGCCCTTTCTTATTCAGTTTGTCTGGTTTGGGGCCTGAGATTCTGCTTTTCTAATAAGTTCCAAGGCGATGTCCATGCTGAATACTGAGTAACAAGGGGCCAGATCAGTGGTTCAAAAGTGGGGGAAATCCTTCCCCATAGGTAGAGATGACAGATCAAATGCATTTGCCTAATGTGTCAATACTATCTCCAAAGGACATTTATCAATGTCTAGAGACATTTTGGCTGTCACAACAGGAATAGATACTACTGGCATCAGGTGAGCAAGGGCCAAGGACACAGCCAAACATCCTACAATGCACAGGACAGTCCCCCTAAAATAAAGAATAATCTGGTCTACCATGTCAATAATGGCAAGGCTGAGAATCTCTGAACCACATAATCTAATTAAAGATCTCTTCAAATTTTACATTGCTTTATATACCTATGGTAATAATTATAATAAAGTCACATGTTTTGATCAATGATCAATGGTCATTAAATCAAATTTTTTTTCCTAGCCAAAACCTCTTGACAAAAGATGAACTTTTCCAATAAGCCTTTCAAGATTTTATTCAATTTTATTTCTCTGAAAATAGCAATTGAATGCTGAGAATAGAAGAAATGTTGAGTGTCAGAGCCTGAAGGACCTTCAGTAATCAATTCAATTCAACCCTTTCAATCCACAGATGGAGAAATGAAGGCTTGCAGAGGGGAAGTGGACAGACTAAGCTGTGTTGTTTTAAGGAAATTCTCCACATATCTGGGGGTTGTTAGGATAGTTAATTGTTTATAAAATGTCAACAGTACTACCTGCTTCTAATTGGCACACATTCTCCAAATAAACTGGATAAGAAGACTCATGGTCTCCTCATTTGAAGATCACCTGGATTTCATTTCTGTTCACATACTGAGAGTAATTTTCTGAAAATCTAAAGTTACCTCATTCACTGAATACATCCATTCTAATAGCGAAAGCTTTGGAAGAATTCATTTTGGCCTGTAATAATGATAACAAATACTTATTGAGGATTTACAATGTGCCAGATGTTGTTATAAATGCTTTACACGATCTAAGTAATCCTCCTAACTCTATTTCACAGATGAGGAAACTAAGCAACACAAAAGTTAAGTCACTTGTCCAAGGCCACACAACTACTTAGTGGCAATATCAGGACTTAAGTCCAGAAGTTGGATTCTAGGAATCAGGCTATTGGACACAAAAAAGAGTGCCTCCCAGAGCTTGCTTGTGGTTGTACTAGTAACTAAGAGCTCCTGGAGGGAAGGGACTCCGCCATTTGTCTTCATATTCAAAGTCTAGCACAAGAATTGGCACATTGTTGGAGCTTATTATTTGTTAGATGCATAAGTGAATTAATGATTGCTAAGATTTGATGCTCTTGGCAAAGAAACCTACAGACAGTGAAATTGTTCCCTGCTAGCTGCCCTTTCCATTGGTGTTAGTAATAGTTTACACAGGTCCAGACTGTCCTCTTTTTAGTGTGAATAATTGGAGCTGCTTCTGAGGCTAATGTTGTTTATATTGGGAAGGTACAATGAGGACAGTTAGGTCTGTGAGATGCTATTCATCTGGCCTAGATGGGAATGCTCCAAAACAAGGCCTTGGACATAGGCTGGGCTCTGTGTCTGGAAAGATGTTGCTTCTACCTCTCAATACCTATGTAGACTTGAGGAGGTGAGCTTATAAACCTGGCTGGAAAGATCCCCATTCTTCAAAGAGGAGGTGTGAAAAGAGGTCAATGAGAACTCAGCTCAGATATTCTTCTCCCTTTCCTTTATGGAAGCAAACTAGTCTTATGGAAAAAGCATGTACTTTGAAATCTAACAGACCAGGAGTCTCATTCTGATTCTGCTACTTACTACCTTAGTCACTTGATTTCTATGACACTTAGTGCATGGAATTTGGGGAAAGAATCCCCATCATATGGAAAGCTTTTAGCAACTGTTAGTTCTTTCTCCTTCTGCAGATCCAGGTCTCTGTTTTGCACTGAATCTTGTGGAAGGTATCTGATCTCTGGGTTAGAGCCTATCTATAGATTGTCAGCACATAATTGTCTAACACCATTTATTCCCTTCTTCTTCCCTTGCAGCAGCAGAACTGTAAAGTGATATATATAAGCTGACCCTGTGATACTGAAGCCCTGAAAAATCTTCAAGATTCAAAGAAGTCCAAAGATTGCTATGATCAGACAACTAATGAAATGGGCCATCTTGTTGAGTTGGTATAAAAAGAAGTCAAACTATTTTGTGAGTCAAAAGAGTTGCAGTGATACTAAATGATCTGAGAGGAATTTTTTTTTTTAAACCAGGGAATGAACCCACGGGGGCTTAACCACTGAGCAGCATTCCCAGCACTTTTATTTATTTATTTATTTATTTATTTATTATTATTTTATTTTTTTCCCCAAAAGTTGCATTTTAATACGTTAGCAAACATAACAGAAAAAAACAAATTATCAGAAGCTGTACACACTATTCACTGAAAACATTTGTTGAGGAAAATAGAAAAAAATTGTTACAATCATAATTTTTCTAACTTTGCACAAAATTATAAGCAGATTACATTCTTCATATTAAACATCTTTATATGCACTTTCAATGAACAGTATATATAAAATTTTTATTTTGAGACAGGGTCTCGGTAAGTTGCTTAGCACCTTACTAAGTTGCTGAGACAGGCTTTGAACTTGCGATTTTCCTGCCTTAGTCCCCTGAGCTGCTGGAATTACAGGCAAGTACCACCTCGCCTTGCTGAGGAACTTTCTTTAGACATGCTACTGCATGGGGATTTTTGTACAAGGGGATTTGCTGCCTCAAGGTGACAACATAGCAAGGTAACTGGAAATTGGTTGAAGAGCTAAGACAAAGTCTCCAGTATTAGAATCCTGCAATCTAAAGGTAAATTCTATTCCAAGTACTCAAGTCATTTTGAGCCAGTATTGTTTCTGAGGCAGAAAAAGTTCTGCCAGGATGTAAAAGCTTGTTGATTATGAATACAGAAAAGCCACCAGCCATTATTTTCTCCCTATACATGATGGAAATTCACCCAGTTCACAGATGTCCTTGTGTCAAGTATTTGCTATCAATAACACTTAAAGGACAGTATATCTCAACAGCATGTGAATTAAATTTGTATATACTTCTGTGATTGGAAGAAGAGCTGTAGACTTTGGGCAATAATGAGAAAGCTGAGACCACCAACTAGAAGATCAGAGTCATTTCAATGTCACAAGGATATAATCCATCTTTCCAGGGATATTTATAAGAGGGAACTCTTAAGGAATACTTGATTAGTACTTCACAGGAACATTCTAATCCTGAGCCTCTCTGGTCAGATCAACCACAACTCAACTTTGAGATTTTGGGAGATTCACTTCTCTGAATACAAGTTTTCAAATTTGTTAAAAGAGGGAGATGAACTAGACAATATTCTTTTACTGTTCTTGTTTATGCTTTTGTTTATTGTCTATGGTAGTGCCAGGGACAGAACTGGATGTTGAACTTATTCTAGGAGAGTAAGTGGGCCTTTGCCTTCTACTTTGGAATCTAACAAAGGCAAAATATCAATTGATACCTTTATTTTACTACAGTATTATAAAGATGTGACCTACCACCTTTAAGAGAAGCAGTGTGGGAGAGGGAGAAGCAGAGAGCAATGCCTGTGCTATACCATGTGTTTTGTATTTGCTTAGATTTACACGTGGCCTAAAGCCTGTCTGTTCTGTGCCTGTATTGTTTCAACTTTCATCCATTTCATTGGTTGTATAAATTGGCTTTTACCCAATTCTCTCTGTTTTGGTCATTAAAGTTCAAATCAGTTCCTGGCTCATGTATAATCCCCTTCTTTCTTTGATAGTGGAATAGATCTCACTCCCAAAAATGATGATTGGAAACTTGAAAGCAGGCTATTTACTATTCTTTTCATTGTATTCAATTTCCTCCCATTTACCTTCCATGAGATTTGTTCTTTAGAGTAGTGTCCAGCATCTTGAGACTCGGATTCCTTTCTAGTGAAGTGAGGCCTCTTCTGTGTGGGGAGGTTGGTAATACAGTGCCCTTTGGAGATATGCTGTTAGGACTGTCACATCAAATAGTCCTAAAGTGAGAAATTGAGCCAAAACAGTCCAGTCTTAATTCTGGGAAGTTCTTCAGCTTAGAAGTTCTTCTCAATGTTTGCCAAGAGTTAAGAGGGTCCCACCTTACCTGACCATATGAGGGAGCTATATCTGATACAATGGTGGTTTATCCCGTCCATAATACACTGGTGAATGTTTAACAACCTGCTCTTTTGAGGAAAAGCCCTGATCTATATCATTTTTCAATTTCCCTGGTGAAATTACTCCTACCATGGTTGACTGCAAGCTAGCAGCATGATATCATTATATATGGTGTTGGAATAGAATGAACATGATTGGTCCTTAGGAGATAGATGGTGCAAACAGACTCCAGCACACTACCCACTGCATTTGCACAACTGGCCTATACAGCCAAGTCTTCAGACCTGGCATCTTTGGGACTGGCACGGTTTGAGAAGGAAAGGGAAAGTAGTTCTTAGACTCCATCTTGCCTCTCCCACTTACTCCTTTGGAAAGAGGTATCAGGAAATAAAAGAAATATTGGCCATGGAAATAGCAGAGGCCACTTCAGGGAGTTCTGAGTGTCCCACCTGAATTGCATCCCTACAGGCTTGTCAGATGTTTATGTGGTGACCTGAAGCAACAGCAGAGTTCATATCTTGCCTGCATGGCAGAGAAACCTTTTTTTAGAATTATATGGCTCTTTTGTGTGGAGGGAAGAAAGAAAGGGAACATTAAATCAGCGTTTGTTCTTCAGCAAACTGTGCTTTCCTACAAACCCATATATACCCAGCTCTCTGGTGGGAAAGTAGAGACTGTTAAAGAAATAACTCCCTCTCACTTCTTGGAATGTCAGGATTTGACTCCACACTAACACAGCCAGCCTGAACAAAGGAAGTTAGTGCTTTGGGTTGTTGTAAATGAACTTTAGGCATAGTTCTATAGAATCTATTTATTTTGTATTGGGCAAAATAAAGGTGAGCATCCATGTTTTGGTTGGCTGTGAAATGAGGATATTTGGCATCATGTGTAATATTAGAGCCACAAGGACAGCTCTGGGTTCTGAACATTAAACTTTACAGCTAAAAGAACCATGAAGAATACACTTTAGTGCCAAAGAAACAGCATTTGAACGCCTTCAGGAATGTTAGGGCTTAACATCACCCTAACAAAAACAACCAGAAAAGGGGCAGCCACCTTGGAAAAGGTTCACCATGATACAAAATATACACTATATTTCCACTTTAGGCACATTTTCCTGGACAACTCTCTTTGTATGCATTGTTGCTGGATGCCTTCTCTTTTACCTTGGCCAATACACAGAAGGGCACTGTTATGGTTTAGATATGAGGTGTCCCCCAAAAGATCATGTGTGAGACAATTAAAGAATTTTCAGAAGTGGAATCTAATGAGTGCATTAATCCACTGATAAGGATTAACTGGGTCATAACTGTAGGCATATAGGGTGTGACTGGAAAAGATAGGTCATTGGGGTGTGTCTTTGTGGTATACATTTTGTCCCCAGTGAGCCGACCTCTCTCTGCTTTCTGTTTGCCATGTCCTGAGCTGCTTTCCTCCACCATGCCTTTCTGCCATGATGTTCTGCCCCATTATGACTATGGTGTCAGCCATCTATGGATCAAGACCTTTGAATCCATGAGCCCCAAATAAATTCTTCCTCTTCTACACTGTTCATGTCAGCTCTTTTGGTCATAGCACAAAGGAAAAAAAAAACTAATTGAAACAGTCACATATAGCAGGTAGGATGGTACTGACTGGAGAATGTAGATATTTGCCACTACAACTGCCATCAAAATGGTAGCTTCAGAAAGCTAATGTTAAGGATGGAGGAACACTAAAATGAAACAGTAAACTGTGATTGTACCATTAGAATTGAGTGTATAATTTCATATACTTAAAAATTCCCAGGATGAAAAAAGCCACACCATATTCCTTCCAGCTTGCTTTGATTCTTTTTCACTACAATTTAGCTCAGAGTAAGTTTCATTCCTGGGTCCCTAAACGCCTTTTAAAGAAGATCCCTTTACATTTAATTCTCTGGGAAAGAAATTGCAATGTACCTTGATAAATATAGAGATTCATTTCTTGGCACCTAAAGAGCTCAGAGACCTATAGTTCAAAAGAATTGCTTACAATATGATTGTAGCACAGAGATCAGTCACCAAATTGAAGGTCATACAGGAAATCTGATTCCTTTATTTGGTTTACTCCAAACATGAGTTGATTTTTGAGGGATGTTATGAGATATATTCAGCTATGTGTCTATCTAACCACTTGCTTAATAAAGGACTCACAAGTGGTTGTTCAAAATTGTTTTACAGTTAACAACTAGCATTTATTTATTTGAGAATGAATATTTATTGAGTGTTTTTATTGATGTGCCAAGTTTTCCCCCAAGGATTCTGTAAGATAATATCTCATATAATACTCCCAACAATCCTTTGAAGGAAGTACTACTATTATCCCATTTTATAGTTGAAGAAACAGACACAAAAAGATGCAGTAAGTGGGTAAGTGGTAGAGTCAACCAAAACCTTGACAGCGAAGTTCAAGAATCTTTGACTTTATCCACTATGGTAAAGTAATCTTACCATAGGCATAGAGTGTAATTAAAAACAAAGCAAATCAAAAACTCTCCTAGGCCTATACTCAGAAAATCTGAGTTCTGATTCTGACTGTCACTGACTTGTGACACCTAGGAAAATTCCCTCTATTTCTTCATGTCTACATTATGGTAAAGAGCCATGTTTTTCAAAAGAAAGTTGTAGAGATTTTGGTGTTACTGTTTCTCACTGTCATTCACAGATCCCATGAAAAAGATTTGCTTTTGCTTTTGCTGGCCGTGTGTTTTGCAGTTTGACCCCCATTGTTCTCCTTTCAGTATCTTCAGGAGAAAAATCCTTAGAAGTTAGACTTGAAAAATGTCCAGCAGAGCAGTCAACCCTTTGCTTGTTCAGGCAGGATTGCTCTGCTTGAAACACTCCATGTGTTTTTGTTTAGTGTTTTCAATATTCTGAACAGATTATGCTTCTTTCTCTGAATACTTTGTTGGAGATTTTCTCCAATCTTTTCTTTATTCCATAAAGTCTACATGTTATATGGAGTTGTAATCTCCCAATTTCTGGCCAGATAAAATAGTGAAGTACTGAGGAACTGTTTTTTGAAAGCTGTATCCATGCCTATTCCTCAGCACCATTACCATTATTGGTAGGTACTGGAATTTGTATGCACCATGAAGAAAGAGAAGGCCCTCAGCCATAGCACATGCCTATAATCCCAGCACTTAGGGAGGCTGAGACAGGAGAATCGCGAGTTCAAAGCCAGCCTCAGCAACAGCGAGGCGCTAAGCAACTCAGTGAGACCCTGTCTCTACATAAAACACAAAACAGGGCTGGGGATGTGGCTCAGTGGTCGAGTACCCCTGAGTTCAATCTCCAGTACCACAAAAAAAAGAAAAGAAAAGGCCTTGGTTCTCAGGAAACACTAATTTTGAATGTGTGAGGGATTGGGAAGAATCCCCCAGTAACGGAGTATGTATATGGTTATTATTGTACAAACCAGTATGCTGTGACAGGAAATCTACACAGTGGTCCAAATACCAATGCTGGTAAAAATCTTAGCCCCAGAAGAAAGTCAACATTTTATGTTTCCCATCTTTTTCTTCCCCAACCTGTCTCCTTCCCTGCCAGAAATATTCATGGCTGCATGAATAATCTGCAGTAAGATGACCAGGTAAGTTACCATCTAATTCAGGACACTGTTTTTATTTTTTTGTACTAGGGAATGAACCACATCCCCAGCTCTTTATTTATTTATTTTCATTTTAAGAAAACATTTCACTAAGTTGCTTAGGGCCTCACTACTTTGCTGAGGTTGGCCTCGAATTTATAATCCTCCTGCTTCAGCCTCCCAAGTCGCTGGGATTACAGGCATGTGCCACCACACCAGGCCTCAAATCAGGACATTCCTTAAATTATTCTTAACAACTACATCAAGACAACAGAGCAAACTAGATTGTATTGGGCAAAATAAGGAGCATGGGTTTCCTATCCTCCAAAACTTGAGGTTGTGGATTCACAGTAGAGATTCCTACTCCATGCTTATGTTTGACATTGTATGGATGCCTCACAGATGCCCAGGACAACACAGTGAAATAAAACAAATCTCTGGGAAGCACATTCAGTCAGAGTCTCATCTGGGATTTATCTGTGCAGCATCTTCTCAGATGGAATTGCCATGCTGATTACAAATAGGAAGAACAATTAACACATTAATTAATTAGAATCTTGTTTTTTATTCTGCTGTGGAGAGTCATCTTTTGTTAATTTGAATGAGATTCTAAGTTTACCCTGAGCTTTAATTATACTGTTATTATTTTAAAATATTGGCTGGCCCTGTTCCAAGATACAAGAGTGTTTAAATTTAAATACTCAAGGGGTAATTTAAGCACATTATAATTTACTGATGGATACTAATGACCCAAAGGAATTTGAGATTATTTAGTTCAAACAAATGATTAAGATGACAACAGACCCTGAATTATGCTAATCACATTTTAAAATTCTCTTGGCTAGGGAGCATGAATACCTGTGAATGGGTCTGCATCTGTTTATAGGTCACTGAACTGTCATGAGAGGGTGCAATAAAAGAATATTAGAGAATTGCTGCTTTGCAGGGAGACTGGACTGGTTTTGAATTCCTGCTCTGCTATAAACCATACTAGCTTCATCATTCTTGGCAAGTTACTACCTCCTCTAAATTTCAGTTCCCTATTTGTAAATTGAGGTTAATGATATTCCTCTCAGGAGTGTTTGTGAGAATTAATGAGTCAATCTATTGGCACATAGTAGGCGCTTGATAAATGGCAGTTATCAGAATTTACATAGTCTCACTTGTAATTGTGTTTTCTTGTATGTACGTCCATGTTTATGTTTTCCAGGTGTTTAGTCAGCTTTTTTTTGCTGCTGTGACTGAAAGAACCCACGAGAACAATTGTTTAGGAGGAAAAGTTTACTTGATGGCTCACAGTTTCAGAGGTCTCAAACCATAGACAGCCAGCTTCATTCCTCAGGGCTCCAGGTGAGGTAGAACAACATGGTGGAAGAGTGTGGCAGAGGAAAGTGGCTCACATGATGATCAGAAAGCAGAGAGAGAGAGATCTCCACTTGCCAAATACACATATATACCTCAAAGTCATGTCCCGAAAGCCCCACCTCTTCCAACCATACCTAACTCACCTTCAGTTATCACTCAGTTAATCCCATCAGGTGATTAATTCACTGATTGAGTTAAGGCTCTCATAACCCAATCATTTCTCTTCTAAATCTTCCTGCATTGTCTCACACATGAGCTTTTGGAGGACACCTCACATCAAAACTATAACACCAAGTATCCATATTTACTTCATATCCATGTAACCACATGTGCATCTAGACATATATTTCAGTTTTTGCCACTGTTTATGTCTTTCTGTGTCTTTGTGAGTGCAGAACTCCCACTATACTGCTGTATCTGTGCATATTTTGAGTGAGAATATGTGTGTATGAAGGAGAGAGATATTATACCAGTGCAAATGTATGATTATTGCTGTGCTTTCTGCAATTCAGAATCCCAAACTGGGCCATGAAAACCACTTCAAGGAATACTCCTCCCTTTCTAGCAATACCTCACAGTCTTTGAACTTGATTTTATCCTTATGTTGGTAGCCCAAGGAGTAGAGATGGTTTGATTTTTTCTTCCTTTTATGAACTTGTGGGTGTGTCTTTGTGTTTTGGAACCAACAGTTCCTTAGTCCATACCTAGCTACTATGCTTCCTTTCTTATGCTTCATTTTTTCCTTGCCCTCAAGTAAGTTCTACTGCTTTGCCTTTCCTTCCTTGTCTACAACCTTACCTGTGTTTCATCCCTGTAACAGTCTGGGAAGGAACATCTGAAGTGAGTTGTGCAGCAATCTTCAGCTCTGAAATAAATTGTGAGTGCATTCAATGCAAGCTCACATTTGTGCCCCTGTGTATTAGGCAGATTTGCATATCCAAGGAAGGCACAGGTTTAAATCACCACAGCCATATTTAGAGGCAGTCAGTCACCGTTGGGATATGACTTTAGAATAACCAGGAAGGCATCTCTATCTATAAATTTTTCTAACACTGGTATGTTACAGCACCTGAAGGTATAACATTAGGTCTTTTGTGTAGCAGGGCTCTTGCCCTGTGTTGTATATGGAGCCAAAGTGGCCAGCTTTGGGAACCTCTGTTATATTAAAGAATGCCAAGGCTCTGTTCCACTCAGTGAACCTGTATTCTCAAGTTCTGAAGAGTCTCGAGAGCCTCCAGGAACATTTTTTTGGGACTTGATTTGTTACTGAGGGGAGGGAAGCACTGAGGACAAACAGTTTGCCAGAATCAACCCCATAGACTTCCCACCTTCCTCTTTCTGCATTTCCTTGATTTCTGGTCAAAAGCCTATTACCAAGGACTATATGAAGACCCTAGGTTGTGTATGGGGACCAGGCCCCAAAATCTCTTTTTCCTCTTCTCTTCCCTCTACTTGGTTACCCTAGGCTTTCTTCATTCCTGTTAGGAGCAAAGAAGATCCGCTAGACCAATGTGAAACTATTTTGGTGTCCCTTTCCCAAAAAGTGTGGCAATTTAAAAGAGGGCCAAAGGACAGCTTTATGCATTCTTGCCCACACTTAAGCAGTATCCCTGCATTCTCAAATAACCTTCTCTCTGCTCCTTGCTCAAACCAGTCTCCCATTTCTTTCACAGTAGTTTCCATCTACGTGTTAGGAAGCATTCTGATTTAATTAACTTGACTTAAGGTGTGAATGATAACTGGATTAATGTGCTTATTTTCCAAAGTAAATGGCATTGTGAAGGGGAACTTGTTAAAAATAAATAACCCTCAAATAGTAGGATTTTAGCAGAAATCTGGGAGCCCTTATGACTTTCTGTCCTTTCATTATATAGCATATAGGCAACTGATGTTTTTTTCCAAATACACATAAAATTCTGAAATTCACCCAGTTCTTCTGGTGCTCACTTTTTTTTCCAGCTAGCTTCATAGCCATGCTTAATGATGCTAGATGTCACAGTCTTTCCTACCACAGAAAGAGCTGCTAGGTCCCATAGGAGGGGTATGGCTCGCCTTGGAGGAAATCATCATTGTTCTCTACCACCCCAATTCTATTTGGTTACTCATCTGAACCCTTCAACTCTCATAGTAGAAGTATAATTTAGCCTCATAGGCCCCAATGAGAATATTGAACACATTTACATGGATGTTAAAAATTTCTCATTCTTCCTGTTCTTCTTCTCTTCTTCCTTTCACTTCTGAAAGCAACTAAGGACCTAATTCCACATGGAGATCAACAAAAGAAGTCACATCATCATGAGATCTGGCTTCTGAGAAAAAAGACTCTTATGTTAGAAAATCCTGAGGACTATGTATTTATATGAATTGTCAGGATGGCTAAAAATACTGAATGAAGATGTTAAAAGTTATTCTTTTATTTTTTTATTTGTTCTTCTTGGATATACATGACAGCAGAATGTATTTTGACATATTATACATACATTGAGTATAACTTATTCTAATTAGGATCCCATTCTTGTGGTTGAACATGATGTATCACTGGTCATGTATTCATATATGAACATAGGAAAGTTATGTGTTATTCATTCTACTGTCTGAAAGATTATTCTTTTTTTAATTTTTTTTTAGTTGTTGATGGATCTTTATTTTATTCATTTATTATTTGTATGTGGTGCTGAGGATCAAACTCAGTGCCTCATGCATGCTAGGCAAGCGCTCTACCACTGAGCCACAGCCCCAGCCCTGAAAGATTATTCTTAATAAGTTATAGTAAACAATGCTAATAGTAGCTAGCATTTATTGAGTACTTACTATGTGCTTGGCGCTGTAGTGTTTTTCAGGCATTAAATCCTCTATTCTTTGGAAATATTGCAGGGTTATGATTAAGAAATAGATGCCTGGGTTCATATCCTAGTAGCTATGCGACTTTGAGCAAATGACTTAACTTCCCTCTGCTTAGGGGGTCCTATAAGTTGGAAATAAGAATAGCATCCATCTCATAAGCTAGTGGGGGGTTATATGAGATAATTCCTTTAAAGAGTTTTAAGGGCTTAGCCCAACTAACATGTTTTATGTGCATATTAACTATACAGAATAGTGGGGTTTTGTGTCATATTTGGATCATTTCAACCCTATTACCTACCCTCTCCCCCCCATCCCCTTCCACTTTGCTTATAGTCTCCTTACTACCAACAAATCCAATATATTGTTAATAATTCTGCCACTGCTCTCTAAGGTAGGTATATTATCACCTTCATTTTAAAGAGTATGAAACTGAGGTTCAGAGAAGTGAATGAACTTGACCAAGATCAAACACATAGTTACTTGTGAAACTAGTGTTCAAACCCAGGTCTGTGTAACTCCAGCATTACAGAACTACTTTACTACTCTCTAATGTATATGAATGACAAACAAACAATGATTAATGATGTGAGTACTATTTTTCATATATTTTTAATTATTAATATTTTATTAATTTTTCTATAGTATTCTATCTTCATTAAAGTCATTAGTATATATTACTGAATTCTGATTCACACATATGCATTTTAATTTTGCATTTGTGTTTCATGATAGGCACTGAAAAACTTAGCTAACTTTTACACCCTAAACACCTGTAACCCAAACCTAGGATTTTATTTGAACTACTCAATTAATGCATTGTACATTAGCATTAAGGGCAGAATTCTGAGTACTGCATTTACAATCCATTACCTTTTGCGTCAGGCATTACTCTCTGTTCAATTTGTGACTGGAACAAATTCTATCAAAGTAAGTAAAGCATAAATGTACTTTGGTAGGAGTGAGGTCATGAGGGCTAAATACTTGTTCAGAGAATAAGGAGAATAGCTGTGGGTGTTCCATGTCCAGACTGAGCAAAATAAATAAATAAATAAATAAATAAAATAAAAACTTATCAGTCGGCCAATCAATCTTAGAAGACTAGAGGATTGATGGGATTTAAGAAGCTGTTTAAATGATGGGAAAGACCATTTGACTGCCTGAAGGAAAGTATTCCAGGCAAAATACATTATTTTGGAAAAGGTTCAGAGGTTGAAGTGGGAGGTGACTATGGGAACCTGAGGCAGGTGTGCCTTCACAGATGAGGTGTAACCTTAAAGTGATGAATGTGACTCATCTTAATACAAACATATCATATCTTCATATCTCAATAGGTGCTGTCCTCTTCAAAGCAGGCATCCTGGGAGGCCATATTCTTAATATCCTCCTTTGGAAAGTACTTTTAAACATTCTTTTCTGCCTAAGCCTGCAGATTCCAGTGTTCAAATTGCCTCCACTTATTCAAGACAGAAAATGGAAAGAAATAGCTGGAATGTAGGAAGGGTCTGAAGCCTGGAATAAGACACTTGGCTTCTTAGTCATCACCTATGATGATTACTTGAGAAGCTAGGGAGATACTCTCTATATCAATATGGTAAATAGAACCATCTTACTTGATATAAGGTGGTGAGATTCATATGGTCCTGAGTTAATCTTCCAGGGCTAATTCTTTCTTTTCCTTTCCATGTTTAATTTGAATTGATGGTGGACCATTCTGTCAGAGTTTATTTACATATGGAGGACTAAATTAAATTAGATAAAATTGTTTGATACTTTCTACCCTTTATGAAATAAAATTTATGTGGTCTGCTAATAGATAGAGAAAAAATAAGAGATCTGTCAAGGGAATCTGCTATGCTACAAAACTGAATATATGGTTGTCACTGGGTGATTCAATATGTCTGAGGCAATCTGGGTCAGGATGTCATCCTGGAATCCCATTCAAAGATCTTGATAGGGTATGTGGGATTTGTCCTATCAGAAACTTCAGAGATATTGCAAGTATGAAAGTACACACAGCTGTCATTTACATTTGACAATGAAAATATATATGAGAAAATTTTACACAGTTTGAGGTGGAGCTTGGGAAGGGATCAAATGACATTGGACAGGGAGGAATCATACAAATGCTGGGGCTTATGAATTTTGCACTGTGTGTGTAAACAGTGTTACAAGAACTTAAAAGGAGAAAAAGAATTGGAGTTAAGGGTGCCAATGAGTCAAATGCTACAGAGTGTCAGTTAAAAAGAAGGGATTAAAGATTAACTATAATATTTATTAAGCACCTATTAGGTGTTAGTTTCTTTAAACTTATTACCTCAAAACAAGCCCATGAACTAGAGGTTATTTTACCCATTTTAATGATGAAAAAGCAAGGCTCAGAGAGGTAGAATAACTACTCTAAAGATACACATGTAGTGATTGGCAGATCTGGGGTTGAATATAAAACTCAGACTACAAAGTTTATGCTCTACATTATTAGAGCTAGCTACTCTTTCAAAATAGGTGCATCTGGATGTGCACACGGAGAAGAAAGAGCTAGGATAAAATAGTATTTATGAAAATGTTAACAGTCTGAGGGAGGAACACTTAGGAATTGGAACAGCAATGAGATCCCAGGATGGTGCTGCTAATGGCAAGGTATGCAGAAGAAATTAAATAGCATTTCTAGCAAAGATTGTAACCTGGTGGCCTGTTGGCAGATCCAGCCAGCACACGTGTTTTGTTTGGCCAGAACAGTGTTTTTTAAAACATCAAATTTATTGCCAGTATCTAAAATGAGAACTTTTTACATAAAAATGTTGGGTTTTTTACCACCCTCTTCCAATCAGAAGGTTTAGCAAAATGGGGCCTGCAATCCTGCAAGGCAAGTGAGTTAGAGGCAAGTTATATATACATTGGGTACTTGCTTTCCACTTTCCCAGAATCTCCACTACATCCTATACTTGGGTAACTTTGCTCATCAGGTTATCTATCTGCCTATTTCCTGAAACATTCTCATTTATAACTGATAGTTTATATAGTTGCAGTGGATGAGTGCATGGTTCTTCGTTTTCTTGGAAGAAGATGCCATTTTCTGGGAAAGATAGCAAAGAAAGTAGGGCCAAACATTTTTCATGAGGTGACTCAAGGAGTTGAAAGTTCTATGTGACTCATTGAATCAATGTTTAAAAGGAGCTGGAACCATTGTAATGTCATGCATTAGCTTCACTGAAGATTAGTGTGTTCTTTTTATGTTGTTCAGGAGTAGGGTGCTGAATTTTTTTCCTTGTTTGTTTATACTTCATAGTTGAGTTGTAAGCCATTTTAAGTTGGCAAGTAGAGAAGATAGTGAAGATGCCCAGTGTCTTAGGTAAGGAATATCAAGATACCAACAGTAGGGCTTGCAAAGAATTGTGAGGAATCAGATGTTGCCAAAGGTGTTACTGTCTTCCTGAAATGGAGACCATAGCTTTAAAGTAATAAATAGGAGGATGACTGCCCAACTATGCTAGGTTGGGGAAGGAAATTTGGGAAATAAAGGAGTGATCCAGAAGGGTTCTTGTTTATGTTTTTAAACTGAATATATTAATGGACTTATATCTAGAACTATTACAACTCAAAAAGAAAAACAAAAAATAAGCCAATTTGAAAATGAACAAAATGTGATATATCCATGTAAAAGAATATTATTCAACCATAAAAAAGAATGAAGTACTGACACATGCTGCACTATGAATGAACCTTAAAAAAATCATGCTAAGTGAAGGAAGCAAGACAAAAACAAATGTATGAATCTGTTTACATGAAATGTCCAGAATAGGCAAATCTAAAGACAGAAATACATTATTGATTTCTCAGAGATTAGGAGAAGGTTTTGGAAAGAATGAGAATGACTACTGATGGATATGGGGTTTCTTCTCAGATTAAAATGTTTTAAATTAGGTAATGTTGAAAGTTGTACTTCCTGTGAAATATTGAGTCATTGGACTGTACAGTTTAAATGAATGAGTTGCAAAGTATATAGATTATATCTCCATAAATGTGTTAAAAATGAATGTATAAAAACCATAACTACGTGCATTGCATTTGTTTTCTGAATTTGACAAAAGGGAAAAATTCAAGATAATTTATTTTTATTGAGGTTTTCTCTCTTCTTTAACTCCCTGGAAGGCTGTTAAGTCACTGCTTCTTGGGAATTCAGCTTAAGTCTTTAAGTTAATGAAGAAGGTCAAAGATCATTGTTCAGCATAAAAGTTACATTTAAATTGAAAGTATCTCTGGTTTTACTGTTTGCCTTATATTTATATATTTATTTCATATCTCAGGGCACTTTCTTCAGTTTACCTGTTCTCTACCTGAAAGTGCTTGAAGATTATCTTCAAATCCAAAAATGATAAGAAAGTTAGCTAACTTACTAATTACAAAACTCAAGACACCCCATATAATTCTCAAAATCTAGCATTATAAATGAACTTGAACTGTAGAAATATGCTTTAGACAGACTCAACAGGTAGTAGACAACCCTTGATATTAACATCTACTATGAAAGCAATTTCATAATTTCTTATGATATGTGATCCAAGAAACCTAAATATACTGCTGGGAACCCTCAGAGAGTGTCTGAAAGAACACTGGGCCTCTAGGAAAAGCTCTGAAGAACCAAAAAAGGAAGTGAGGTGGAGAAAAGAATGGCTATCTTTGGGGGTGGGAGGGACTAGTCATTACCGAAGAGCTTATAAACAGTTCTAAACAGGCAGACGGCACTTCATCTCTAAGACCACAAATAAATTACCCTAGCTATGATAAAAAGCTTTTCTATTGATGTGGAAAAAAAATGACTTTAAAGTGGAAACTCCCAGGCAATTCCTAGTTTTATCTAAGACTTCCTTTTCTCAATTTAAAACTCAATGATTTCCTTCTGTGGTTTTATCAATGGGCCAGAGGTCTGATAAGATTGCTTCCTTCCTGCAGTTGGAACTCGGCCATCTCACTTGGAAGAAGTTGTAGATTTGCCTTTCTGGCCTGCCTCAGAGCTCAGTGGAACAAGAGGCACATGAGATGTGGGACTACGGAACGCAGAGGCAGGCCAATATGACTAACCTAGGGCGAACCAGAGTAGACTTTGACTTGAGCCCTCTAGTTCTATCTCTGCAAATGTTCGTCATTCTGCAAATGACCTTGCTTTGCCCACTTGGTATGTAAACTGAATAAAGAGTGTAGTTGGTGTTTTAGTGCATTTGTGCTACTATAATAAAATAATGTAGACTGGGTAATCTATAAACAACAAACATTTATTTCTCAGAGTTCTGGATTCTGGGAGTTCAAGATTAAGCAGTCAGTAGGTTCAGTATCTGATGAAAGCCTTGTCTGCTTCCAAGATGGCTACCTGTTGCTGTATCCTCTGAAGGGGAGAAACATTCTGTTTTCATGTAGCAGAAGGAATATAAAAGTAAAAGATGGTGAGCTCCCTCTGTCAAGCTCTTTTGTAAAAGCACCTAATCCATTTATGAGGACTTAATCACCTACTAAAGGCCACACCTCATAATACTGCCATAAGTGGATAAGTTTCAGCACATGGATGTTAGCAGACAAACTGTAGCATTCTACCTCAATCTCTCAAATTATGTTTTCATCACATGAAAAAAATACATTTATTTCCTTTCAGTGTCTTTTCAGCATCAACTCAAACTCTAAGGTATAGAGTCTCATCTAAGTCAGATATGGGTGGGGCTCAAAGATGGGTTACACTCTAAGGTAAATTCCCCTTTCACCTGTGAGCTATGAAATCAAGTCATATGCTTTCAAAATATAATGGTGGGACAGGCAATAGATAGACATTCTCTTTCCAAAAGGGAGGAATAGACAAGTAGAAAAGGGTAACAGTTTCCACATAAGTCCCAAACTCAACAAGGCAAACAATATCAAATCTTGACATTTAAGATTAAATTGGTGTGACTCAGCACCATGTACAGCCAGAGAAATGAGAAGTTATGCTCATTTGTGTACAGTGTATCAAAATGCTTTCTACTATCATATATAACTAATTAGAGCAAATAAAAAAAGAAAAAAAACACAACAAAAAAATTAAACTTTGACTCCATGTCCTGACTTCTGGACATACTAGGGCATATTTTGGGTCTCCATGTCTTGAGTGGATGCCATTCCCATCTATTTGTCAAGTACAACCCATGCTGGAACTGGCATGTGTTGAAGACTAGTGCCTACAGTTTTCCTAGGATAAAGTTGCATCTTGGTAGCTCTACAGTTCTGGGGTCTCTGGGGATAGCACTGGCCCCATGATTCCACTAGGAATTGTCCTAGTGGAAAATCTCTATGTTGGTCCTGACCCCATGGCTTTGATAAGCATTACCCTAGTAGGGACTGTCTGCAGCATCCTTTGAGATTTTGGTGGAAATAGCCATGCCAATACTACTCAAGCATTCTGCACACCTACAGAGTTGTCACCACAAAGATTCTAGAGCTAGCACACCACCACAGCTTATGATAGGTGATGTGTCCCTTAGACCTGATCACACTTGAGTCACAGTTGGGGTTGCCAAGGAGTATGACACCAAGGTTTAGGGAGCAGAAACTTGAGGCAGATCTGGAGATCAAGACTTGAGGTCTCATAGGCTCCCTGGGCCCCTCTTTTGAAATTGATCTGCCCTGGATGGGAATGACAGCATCAGAGGTCTTCAAAATGATTTGGGGCTAATTCTCCAATTGTCTTGACCAATAACACCTAACTTCTCTCTATCTACACTAATTTCCTTATCAAGGATTTGTTTTGTTTTGTTTTGCTATACCTTTAGTCTTCTCTCTAAAATAAGCTTTCTTATTCTTTACATGTGTAAGCTAAAATTTTTCCAAGTTTTTATGTTCTGCTTCTTTTTTGGTTATAAATTCCATCTTCAAGTCTTCTATTTCTTCTCAACTTCACTAGAAGCTGTTCACAGAAGTCATGCAGTTCTCTGAAATGTCTGCTGCTTAGCAATTTCTTCTGCCTTACATCTTAACTCATCACTTGCAAGTTTTACCATACACAAACTTCTAGGACATAGATAAAATTCAGACAAATTCTTTACCACTTTATAACATGAATGGCCTTGACGCTAGTTTCCATTACCTTGTTCCTGCTTTCCATTCTGAGACCTCATTAGAATGGCCTTTATGTTGACTTATTTCTACCAACAGTCTGTTCATGACTACGTGGACTGAGGCTTTATATTTCTCTTTTGAACCCTCATCAGAATTGCCCTTAATGATCTGTTCACAAAAAATCTGGGCTTTCTATAGCATTCACTTCAATATTGTTTCAACCTCTAACTATTCCACGTTTTCACATTTTCTCTACCCATGGGGACTTTCTTCCAGGACCCCTGTGGATATCAAAATTTGTGGATGTTCAAGGAATTTATATAAATGGTGTAATATTTGCATTCAACCTATGCATTTCTTCCCATATGCTTCAAATAATCTCTAGGTTCCACATAATACCTAATATAATATAAATACTATATAAATAATGGTTGTATTGCTTAGGATATAATGACAAAAAATTCTGCACATTTTCAGTATAGATTTAATATTTTTTCCAAGTATTTTTGATCCACAGTTAATTGAATCCCTTGGTATGGAACCTATGGATATGCAGGGCCAACTATATACATTTTAACAATAACCACTTTACTGGTAATTATTATTGTTTTAGTCTACTTATATAACTTTAATAAAATACTAGTAATTTATAAACAATAGAAATTTATGTTTCATGGTTCTGGAATCTGGGACTCTAAGATCAATAGGTTGGCAGGTTTGCTCTCTGTTGAGGGCCCAGCCTCCACTTCCAACATGGAACCTTGTTGCTACATTTTCTGAATGGCCACTGAAGTTTGACTAGAAGTCCAATGTACCATCTATTTGTGGTACAGTCAGTTTGTTGTTACATTATGTGGGGTAGGGGGATAATGCTGGATACTTTCATGGGAGAAAGAGGAAGGATAAAAAAATTAACTCCCTTCATCAAGTTCTTCTTTAATATTTTATTAACACATTAATTGTACTCAGTAATGTAATTCACTGGATATTTCCATACATGAATACAGCGCACGTTGATCATATGTATCCACCCTTTTTCCATCTCATTTTATAAATGACCTCATGACTCATTCACATTAGGGACTTAATTTCAACATGAATTTTGGAGGAGACAAAAACATTCAAACTGTAGCATCTGTGTTGGTCAAATTTTTTTAAAAATGTTTATTTTTTAGTTGTGGGTGACAGAATATCTTTATTTTATTTTTATGTGGTGCTCAGGATCGAACCCAGTGCCTTATGCGTGCTAGGTGAGCACGCTACCACTGTGCCATATTCCCAGCCCCTGTGTTGGTCAAATTTTAATGTGCATTTAAATTGTTAAAATGTAGAAAGGACATTATGTACTTATACAATAAAAGAACAAGAAGGCCTACAGTAGCTCCCCCAACAATTTTACAAGACACTAATTCATTCATGTGGACAGAACTCTTCTGACCAAATCACTTCCCCAAAGGCTTAATCTCTCACCACAAATGGGAACGAAATTACAACAAGTGAATTCAGGTCATGGCAATTTGGAAGTAACCCTGTGTAATGCAGGATTCTGGGGTGTAGTTCAGGGTCCAAAAGAATCCATCTTTCCTATTTTTAATATTCTTATTAATAGAACTTCAGAACATTTGGTCACCTGAGCAAATACCATGGCACAATATAGCCATCATATGGAACTTCTGAAGATAGAAGCTCTTGAGAATTTGGACAGGGTAAGAAGTTGAAACTCTTCTAATGGCCCAGGTGTCCCTTCCTCTTAAACCATTTAAGAAACCGACAGAACAAAGCTTTAGCTTGGGCAAATACACCTGGTGGCCTGATAGTATTATCCTTATTCCCATAAATAGGCTTTCCCAGAAGCAGAGTAGACAGGTCTCCCTTCCCCAAATTTCTCATATTTATAGGCAGGCTTGTTATTCTATTTTTTGAGGGCTATTCTTTTGGGTTAAACCCTGTGAAAATGCAACAGTGATACAAGGGCAAAGTGACTTATTAAACCACTAACTGTATTTAAGATCTCTGAGACCATTCATTCTCTGTATAGCCGAAGAAAATGACTAGGGCAATGGAATATCATAGAGAAATCTTGAGCAGGGGCTGTTAGGTTAAAGAAAGATGATGGTGTTCAAAGGACAGGTGGAAGGATGCCAATGATAGTCCTTCTGTAGAAGTACTTGAGCTCAGAGGAAAATATTTAAAATGAGACCCTTCTGACCTCTCAGTTACTCCAAGAGAGATGAGTGATGTGACCAAGGGACCAGCATGACTGCAAGATCTCTCTCAACAAAAATAATCTACTTGCACAATGGCACAAAACAGTAGACAACAGATGTTCAGCAAAAAGATATTGGACATATCTTGCTATTTGTAGATGTGTGGTTTTGGTTACCCTGATAATAATGTATGGGCAGGAAGAAGGGGAGTGAGAACAAGAAAATAGATATGGTGAGTGTGAGTGGACAGTGATTTGTGAAAGGGATGGCAAGCTCCATTGCATCCAAAGCCTAATCTTGGGCCCTCTGAGACATACTTTGCTTGTTTCTCCTCTACCTTTTCCTTCTCTTCCTTCCTCTCCCTCATCTTTATCTCAGAGTAGATACTGGGCCCAGAGTCTACATAAGTAGTGTTAATAATCAGCTCATCAGTTAATAGTAAGCAACTGTATACTTTTTACGTTTTTCCAGAGCTTCACAGGGAACCCTGGTAGCTGGTTACTGGAGTGGGTTCTAGGTCCAGTGGAGTTTGCAGGGGACAATTTCATGGCTATGAGTGATCCATTCGAAATTCTCTGCTCGGTGTTGGGGCTATTCCCTGTCACCCCTTCTTGTGGTCCATAAGGATTTCTCCAGTATAGGATGCAGCTTTGATAGCCACTCCAACATAGACTATCGAAACAGAGAAATAATCTTTCCTTATCCAGCAGTCCTCCCTGTGCCTCAGTATAAACCTCTTCTCCCCATTCCCTATAATACCACATGAAGAGAATGTAAGCACCCAATGATTGCTGTAAAGGCTTCAGAGCCCAGATTGCTATTGGCACTAAACTGGAATGGGCAATCATAATGGCCACTCAACTCTCCTGATTTATCAATTTTTTATAACTACAAGAAGGGTACAAGTGTTTGTGAGTTGAGGAAGAGAAGTGAGAATAGACTTCAGTCTGACTGCCTATGCTGACTGCTGTGAAAGAGTGGTGACGTAATATTTTTTCACCAGAAAACACCGCCCTGTGGATTATGTGAGAATATGGGAGCCCATGCTGTACTTTGTACCTGAAGGGTCAAAGGGAAGAGGCTGTGGGGAGCAGGATCCTGGGTCTCTAACTTCCCCTCTCCCTTCCTAGAGATTAGAGTGATAGGGAGAAAATACTATCAGAAGTCAGGCATTTCTTTGAGACTCAAAGGTAGACTGATTCAAATGGCTTTTTTCACTCAAGTGTTCATCTATTGCTAAAATTCATAGCTAGCATGAGCAACAGGAAGGGGCTCACCTGGACAAAACAGAGTCCTAGTAGTTGGAGGGCTGAGAAAGTGCTGGTAGGAGTTAGTGCATGAGAATAAAGAATAGAATGCCCTTATAGGAGTTCTCCAAAAAGTTTACTACTTTCTGAATTCTACATGTGCTAGTTTAGCTTCCTGTAAAACAATGCACAGACTAGGTGTTCAAGAAATGCTTAATGAATTAAAAGGGAGAATGAAGTAATATCTTCTGAAGATAATTGGCTAGTTTCTTTTTGACCCATAACAGATTTCTTGGAGATGAGGACTAGAAACATAGATCTGTATTGATCTTCAAAATTTTCTGAATCATATTGTATCAGGGCTGCAGCCATGATTTATGAGGAGAAAAAAACTCCCTTTCAACAAAAGCAAACACCATTTGTGACATGCATTAAACTCTAAATGACCAACATAGTGTTTGACATCCAGAGAAGTGAAGTTTCTTATTAAGCTTCTATAGTAGAAAGAGAAGGAAGATGAAAACATAACTAGTATTCTAACCCCAGCTTTACCTGTGGAATGACATTTATTCCCCTGACTATAATGGTGAGTATGGAAATTCCATATTTGTGACAGTTTTACATATTACTAAAAAGTCAGTTTACCATATGCAGGAAGAGGGAAACAGCATTATGGTTACACATCACATGCAAAATTCTCCCCTGAAAAAAAAGAAAAAAAAAATTCTCCCCTGCTCTCATCCCACAAACAACTAAGTTGTATTTCTAAGAATTTCATATAGAATTGTAACAATTGTAATTATAATAATACTTTGCATATGTTCACTATTAAGATCCTACAGTATCTCCTCTTATGTGTTTCCATGGCACATTTCCCCTTGAATACAAACATCTCTTTCATTTTGTGAAATACTAAGTATTACAATGGTTCTCTTTGCACATTCATTTTGTTTCTTGAAAACAAATTTTTTTAAAGCTTGCATTCATGGATTTATAGAAGCATGCTTTACTTTTAATGACACTGTATCCAAGATGTTGCTAGCCAAGCCCTAATTATGTTCCTGATTTCTATCCCTCCTCCCATTTTTCTGTCTTGTAATTATAAATAGTGTAATGTTCAACTTGCCTGGCTTGCATTTAGGACTCTCCCTAAAGGCCCTAGCAGAAGACCTGGAGGTGAGCCAGTATTTCTTAAGTTTGGTTTGGACATGCACCCCAGAGGTTTCCCAGGACTCTGATCTGCCAAGTTGGCCTAGCGATCTCCCAAGAATCACTTCTTCTGCTGTGCTCTCTCCCTTGGACTTTCAGAGGATCTATTCAATTGGGCCCTTGTCTTCTAAGAGGCACAGGTATGCTGATATCTGAGGCGTAGCTAAACAAACCCAGCAGGAGATGGGGAGCTGCCTGGGTTACCCCCATTAGAAAAGCACCATTCCCATTCCCCTCATCCATCTCTCAACACAGTTTCCAGCAAACATTAAACACTTGATTGCAGAGGAAAAGACACATTCCCTGGACTCCTGGGGCTGCTGTTCTGTGATGGCCAAGGGACATGCTCAACCAACAGACACACAAAGACTAAAAATATATATGGGAAATGCCAAAGTGGATAGAATTGAACACTGGTGTGTGTGTGTGTGTGGGGGGGAGACAGAGAGAGAGAGAGAGAGAAGGTTAAAACCCACATAAATTGAGGCATTTTTTCTAGGTCTTTTGTTCTTTTAGGAAATTTGAACAGGGTTGGCCATAATCTAAATGGGACTCTTGGCAAGTACTCTTCTAGGCCCATATCTCTAAGCTCCTTACTTCCATCCTTGTCTTTTTTGGAAAAGAAAAGAAAATTCTGTAATAAATTTATGTGTAGTCATATTTTTATTTTATTTAATAGATGCAAAGATGTTCTCATCTTTTTAAAATAATGTTATTGTATTTTTATATCTTTATTTTATTTGCTTATATTTATGTGATGCTGAGGATCAAACCCAGTGCCTCACACATGCTAGCTAGGCAAGGGCTCTACCACTGAGCCACAACCCCAGCCCCAAGATGTTCTCATCTTATATGTATAGTTCCTTCTCTCCTGCCTTTTCCCCCTTCCAGTGTCCTTTTCAACCTCTTTCTTCCTAACTTCTCTTATTAAATATGCTTGTCTCACTTAGTTTCTTAACTTATAGAAATTTCTGGAGGTGAGAGGAAGAGCTGGAGAGAAACAGAGAGAAAAGAATATAATAAGGGTGAATGGAGGCAACAGAAGGTTAAGCATTTCTCCAGGTCCCTGCATGTAGCTTCCCTGGGTTTTCCCCACCTTCAAAAGACACTAATAGCAATAGGTACAATGAACACTAGGGTTTAGTATAGTGTTGACCCTCCATATATTCAGGTTCTGCATCCATGCAAACAATCTTGGATAAAAAAAAATGAATAATTCTAGAAAGTTCCAAAATAGCAAAACTTGAATTTGCTGCTTCTTGAGAATTATTTTGAATCCTTATGATTGAGTTGATGCATAGTCAATGCCTTGCTATAATCTGCCATTTCACAGATCCTCAGTCTCTCTCCAAGCCTTGTTCAACTTATAATTCATTTGTGTACTGTGTAGTTAGGCCCATGATGAGTGCCTCTGTGCTAAACATGTATAGACTCTTTTCTCTGTTATTATTCCCTAAATGATGGAATACAAAACTATTTACATAACATTTACATTATATTTGGTATTGTAACTAATCTAGCAATGATTTATGGTGAGATGTGAACTGGTTATATGCAAATACTATATCTTTTTTTTTGATACTGGGGATATAAACTCTGAGTCACATCCCTAGCTCTTTCTCTATTTTATTTAAAGACAGGGTTTCATTGAGTTGCTTAGGGCTTCAGTAAGTTGCTGAGGCTGACCTTGAACTCACAATCCTCCTGCCTTGGCCTCCTGAGCTGCTGGGATTACAGGTGTGTACCACCATGCCTGGCTCTATGTCATTTTTATAAGGAGCTTGAGCATTCATGCATTTTGGAATCCAAGGGGTAAACAATAACCCCTGGATACCAAGGAATGACAGTACTATGATGGAGACATTTAAATAAGGTGGAGACATTAGCTAAGTATCTTTTTCATTGATTCTTTATCACTTTCTGAATCTCCCCTCTATTTCCTCAACCTCACCTCAACCCTTTGAGGTTAGAAACACTGATCAGTTGGGTCAGTGCCAGAGTAGGGTTTCCAGCAACAGGAATTGGAATTGGTCAGGGTAGTGACCTAGAACTTTCAGGAGCAGGAAGAGCCATGATATGAGGGGAAGATTGTTCTTAGAGAACACAGAGAGGTTCAAAAGCTAAGTGTGGCAAGCCCAAAGTGCAAGTGCAAGGCCAAATAAGAGACAGTTCCAAGAAGTTCCAAGAAAGTCTGAAGCCAGGTAGGCAAAGGAACAGAGAAGGAAGTAAAGAGCAAGGGCAGGAGTGAAGTGAGAGGGTTCAATGCAATTGCCTCAAATGAAGCCCTGAGGTCTCAGACTTGTTTTCCTTGGCTATCTGCCATATAGTGTGTGGGTGAGTTGGCCCAATATGATGGCATGGGGCTGGGACTTCCCCTAGTTTGCTCCCTAGAAGTCTTAACTTGTTTGGGAGCATTCTTGAGGTAGGAGGCTGATTCCCACCAGTACTCTGCCAATCCGCAGCCTCTCTCTTATACCAGCTCCTGAAACTGGCCACTGCAGAGCTGAGAGTTTCAGCGCCTCCTATTCCTCCAAGTCACAGTTGGCATGGGGCCATAGGGAAGGGTAAGGGTAGGCTGGGCTTAACCAAGAGAGCAGAAAGCCACCTACTCAGTCTGTGGGCAGTGTTGGTGGAAATAAGAAGGCAAAGAGTACTGTGGTTTCTAGAACTATAAATGGGCCCAACCAGGACCTCAATTACTTAGGAGGGTGGATATAAGTGAGGAGACAATAGTGTTCAATGGTTAGAAGTGTGGAATTTAAAAGCATACTTATAGGAATTCAGATCCCAGCTCTGCCACATGATGGCTGTGTGATCTTAGGTGAGTCACTCAACCTCTCTGTGTCTCACTTTCCACAGTTGTAAAATAAGGATAGTAATGTTTATTGTTATATAGCTTAAATGAGTCAATGCATATAAACTACTTAGCACTGCACCTGGCATATAGTAAATGTTAATAAGTACTAGTAGTTATTTTTATTGGGAAGAATAACGGGTGGAATCTTCCAACTGAATTGTTTGCTCAAGGGCTTGGAATCTACAGGAGTTGGTATTGTGCTTATTAATGCAGAAAAGTGGCAAGGATTGAAATTTTCATTGCAGCCATTGTGTTAAGGGTGCATTGTGCATGCAGGAAACTCCTGAATGGTAAAATTGGGGAAAGAGGTCATGCTGCTGCATAACGTACTAGCACTAGTATTATGGCCTTTGGCAGTAGCCCAGGGCTGGATCACTTGAGAGGCAGGTCTGCGACTTGGCTGAACAGGGATAGCTGGAACAGCTCAGAACAGGCAGAATCACAGGGTGAATGAAAACCCTTGCCTAGGAAATACTAAGGATCCAAATGAAAAGAGCTAAAATTCTCAAGCCTCAGAGACCAATATGAAGACAGACAGAGGATGCACTGCCAAGATCAGGATGCAAGTATATTGTAGGGATCAATCCAGAAGGAATGAGGAGCCAGAGCAGCATCAAAGTGAGTGAGTTCAAGGTGATTGCCATGAAAAGGGAATTGAGGGCTGGTTTTTGGTTTTATTTGGCTGCCAGCTGTGTAGCATGTGGGTGGATTGGCTTGGTTGGTTGGTGTGTGCTAAGGCAGAGAGTATTAAAAATTCTATCAGATGAATATAATTTAAATATGACAGGAGAGGAAACAGAATTAAAGATATGAAACAATTTGTCTTTTTTTTCCTGAATTGTTTTTAAAAATTTGTTTGTTCTTTTTAGATATACATGACAGTAGAATGTATTTTGCATATTATACATGCATGGACTCATCACTAACAAAGATAGGAAGGTGACAACTGAGGCAAGATGGATAGCAAAGCACTGTAACCCCATGGGAGGGGAGTCAAGTCAGGGCAGAAGCCATAAGTACCAGAGAATGTTGGTTGTGTTTATTCTTTGAAAGACTATGTAGATTAGAATTGCCACATCATAAGGGATACAGTATAACTTAGTAGTTAAGGAGTACTTTCTGGAGCCAGACTATTTGGGTCTAAAAACTAGCTCTGCCATTTGTCAACTATATGACCTGGAACAAGTTACTCAACTTCTTAATGCCACAGCTTTCTCATCTGTAAAATGAACAAATAAGAATACAGTTACCCATCAGGGGCTGGGATTGTGACTCAGTGGTAGAGAGCTTGCCTCACACGTGTAAGGCACTGGGTTCAATCCTTAGCACCACATAAAGATAAAATAAAATAAAGATATTATGTTCATCTTTTAAAAAAAGAATACAGTCACTCATCAGTATCTGCAGAGAAATTGGTTCCAAAATCACTTGCAGATATCAAAATCTATAGATTCTCCAAGTTCCCTATCTAAAATGGTGTAGTATTTGAGCAGAACCTATGTACTTCCTCCCATGTACATTATCTCTAAATTATTTAAAATGCTTAATATAATGTAAATTTTATGTCAATTATTATTATTATTATACTGTATTTTTAGGGAAAAATCACCAAAATATCTGCAAAAATTCAGTACAGATGCAAATTATTTTTCTGAATATTTTCAATCTATGGTTGGTTGAATCCATGGATGCAGAATCCATGGATACAGAGGACTGACTATTCCTACCTCTTAGGTTTGTTATGTGATTCAATCAGTTAATATAACTAAAGCACATAGAATAGTTCCTGGTTTATAGTAAGCATGATCTAAATTATAGCTATTAATATCATTGTTATTATTAGAGTTATGGCAAAGATTAATTTAAACAAGCCATATAAAAAGCAGTATAGTGCCTTCACTTAGTAAGTACTTAAAAGATGAGTTATCTCTGTAACTGTAACTATAATTATGTAACCATTACCCTCAGAATGAATGAACCAGCCTTAAAAATCCATGGTAGACTAGCTTCATGCTAGAAATTTGAGAAGGACCTTTTTTTTCTTGCAATTACAATCCTTTCTTTCTGAAAGTTTTTTAACTGCAAAAATTGATAGACTGTGTTAGGAGACATAGTACTCCCATTATTGCAGATATTAAAGCACAAGCCAATTTGGTACTAGGTAGCATTGCTCTATAGAAGATTGACAGATAATACTAATGGCAGTTAACAGTAACATAGACACTCGTAATAGCCCCCATTTTACAGATAATGAGACTGAGTTGCCAAGGTTTTTGTATAAGATAACATAGCAGAGGTCCTTTCCAACACCCTGACACGCTCCCATGAAATGCAGAAAATTAAATAAGATTATTGGCTCCCTTTTCCTTTTTGCTAAGGGAAATGATAGTACTGGATAGAAGTGCAAGGCTTTAAAAGAGGAAAAATATAAGAGAGTGAGGCCAGTGGGACACTTTATGACCACACATTTTCTCTTCTTTTCTTTCTTTCTTTTTTTTTTTTTTTTTTGGTACTGGGGATTGAACTCAGGGGCACTGGACCACTGAGCCACATCCTCAGCCCTATTTTGTGTTTTATGTAGAGACAGGGTCTCGCTGAGTTGCTTAGTGCCTCGCCATTGCTGAGGCTGGCTTTGAACTCGCGATTCTCCTGTCTCAGCCTCCCTAAGTGCCGGGATTACAGGCTTGCGCCACCGCGCCCAGCTATGACCACACATTTTCTTTGGGGCAGCCTAAGCACCTTGAACCTAACGTCATGAGATCCAAGTTGCCTGAATTCTCTCTCCCAAGAGTCCTCAGGGGACCTCAGAATCAGAACGACTGATGGGAGACCCAGGTGCCTACATGAAATTGTTTGGCCTGTTCCAGGTCTGCTGGGAGCTACTTTCATTTCGCTTACTACAATGGGCACTTTTTCAGTCATCAGTTTGATCTCCTGCCAGAGCTGTGTTCCTGGAGAATGGGGAAGGAAGAGAGGGGATTCCTGGCATGGGGAAAGGTGTGGAGACAGGAGAGAGCAAGTCCTATTTACTCACTCAAGAAACAAGATTACTTGGCTGGAACAAATAGTTCAAGAGAGACAGTGGCAAGAACTGAAGGAAGTTCAATAAGGAGGGAATGGCTAGAGATGGCTTTGACACATACCAAGTTTGGACTTTCTATGCAGAGCAACTGAATATCTGAGCAGGAAAATGATATGCAAATACCTCAGGGATACCTATGCACACTTTATTGGAGGGAAGTGAGACTCAAGTTCAAAGAGACTTGAAGATAGGAAGCTCTTGGAGAGACTGCAATCTGAAGGGAACTGGATAGAAGCCACAGGAAATGAACTCAAACAAGGGATGAGAAAAGAAGTGGTTTGACACATGCCTGTAATCCCAGCGTCTCAGGAGACTGAGGCAGGAGAATAGTGAGTTCAAAGCCAGTCTCAACAACTTAGTGAGGTACTGAGCAATACAGTGAGACCCTGTTTCTAGATAAAATATAAAAAGGGGGGCTAGGGATGTTGCTCAGTGGTTAAGCACTCCTGGGTTCTAGCCTTAGTACAAAAAATAAAATAAAAATAAAAAAAAGAACTGGTTGACAGTAAGAAGCCTGGTTTTATTTAATCACATCTTTTTTAAAAAATTACTTTTAGTAGTAGATAGACACAATATCTTCATTTTATTTATTTATTTTTATGTGGTACTGAAGATTGAACCCAGTGACTCAAGCATGCAAGGCAAGCGCTCTGCCACTGAGCCACAATCCCAGCCCCTAGTTAATCCTATCTTTAAATCACATTTTTATTTAAGATAAATCTTCTGCCTGGAGCCTACTTCTTAACCTTCCTTGACTCGCACTCAATCTTCTAGACTTATTCATACTCCATGCAGATTTCCCTGGTCTTCCAGATTGTCATTAAATGATTTGTGCATATATTTGTTTACTAGATTTAGGCTTGCCAGTCTGCCTGCCTGCCTGCCTTCCCTTATTGCTTGCTTTCTGGTCTGTCTTCTCTCTTTTTCTTCTTTCTTTCTTAAACTATTTTTAAATAGTTTTTGGTTTTTTATATATTTACTATTTGTTCTAATTAGTTATATATGACAGTAGAATGCATTTTGACACATCATAACTAAATGGAGTATAACTTCTCATTTGTCTGGTTGTACATGTAATCATATATGCACATAGGGTAATAATGTCCAACTAATTCTACTATCATTTCTACCCTCATACTTCCTCCCTTCCCTTCACTCCCCTCTGTCTAGTCTAAAATACCTCTATTCTTCCTTTCCCTTACTGTGAATTAGCATCCATTTATCAGAGAAAATATTTGGCCATTGGTTCTTTGGGATTGTCTTATTTCACTTAGCATAATATTCTCCAGTTCCATTCATTTACTGGAAAATGCCATAATTTCATTATTCTTTAAGGCTGAGTAATATTCCATTGTGTATATATACCACAGCTTCTTTATCCATTCATCTGTTGAAAGGCACCTACACTGATTTCATAGTTTAGCTATTGTGAATTGAACTCCTATAATAAATTAATGAGATGAAATCAAACTACAAATCTTCTTCACAGCAAAGGGAAAAATCAATAATGTGAAGAGAGAGCCTACAGAATGGGAAAAAATCTGTATCATATACACCTCAGATAGAGCATTAATTTCAAGAATATAAAGAACTCAAAAAACTTAACACTATAAAGAACAAATGACTCAATCAATAAATGGGAAAAGGAACTGAACAGACACTTCACAGAAGAAGAAATACAATCGATCAACAAATATATGAAAAACTGCTCAACATCTCTAGCAATTAGAGAAATGTAAATCAAAATTACAATGAGATTCCACCTCACTCCAGTCAGAATGGCAATCATCAAGAATACAAACAACAGCCAGGCGCGGTGGTGCAAGCCTGTAATCCCAGCACTTAGGGGGGCTGAGACAGGAGAATCATGAGTTCAAAGCCAGTCTCAGCAACGGTGAGGCGCTAAGCAACTCAGTGAGACCCTGTCTCTACATAAAACACAAAAAATAGGGCTGGGGATGTGGCTCAGTGGTCGAGTGCCCCTGAGTTCAATCTCCAGTACCCAAGAAAAAAATACAAACAATAATAAATATTGGTAAGGATGTGGAGAAAAAGGTACACTCATACATTGCTGGTGGGACTGCAAATTGGTGCAACCAATCTGGAAAGCAGTATGGAGATTCCTTAAAAAATGTGGAGTGGAACCACCATTTGACCCAGCTATCCCACTCCTTGGTTTATATCCAAAGGACTTAAAATCAGCATACTGCAGTGACACAGCCATATCAATGTTTATAGCAGCTCAGCTCACAATAGCTACAGTATTGAATACTTTTGAATAATCAAGTGTTTTCAAATACTTTGAATAATTTTTGCATATTTTAAATACTCAAAGAAATCAAGAAAGAACTTTGGACAGACATTCCACCTGACTCAGGCTACAATGAGTTTGGAAATTGACACAATGTCTTGTCTGACTCTATCTTAGTGACTAGCAGAGAAAATGAAGTCATCCTGTATCACTAGCATAGAGAGTAGGGTATAAGAAAAATGTGTTTGCTCTTGGAATTACCTGAGTGACAGGACTGTCTCTTCTGTGCTCATTAGATGATTCATAATGGATAGTGAAAGATAGTTTCAGGACACAGGTTGGTTTCCAGAAAAGACCAGCTACATAATTTGAAGATTGGAGCTAAAAGGAGGAGACTTTCAGGGAAGGGAGAGAGATTGGAGACTGGGAACAATCATACAGCCAATGATTTAATCAATCATGCATATGGAATGAACTCCCATGTAAAAGTCTCAGAATGATGAAGCTGAAAGACTTTAAAGATTATTGAACACATCAATGTGCTGGGAAGATAACATGCCTGGATTCCACAAGCAGAGGACAAGGAAGCTCTCTACCACCTTCTCCTCAAGAACTTTCAGTGTGTATCTCTACATTTGGTTGTTCATTTATATCATTTATAACAAAATTATAATCATAAGTATAGTTCTTTCTTGTGAATTGTTGAATCTGAAGGGAAATTATGGGAACTCTCAAATTTATATTTGGCCAGGCAGAAGTATGAGTAGCTTGGGGGTACTTGTATTTGTGGCTGGCATTTGAAATGGGGACAGTCTTAGGGACTAGTTAGGTTGGTTCAACATATGGAAATCAATTAATGTAATACATCACATCAATAGACTTAAAGATAAGAATCATATGATTTTTGTCAATCGATGCAGAGAAGGCATTTGACAAAATACAACACCCTTTTATGCTCAAAACACAAGAAAAGCTTGAGAGAGTAGGAACATACCTCAACTTTGTAAAAGCTATCTATGCTAATCCCAAGGCCAACATCATCCTAAATGGACAAAAATTGGAATCATTCTTTCTGAAAACAGGAACTAGAGAGGGATGCCCTCTCTCACCACTGCTATTCAACATAGTCCTTGAAACACTAGCCAGAGCAATTAGACAGATGAAAGAAATTAAGGGGATACAAATCAGAAAAGAAGAACTCAAACTATCATTATTTGTGGACAACATGATTCTATACTTAGAGGATCCAAAAAATTCTACCAGAAAACTTTTAGAACTAATAAATGATTTCAGAAAAGTAGCAGGATATAAAATCAACATCTACAAATCAATTGCATTTCTATATATCAGTGATAAACCCTCTGAAAGAGAAATTAGGAAAACTATCCCATTCAAAATAGCCTCAAAAAAAATGAAATACTTGGGAATCA
>CM053417.1:37638096-37652613 GCA_028644305.1 Xerus rutilus
GTATAGGCCAAGGAGTGGGATAGCTGGGTCAAACGGTGGATCCATTCCGAGTTTTTTAAGCAGTCTCCATACTGCTTTCCAGATTGGTTGCACCAGTTTGCAATCCCACCAGCAATGTTTAAGTGTACCTTTTTAAGTGCATTTATTTCTGTACTTTCTATTTTTCTTTTGGTTGCTATGTCAGATTTTATGTCCATACCATGCTGTTATGATTACTATGACTTCATGATATATTTTGTTTTGAGGAGCTATTTTTGTTTTTTTAATTGACAAATTATAATTTTATGTGTTTATGGGGTACAAAGTGATATGATATATGTAGATAATGTGGAATAATTAAGCTAATTGACATATTCCTCATATTTATGATTTTTGTGGTAAGAACTTTGGAAATTTTCTCTCAGCAATTTTGAAATATAATACAGATCGTCAACTGTAGTCACTGTGCTAAACAACAAATCTCAAAAAAACATATTCTTTCTTTCTAACTGAATCTCCATACCCTTTGATCAGCATCTGGTTTTTCCCACTCCTCATCCTTTGGTTGTCACTATTCTATTTTCTGCTTCTACGAGTTAGATTATTTTATATTCCACATGTGAGATCATACAGTATTTGTCATTCTATGTCTGACGTGTTTCACTTAGCATAATGTCCTTCAGGTTCATCCATGTTGGCACAAATGACAGGATTTATTACTTTTTAATGGCTTCATAATACTCCATTGCTTTTTGTATATTGCATTATATATAATCATTCTACATGGTATATGCTGTATATTATATATAATTCTCTATATCCATTCATCAGTGGACACTTACGTTGATTCCATATCTTGATTATTTGTGAATAATGCACATGGGAATGCAAATATATCTTTAATAAAGTGATTTTGGTTTCTTCACATACATATCTGAAAATGATTGTTTGATCATCTAGTAGCATGATCAAATTATTACTGGATCATTCCTAATTTTTTAAGGAACCCCTCTACTGTTTTGCAATTAGCTTTACTAATTTGCATTCTTACCAATAGTGTGCATAGATTTATTTTTATTTATGGCCTCATAGATGCTTGTAATCCTTCATCTTTTGGGTACTATACATTCTAACAGTTGAAGTAACATCTTGTTGGGGTTTTAATTTAAATTTCCCCAATATTCAACAATGTTGAGCATTTACCATATATCTGTTGGCCATTTATTTGCTTAATTTTGATTACTGTCTAATGCTCATTTTAAAAACCAGTTTATTTATTTTTGGGTTATTGAGATGTTTGGATACCTTAGATATGTTGGATATTAATCCTTCATCAGATGTATGACTTAAAAATATTTTCTCCCAACTGATAGGTTTTCTCTTTACTCTGTTAATTGTTTCTTTCACGGTGCAAAAGCTTTTTAGTTTGATGTAACCCTTTTTACTTATTTTTGCTTTCAATTCCTGGACTTTTGGGCTCAAATCCAAAGGATAATAGCCTAACAAAAGTCAAATAGTTATATCTGTGTTTTCTTCTGGTAGTTTTGTAGGCTTCAGGTCTTCCATTTCAGTCTTTAATCCATTTCAAGTTCATTCTTGCACATGGTGTGAGATAGGGTACAATTTCATTCTTCTGCATGTGGATATTCAGTTTTCCCCACCCCACTTATTAAAGAGGCTGTCATTTTCTTACTATTTGTTCATGGAACCTTTGTCAAAAATCAATTGATCATGGATTTATTTCTGGGCTTTCTACTCTGCTCCATTGGTTGATGTGTCTATTTTTTTTTGGTACTGTGGTATTTTGATTATTATAATTTTGGAATAAAACTTGAAGTGAGGAAGTGTGATACCTCTATTATTGTTCTTCTTGTTAAGACTGCACTAGCTACTTGATCTGTGTTTTGTTTCCATACAAATTTTAGGATTTTTTTCTATTTCTGTGAAACATATCATTGGAGTTTGGTAGAGATTGCATTAAATCTATAGATTTGGGCTGGGGTTGTGGCTCAGTGGCAGAGCACTTGGCTCACACATGTGAGGCACTGGGTTCGATCCTCAGCACCACATAAAAATAAATAAACAAAATAAAGACATTGCATCCATCTATAACTAAACAAAACTATAGATTTATGTGTATAGTATGGACACAATATTTTGAGAATGTTGATTATTCTGAGTAATGAACACAGTTTATCTTCCCATGTATTTGTGTCTTTTACAACTTTTAAAATTATTTTCTTATAGTTTTCATTGTACAGAACTTTTACCTTCTCAGTTAAATTTATTTGTAAATGTTTTATCCTTTTTAATGCAATTTTAAGTGGGATTATTTTATTTCTTTTTTGGATAGTTTGCTATTGGTACATATGTTATAGTTTGGCTGTATCCTCCTAAAGGCTGTACTACTATTGAGAGCTGGTGGAACCTTTTCAGAAGAAAGGCCTTGTTGGGAGATTCTTTAACCACTGGAGGAGTGCCCCAAAAGGAATTATTGGATCCCCAGTCACTTCCTATGTCACTTTACTTCTGGGCTCATGAGGGGAATGGTTTTCCTCTACCACAATCTCCCACTATAATGTGGCACCCTTGCCAGAGTGCCAAAGCAATGGGGATATTCTGCCATAGAATGGAACCTCCAGAACCATAATCCAAAATAAAACTTTTTTTCTTTATAAGTTAATATCCTCTGATATTATGTTATCCTTCTGAAGTCATGCCTCTGTGGCATGGTTAAAGTAGGCCCAGGTAAAGCTCACACTAGTGATAGATCTTTTTTTGTTTTGTTTTGGTACTGGAGATTGAACTCAGGGGTACTCAACCACGGAGCCACATCCCCAGCCCTATTTTGTGTTTTATGTAGAGACCGGGTCTCACCAAGTTGCTTAGCGCCTCACCATTGCTGAGGCTGGCTTTGAACTCACGATTCTCCTGTCTCAGCCTTCCAACGTGCTGGGATTATAAGTGTGAGCCACCGCGCCTGGATCTAGTGATAGGTCTTGACATCATCCATTTGATTTTGTTTTTGCAGGCATGCAGAGTTCAAGAGTTATGGGGTTGTGGCAGCTTCCACCAAGATTTCAAAGGAAAATCTGAGAGATCAGGCATTGTACTGCAGTATCAAAATTCATGCCGGAAACCTTCAACCAACAATACATAATGGAGCTGTGGATGTGAGGCCGAAGCTACAATGGAGACCAGAGGAAGGCAGAGGAACCAGAAACAGAGAAAGCTACAGGGAGTACTCAAAGCCAGCCCAAGAGTGTGGCCATGTAGGCTGTAACCAGTAAGAATATTGGAATGGACATAGCCCAAGCCCTTGGGAGCCCACATCCTGCCACGGTGTGCCCTTGATGCCAGACATGGAGCTTTAGGAATTAACATCTACCCTTTTGTTTTGCTCATGCCCTGGGTTAATCCCACCTCATTATTTTCCTATTTTTTCCTTTAGGAATAGGAATGTTTACCCTGTACCTGTTTTATCATCATATCTTAGAAATATGTAACTTGGTTGTTTATTTTATTTTATTTTATTTTATTTTTTTAGGTGCTCACAGTTGAGTTTGCATAGAGTCTCAGAGGAGACACTGGATATAGAATTTTGAGCAATGCTGAAATAGTTAAGATTTTGGAGATGTGGTCAATGCATTTTGCATTGTGATATGGACATGAACCTTTGGCAAAGGTCCATGTGTTAAAGGCTTGACACTACTGGGAGGTGGTGGAACTTTAAGAGGTGGGTCCTTATGGAAGATCCTTAGATCATTGAAGGCTGTCCCTTGCAGGGGATTATGGGACCCTGGTTGCTTCTTGTCTTGCTCTGTTGCTTGACTTATATGTTGAGTGGTTTTGTTCGACTATGTGCTCCCACCATGATATGCTACCCTCACAAGAGGTCCAAAGCCCTGGGGTCACTTGGATTGAAACCAGAATCATGGGAAAAATACAATTTTTGTATTTATAAGTAAATTGTCTCAGATACTTCATTATAGAAATGTGAAGTTTACTAATGTAATATGGAAATAATACTAATTTTCCTGTGTGATTTTATATCCTGCAACTTTAGTGTATTGGTTTATTAATTGTAGCAGCCTTTTTAGTGAGTTATTTAGGATTTTTTTTTCATATAAGATAATGCCATCTGGAAACAGACACAATTTTTCTTCTCCAATTTAGAAGACATTTATTTTTTAAAAATATTTTCTTAGTTGTCAATAGACATTTATTTATTTATTTATATGCTACTATTTTATTTTATATTAATATGTGGTGTTGAGAATTGAACTCAGTGCCTCGCACATGCTAGGCAAGCACTCTGCCACTGAGCCACAACTCCAGCCCCAACATTTATTTCTTTTTCTTGATTTTCTGTCCAGGACTTTTAGTATTATGTTGACTAGAGGTGTTAAGAGTGGTCATCGAGCCGGGCGCGGTGGCTCAAGCCTGTAATCCCAGCACTTAGGGAGACTGAAACAGGAGGATCTTGAGTTCAAAGCCAGCCTCAGCAACGGCGAGGCACTAAGCAACTTGGTGAGACCCTGTCTCTACATAAAACACAAAATAGGGCTGGGGATGTGGCTCAGTGGTTGAGTGCCGCTGAGTTCAATCTCCAGTACCAAAAAAAAAAAAAAAAAAAGAGTGGTCATCGTTGCCTTGTTTCTGATCTTAGAGGAAAAACTTTCACTCTTTCACAATTAAGTATAATGTTACTTGTGGCTGGCCATATATGTGGCCTGCATTGTATTGAATTACATTTCTTTTATATCTCATTTGTTGAGGATTCTTTTAATCATGCATGAATGTGGAATTTTGTCAAATCCTTTTTTTATCTAAGGAGATTATCATGTGAATTTTTCCTTTCATTCTGTTACTGTAATATATCACACTTATTGATTTGCATATGTTGAAAGATCCTTGCATCTCAAGAATAAAGTCCACTGCATCGTGGTGAATGACACTTTTAATGTGATTTTGAATTCAGTTTACTAGTATTTTATTGAGGGTTTTTGCATTTATGTTCACCAGGGATATTGACATGAAATTTTCTTTTGTTGTAGTGTTCTTATCTGGCTTTGGAGTCAGGGTAATGCAGGCCTTGAAAAATTAGTATGGAATCTTCCTTCTTCTGCAGGTTATTTTTAAGTGTTCGAGAAGGATTGATATTAATTATTCTTTATGTGCTTGGTACAATTTACAATAAAGTCATGAAGTCCTGAATTTATTTATTGAGATAGTTTTGATTACTGATTCAATGTACATACACTTTGTCAGACAGATTTTGTTTTCATGATTAAATTTTGCTAGGTTATATGTTTTTAAAATCCATCAGTTTAATTTGATTGTACATAATTGTCCATAATAATCTTTATGATCCTTTGTATTTCTGTGGTCTCATTTATAATTTCTTTTTCATTTTCTCTTTAATTTATTTCAGTCTTTTCTCTTTTTTCTTTTACTGAAGGTTTATCAAGTTGGTTGATGTTTTCAAAAAAACAAATCTTAATTTTACTGATCATTTTGATTGATTTTCTTGCTACTATTTTGTTTATTTATGCTAAGTATGGGTTTAGTTTATTCTTTTTTTAGTTCCTTGAGGTATAATTACAGGTTTTTGCTTGACATCTTTCTTTTTTATATAGGCATTTCATTGCCATAACTGTCCCTCTTATAACTACTTGTGCTGTGTTTCATAAGTCTTGATATGTAGAATCTACATTTTCATTTATCTAAATATATTTTTTATTTCCCTTTTTATTTCTTCTTTGACCCATTGGTTGTTCAGGAGTATGCTGATTTATTTTCCACATGTTTGTGAATTCTCTTGTTTTGTTCCTGTTACTGATTTCTAGTTTCATGCTGTTGTGATTAGAAAATATACTTGATGTTATACTAACCTTAACTTTGCTCAGACTAGTTATTCTTCTGCTATTGGGTAAAATGTTCTGTTTGTGTCTATTAGGTACATTTTGTCTAAGGTATAATTTATATCCACTGTTTCCATATTCATTTTATGTTACGATGATCTATCCTTTGGTGAAAGTGGGGTACTGAAGTACCTTACCATGCTTATATTGTTGTTACTGTCTGCCTTCGGGTTTGTTTATATTTGCTTCCTGTATTTAGATGCTGTGATATTGGGTGTATATATTCAGAGTTATTATATCCTTTTGATCAATTGATCCCTTTATCATTATATAATAACCTTGGTCTCTTGTTCCACTTATTGATCAAAAGCATATATATATATATATATATATATATATATATATATATATATATATGGAAATAAAATATCTTGAGATAAATGGGATATATATATCCCATGCTCTTTGTTGGTTTTTATTTTTTTAGAATATCTTTTCCCATTTCTTCATGTTTAATTTATCTTATAGCTAAAGTGAGTCTCTCATGGGCAGTATATGATTGGGTCTTAGTTTTTGAAATGCATCAGCCACTCTTTTTTGATTGGAGAATTTAGTCCATTTACATTTAAAACCCAACCACTTATTTCATAAGCAAACCACTTGACACTTCCAATGCATGACTTCATATATGTCTTCCCCTACCATAGATTCTTCAACCTCTTTGTCTACAAAGTTTTATTTGACTGCTCCATTTGGTGAATATTGCCTTCCTCTCTTTAGCTCTTATAGTGTTCAACATCCACTTTAGAAGGAAAAGAATTAATCGACACAAGTAGCTTGAAACACTTTTGCATCTTCCAAATTATTTTCCCCAGATTCGTTATCCCATGTGAAATCTTTGTGATTTTTTTCCCCAAGGGGGTCTGTACTCCCTTTTCAAACTATGAAGGCAGAGGCAGATCCCCATATTATTTTTCAAGCTCCCCAGAAGTAAATAATGCCAAGAACTTAAGAACCTTCAAATTTTACTGATTTTACATTGTTGAATAACTGTTAAAGGAGTCCTGCCTTTATATTATCCTTCATTCCAGCCCTCCTCACTCTGTCAGGAACCACCGAAATAGCCTCTTCAGTCATTTCCACTGAATTGATCCAGCTTCCTAAATACAAATAAGATCTCATTCCTCATACAAAATAAACTTACTAGTCTTCTCAAACCCTAAGAAAAAGTTCAATTTGTAAACAAAAAAAACCCACTTGAACTTTTTATGGCCTGGGATCATGTATTATTCATTATTGCATTTGACATCCACATAACACTCCCACTTAGTGCAATGTCTTTACACATGGTACATGCTCAGAAAATATTTGATGACTGAATTAATATGTAAATGAAAAATAACTTAATTTCATCAAAAGAACTTTAAAAGTATGGTTTTGGAGATGTAATTTAACCTTATTAATTAGGAAAGAAGATTTAGAGGATTTACCCTTAAGCCAATGTTCATTACAACACTGAACTGCAGTAAACTTTGGTACATAAAAAAAAGGTCTTCTAAAATGGAACGTGGTGCTCATTTTCTGAAAAAAACAATTAAATATAGAAAACATGAAGGGGCAGGGATGGAACTCATTGGTCTTGGATAATTCTAGAAAATGTTACAACTTGGCACAGCACAGTGTGAAGAAACAGAGGTATTTGCCCCCTTCTTTGTAAAGCATTTTAAAGGCCCAGATTGCTTTTTCTCAAATATGCTTACAGAAAGTAATAAAGAAGAAAATGACCGGGTTAAAAAAATGAAGCAAAAAATGGCTAAAAATTATAGCTGCAAGGGCCTCATGACTGTGCATGTTTTCTAGAAAGCCCAACTTTGTGAAAACTCCACTCCAAACATAATAGTAACTTTTCCCTTCATTTTTCAGACAGAGGATAAGTATCCCAATGTCAAGGGGCCTTTAAATGTACTCCTTTCCAGGAGTATCAGGAATATTTGGAAAGTAGCCTATCTTATAAGGTGATCAGTAGATAATAGCTTTGGTAGAAAGCGGTATTTTTTCCAAGGTACACTAAACTTTGGTGGCCACCTTTCTACCTAGGGATACCACACAACAGATCACTTACTGTGCATTGAAATCATGACCTGGCTTTTCCCAGGGTGGGAGAAACCAGTGATTTGACAATTTTAGGAAGATGTACATACATTGCAACAGAAAGAATCTTTGCTCATTGGAGAGTGAGGGACCTACAGTTGTCAAAAACACATTAAATGAATATGCAAACTCATTTTGTATGGTATAAAAATTAAGTTGTTTATTAAATAAGCCTAAGAAAAGTCTTTCTGCATATACCATGCCTTTTCATCTTTTACCCATTAAAATGACAAGGGTTTCTTGTTTCAAAATCAATAGGGTATGGCTGAGCATGGTGGTGCACACCTGTAATCCCAGTGGTTCGGGAGGCTGAGGCAAGAGGATCACAACTTCAAAGCCAGCCTCAGCAAAAGTGAGGTGCAAAGCAATTCAGTGAGACCATGTCTCTAAATAAAAATACAAAAATAAGGCTGGAGATGTGGCTCAGTGATTGAGTGCCCCTGAGTTCAATTCCTGGTACCAAAAAAAATATCAACAAGATGTGATCTCAGTCCCATGTATCCTGAAGAAACATGTATCCTAAACTGGTTGTACAGAAGCAAACACTTTGGAACTTTAGCATTTATGAACAGAATTTGGTGCTGTGATTAAATACAGTTTATAACTAAGTTGTTCTCTTACATATTGAATCACCTGCACAGAAATCACTGTTTTATGGTCAAAGGAAGGCATATATGGGAAAGTCAATGTAAATTATTAATTCTTTAAATAACATTACATAGCTAGATAATTGCTTAGTTTTGAGCCTGACATTTCCAAGCTCTTCATATTCTGGCATAACCCTAAGCCTCTCCACCTGAAAAATTTCTGAAGAGTCAGCTTCTCCCGAAGACCCAGCCTTGGGTATCTAAGAGACTCCTAGCAGCACAAATTCTGAACCATATGGTCCAGCCAGATTGTCTGGGAAGAATGAGTTTGTAATCTATATATGAGGCTAAGAGAAGCTGGATAGTTGGGGAGGTAAAAACCCAAGTGGCATTTTCAGTGAAGTCTAGATACCCAACAGCTTCCTGTTTTCAGTAGATTGAGAGCCAAGGCTTTGATAAAGGCTGTGAATTCAGGCAAGAACCAGAGAAGCAGGAAAGTCTCCAGTTTTCCAGGCGTTTTGGTTTTCAGCAGCTCCAGGGAGTTAAGTAGGCAGGCACTGCCTTAGTTCCTGCCAGAGGTTTATTGACACTGAAGTATAACAGGCCCATATTCGATCAAGCTTTTTTTCTAAGTAGAATGAATGAGGAAGAGAGCAGAAGGGCACTCGAGCATAGAAAATAAACATTGCTGACTTCACACTTGAATGTTGTTGGATGTGTTTTGTCCTATTTACCACTAGAGCTTTTTAAGGACTGAGACCATGTCTTATTGACTTTCGTATCTCACACCCCCATCCCTGCCCGTACTGAGTGCAATATCTGACGCATGGTAGTTGCTCAGTAAATATTTGCAGACAAACAAAAGCTGAGGATGTATAGAATTGGGTAGGTGAATGGACATGGGAGAAATGTTGACGTTCCATCTATCCCTGGAAAACACAGCTAGGTCATGACATTTGCTTGTTGTATTTTCCCAGAGGGAAATTACAGCAGTGATTTGAGACCTTAAAAACATGACCTACTAACTAATGCATGAAACGGACAATGAAGATTGTGCAATCTTCCATACATATCAATGATTTAACTACTTTTTGTCTTATCTTTTTAATAGCTAAGAATATAATAACTGCACATATTTAAAGTGCAAATAAATGTACTTTTTCTATATATTATAGAACAGATACAAAATATGTACATTAATATATTCTATAATACATAATATATATTCTCCATGAAAACATCAGAGCATACCCATTAACCCAAAGTTTCATCTTGTTACTTTGTAATCCATCTCTCTTGCTCTGTCCCACAACCACTGATCTACTATTTGACACTAAGGATTAATTTGCATTTTCTAGTCATATATAAATGGAACCATACAGAATGCATTCTTTTGAATCTGGTTCCTTCTATGCAGCCTAATTATTCAGAAATTCACACATGTTGTGCTATACATCAATAGTTCACTCATTTTTATTGCTATATAGTATTCCATTGTATAGAAATACCAGATTTTGTTTTTACATTTACTTGCTGATAAAAGTTTGGAGTGTTTACAGTTTTCAGCTCTTACCAACTAACCTGTTATAAACATATTCATATACAAATCCTTACAGGGACATAGGCTTTCATCTCCCATGAGTAAATGTGGGGGACTAACTGAATCATAAGGTATATGTGCAGTCAACTTTTTAAGAAGTTATCAAATTGTTTTCCAAAGTGGTTGCAGCACTTTACATTCTTAATGGGAGTTTCCGAGAGTTCCATTTCCTTCATATCCTGACCAACACGCTATAGTCCTTTTTAAAAATACAGTTATATGTTGCTTAACAATGGGGTTACATTCTAAGAACTGTATAATTTAGGCCATTTTGTCATGTAAGCATTATAGAGCACACAAACTGGGCCGGCAATGATATCACTAGGAGATTCAGTGTTATGGGACCACTGTCATATATGGGGTCTATTGTTGATCCAACTTATTTTGTTTTATTTCATTGAATTGTTTCTCTGTATTCACTGAACTTACTTAAAATAATCATTTCAAATTCTTTGTCAAGCAGTTCATAAATTTCTTTAGGGCTGATTTCTGGTACTTTATTTCACATTTTTGGTAGTGGTATGTTCCCTGATTGTTCTTGCACCTTGTGATATGTTGATGTCTACATATATAGAGAAATAAGGACTTAATCCAGTCATTGCAGACTGGCTTGTTTGGGAAATCTTCACTAGTCAGCACATCTAGAGATTCTGGGAAAATCACCTGTTGTGGTCCATAAGTGTGCTTACTGCTGGAGACCTTAGGCAGGAAATCTGGTGCCCAGGTGAGTAAATGGGCAGATTTAGTACATGGGTCCATAGGGTTGGGCCTGGAGTCTGGATATATTGGGGTGGATGTGCTGATTGAGTCCACAGGGGGTGGACCTGGAGCTTGAGTCCATAGGGGCTGACCTGGCTTTGAGGCAGGCCTAGAGCTTAAGTCCACAGTGTTGAACCTGGATCCTGTGTGTGTACATAGGAGTTGGCCTGGAACCTGGGTCTGTAGGAGTAAACCTGGAGCCTCAGTCTACCAGGGCTAGTCTGGCATCAGAGTCTACCAGGGTGAGACTGGATCTTGAGTCTGCTAGAACAACCTGTACTCTGAGTACTCTGAGTACTCTGAGTGCACTGGAAATTCCCTGGAATCTGGGAAGGGGAGCATCAAGCATCTGGGTCTGCAGGGGCCAGTCTGGAACAGAGGATCTCAAGTGTTTGCCTAGTCACTGGAGCTGCTACCTTGCTCCTGCTACCATAAGAGTAGCATGGGGCCTGGGGTTATGGGGACCAGCTTGGATCCTTAGGCTGCAAAGACTGACATGGGCTTCAGGGTAAGCTGCAGCATTGGGCCCCAGGTACTAGCCTCACACTGGACAGGTCTGTGGTAGCATTGTGGTGCCTGAACCCAGGGTTGCTGACCTGGCCTTGGACTAGGCCTGAAACCTGGGGCTTTGTAGGCTGACGTGGCTTTGAACTGGAACTCGGGGTAGACCTGGAGCTTGGAGTCATAGGAGCCAGTCAAGAGGATGTATTTACAGGTGCTGACCTGCTTACTAGGTATTTTAGTCAGCTTTTTTATTGCCACCACCAAAAGACTCTACAGGAACAATTTTAGAGGAGGAAAAGTTTATTTGGGGCTCACAGTTTCAGAGGTCTCAGTTCATATATGGCCAGCTCTATTGCTCTAGTCCTAAGGTGAGAAAGAGTGTGGTGGAGGAAAATGGCTCAGGATATGGCCATTAGGAAGCAGAGGGAGACTCCCCTCACCAGGGACAAAATATATGCATCAAGGGCACACCCTCAGTAATCTGCCTCCTCCAGCCACACCCTACCTGCTTACAGTTACCATCCAATTAATTCCTATCAGAAGATTAAGGCACTGTTTAGGTTAAGGCTCTCATAACCCAAACATTTCACCTCTAAACTTTCTTGCATTGTCTCACAAATGAGCTTTGGGGGAACATGTCATACCCAAGTATGAGTCTACTTGAGCAGGGGTGATCTGAGACCTGAGGAAGCCTGTGATCCCAGGACAACAGGGCTGTCCCAGCACTGGGGCTACTAGGTAGTCTGGTGGCCCTGGGATTGGCCTTGAGGTAGGATACTGAGTCCTCAGGTTAGGACTGGATCCTAGGTCTGCGAGATTCAGCCTGGTGCCAAGGTAGGCATGGTGTTAGCATTCAGGACAAAATCCACTGCTTATTTTCCTCTCTTTTCCCCAAGTGAAGAGTATCTTTCTCCATACTAGGCAGCCAGAGTTTAGAGGAGGGATGATATGGGCAATATAAAAAGTAGTCCTTCCTAATTCTTCAGTGCTTCTTTGTTTATTCTTGTAGTATTGTCAAGTGCAGTAATCTCTGACCTAGTTTCCTAAGCTCTTAGGAAGGCATTTTCATGCAAGGGTAGTTGTTTGAATTGGTGTTTCTGCATGAGGATGAGAAGCACAAAGTCCATTTTTTCCATCTTGCTGATGTTTGGACCTATGGCTTATTTAAAAAAAATTTAACCATCTCAGAGTTAGGATTGAGGTTCAGTTGTAGAGCAGTTGCCTCTCATGCATGGGTCACTGGGTTCGATCCTCAGCACCACATAAATAGGTAAAATAAATAAAATAAAGGTATAGAGGCTGGGGCTGTAGCTCAGTGGTAGAGCACTTGCCTAGCATGCGTGAGGCACTGGGTTCGATCCTCAGCACCACATATAAATAATAAATGAATAAAATAAAGATCCATCAACAACTAAAATATTAAAAAAATAAAGGTATAAAAATTCAACCATCTTAATATTGTATAGTGCATCTTTTTTCAACTTTATCACAAAGGTCTTAATATTTTCATGCTGTTATAAGTTCTAGTTTTTTACATTTTAATTTGCTATTCACTATTGCAACATATAGAAATACAATTGATTTTTTAAAAATATTGACCTTGTATTTTTCAATCTGGCTGAAATTCATTAAACAGACTAATATTTTTGTATGTGGTGTGTATTCCTTAGGAATATTGAAATTTATTTCCACTTTAATTTTTCCTGGTCACACAGCCTGGAAGTTTCTTAAGTTTTATTGATCTGACCAAGTAATCAGCTTTTGGTTTCATTTTTTTCCACCTTTGTTTTTATATTCTATTTCATTGACTTTTGTTTTGATGTTTACTATTTCCTTTCTTCCTCTTAATTTGCTCTTATTTTTAGAAAAATAATCTGTGGTCGTTGTTTTAGGGCTTGTTTATTTCCTAATAGAGTCATTTAGTACTATAAATTTATTATAAGTTATGCATTACTGGTATTCCACAAATTCTGATATGTTATGTCTTTATTTTTTTTCAGTTCAAAATATTTGTTAAAATTTTCTCTTTGATTCCCTTCCCTTTTTTCCTTCCTTCCTTCCTTCCTTCCTTCCTTCCTTCCTTTACTCCTTCCTTCCTTCCTTCCTTCCTTCCTTCCTTCCTTCCTTCCTTCCTTCCTTCCTTCCTTCCTTCCTTCCTTCCTTCCTTCCTTCCTTTCTTTCTTTCTTTCTTTCTTTCTTTCTTTCTTTCTTTCTTTCTTTCTTTCTTTCTTTCTTTCTCTTTCTTCCTTTCTTCTTTCCTCTCTTTCTTACTCTGTGCCAGGGACTGAACCCAGGGGTGCTTCACCAATGAGCCACATCCCCAGGCCTTCTTTAATTTTTATTTTTTGACAGAGTCTCACTAAGTTGCTTAGGGCCTTGCTAAGTTGCTGAGGCTGGCTTTTGAACTTGCAATCCTCCAGCCTCAGCCTCCTGAGCTGCTGATATTATAGGTTTTGTGCCACCCCACCCAGATCCTCTTTGATTTCTTATGTTTTTTGATCCATTGATTATTCAGAAGTATATTATTCAGTTTTCAAATATTTGGAGATTTTTACAGATATAATCTGTTATTGATTTCAAATTTAATTATGTTGGAAAAAATCTACTTGGTATGATTTAAATTCTTTGAAATCATTGAAATTTTGTGTTGTGGCCTAGAATACAGTGTATCTTAGTAAATGCTCCATGAACATTTGTATTTGAAAAAATATGTATATTTGCTGCTTTTGGATGGAGTGTTCTACGAATGTTAGGTCAAGTTGGCTTATAGTGCTGTTCAAGTATACTATATAATTTCAGTTTTTCTGCCTATTTATTTTAAAAATTAGTGAGAGAAATGTATTGAAGTGTTATACTGCAATTGGTCTACTTCTTATAGTATTTCTTTCTTTCTTTATTTTGCCTTATGTGAGACTGTTACTAGGTACACAAACATTTTGAATTTTTATGTGCTTTTCACCAGTATGGGAAAACATTTATCTCTGGTAATTTCTATTCACTATTTCCTCAAATATCTACTTTTCATTCTTCTGCTGTTACATGCATATTAGACCAGTTTATGTAGTCTCACGGT
>CM053417.1:37659138-37772609 GCA_028644305.1 Xerus rutilus
CCTGTAATCCCAGCACTTAGGGAGGCTGAGACAGGAGAATCGCGAGTTCAAAGCCAGCCTCAGCAATGGCGAGGCGCTAAGCAACTCAGTGAGACCCTGTCTCTACATAAAACACAAAATAGGGCTGGGGATGTGGCTCAGTGGTCGAGTACCCCTGAGTTCAATCCCCAGTACCAAAAAAAAAAAAAAAAAAAAAAGAGTGGTGAAAATGGATATCCTGACCCTGATCATTGGGAAAATAGTCATTTTCTTACCATTCAGCGTAACATTAGCACCAGGTATTTTTTAGATGGTCTTTATATTGAGGAAGCTCCTTTTTATTCCTATCCTTCCAAGAGAGATTATCATGAATGGATGTTGAATTTAGTCAAACTCTTCCAGTATGACTTGATATCATCATGTCACTTTTCTTCCTTATGTTGCTAATATGGTGGATAACAATGATTTTCACATATGTACCACACTTGCATTCTGTATAATTTTATGCTGTATAATTGTTTATGCTGTATAATTCTCATGATATATGCTGAATTCTATTGCTAATTTATTGTTAAGGATATTTACATCAACATTCATGAGGTATATTTTCTATAGTTTTTATTTTTATAGTATCTTTGGTTTGAGTATCAGGGTAAAAGTAGCTTCAGAATACTGATCTTTCATTTTCTACAAGGGATGTTGAAGAACTGAAGTTAATTATTCTTCATGTGTCAGGTAGAAATCTCCAGTGAAACCATTTGGCCTGCAGATTTCTTTTGGGAAACCTTAAAACTAAGAATTAAATTTACATGACAGTGCACAGGACTATTCAAATTCTTAATTCCATATTGAGTTATCATAGTTTTTATTTTTGGGGAATCCATGTCCATTTCATCTAAAAGTCCAAGGCTCTTCATAGTAGCCCCTTATGATCACTTGATGCCTGCAAGGTCCATAGTGACATCTCTTGTTCATTCCTGATATTGGTAAGTTCTATTTGTCAATTTTTTATCTTTCAAGAACCAGAACTTTGTTTTATCACTTTTCATTATTGTTTTTTATTTTCATTTTAATTGATTTCCTCTCTTACATTTATGATTTCTTTTCTGTTTGCTTTGTGTTTATGTTGCTATTCTTTCACTAGTTTCTTGTGGTGGGATTTACTGATTTGAGACTTACTTTCTTGCATATATAAGCATTTAATGCTGTAAATTCTCCTATCAGTATTGCTTCAGTCATGTCCCACACAATATGTTTTATATGCATTCAGTGTAATGAATTTTAAAAATGTTCTTTCAAGATTGCTTTATTTAAAAAAAAAACAAGCTTGCTTTTTGATCCATGGATTATTTAGAAGTACGTTGTTTAGTTTCCAAGTGCTTGGAAAATTTCCTATTTATTTTCTAGTTCGATTCCATTGTGGTTAGAGGGCACATTCTGTATATTTTAATTCTTTCAGATTTGTTGAAGTTGGTTTTATAGTTATGGATATAAGCTAATTTGGTAATTGTTCCATGGGATCTTGAAAATAACATTGATTTAGAATATATATTCTGCTTGTTGGGTGGTGTGTTCAATAAATATAACATAGATCCTATTGATTGAGTGTGTTGTTGAATTATTCAATATCTTTACTGATTTTTGGTCTAATTGTCCTAATAATTGTTTAGAGAAGTGTTAAAGCGTCCAGCTATAATGTGGATTTGAATATTCCTCAATTTAGTTCTATCAGTTTTTCCTCATGTATTTTGCAACTCTGTTGTTTGATGCATATACATTTTAAATTTTTTTTAAATTTCTTGTTTTTAGATACACATATCAGTAGGATGTATGTGATGTATTCATTTAAAATCACTGTGTCTTTCTGGTAGATTGATACATTTCATTATATAATATCCCTCTCTGTCTTTGGCAAAAATTTGTCTGAAGTCTATTTTGTCTGATATCAATACGGCCATTCTTACTTTCCTTAATATTAATATGATGCATATATTTCTATCCTTTTACTTTTCACTTGCCTATATTGCTTTAATTTGTCTCTGTTTTTGTAGAGAGTTTATGGTTAGATCATGTTGTTTTAATCCAAATTTCCATTGTGTTTTAATTAGTATACTTAGATTGTTAACCATTAGTGTCATTATTGATACATTAGGGCTATGTCTTTTTTTGTATTTTCTTTTCTGTTTGTTCTTTTTGTTTTTCCTTTCTTCGTTCTCCTTTTCTTGACTTGCCATGGATTTTTGGAGTATACATTTAGAATCATATCAGACAGTTACAATTCTTGCTTCAAATATGGAAAATAAACAGAAAACTCAAGAGGACAAGAAAAATTATTTTATTTATGTATTTTTTTTATTTTTCAGGTTTTTTTCTTCCTGAAGTTCAAAGATTTCTTCTTTTATTTCTTTCCCTCTGTTTAGATAACTTCTTTTAATCATTGTTTTAGGGTAGGTCTGCTAGAAACAAATTGTCTTAGTTTTCCTTCATCTGAGGATGTTTCAATTTCCTCTTAATTACAGAAGGATACTTTCCCTGGATATAGAAATATGGATAGACATTTCTTTACTTTCAGCACTTGAAAAATGCTCTGTCACTTGCCTACAGTCTCTATAATTTCTTGTGAAAAATTGGTGTCATTCAAATCGTTTATCCTCTGTAAGGAAGGTGTTCTTTCTTTTTACTAGTTGTTTATATGGGTGCATTATAATCCTATATAATAGTGAGATTCATCATGCCATATTTGTAAGGAAAGTGTTATTTCTTTTGTTATATTACTATGCTTTCTTCATCTTTAAGTTTTCAGAAGTTTGATTATAATACATCTTGTTATGGATTTCTTTGTGTTTTTCTTATTTGGGTACTTCAAATTCTTGAATCTGTAGTGTTTTGTCTTTTGTCAAATTTGGCAAGTTTTCAGCCATTATTCCTTTGAGCACTTTTTTCATATCTTGCCTTATGATACTCTAAAGACACGAATGAATATTGAATCTGAGATTCTGTTCACTTTTCTTATTCTAGATTTTTTTTCTCTTTGTTGTTCATGTTGAGTAATTTCTATTGTTCTCTCTATACGTTCACAGATTCTTTCCTTTATTCCCTCCATTCTGCTGTTGAGCCCACCTATAGAGTTCTATTTTGGGGTGTGACATTATATTTTTCTGTAACCCAATTTGCATTTGTATCTTCATATTTTCTACTTATTTCTTGAGCCTTTCAATTATTTGCTAAGACTTTATTTTCACTTGTTTCATACTTGTATACCACATTTTCTTTATCCATTCATCCATTGATGGGGATCTAGATTGATTCCATATCTTAGCTATTGTGAATAGTGTAGCAGTTAGCATGGACATACAGATGTCTTTTTCATATGTTGATATCATTTGCCTTGGATATTTTATGAGTAACTAGAAGAGATTAGCTCTAAGCTTTTAAACACAAATTAATGATAAGGAGATGAAATGTTAATTACGCTCACTTTATCAGAACATATTTTATACTTGTATTGAGATACCACACTGTACTCACAAAATATATGCAATTGTAAATAATAATTAGAAAGTAATTGTATGCTAATACATTTCATAGGGTTGTTTTAAAATATTTGTCAGATAATTTGAATTTCTGTCATCTTAATGTTTACACTTATTGATTATCTTTCTTTCACTCACTTTGAAATCTTTTTAGTTCTTAGTAGGAGTGATTTTATTGAAATCTGGACATATTGGATTATTATATGATACTCTGAATCTTATTTACACCTTCTTCTTTATATGCTTGCTTCTGTCAAAGAAGGGAGTACCCTTTGTTACTGTCAGGTGAGAGTATAAGTCCAATTTCACCACCCTGCTTCCTTTGAACCTCAAGTGGCATGGGCTTCTTATTATTGTTGGACAGGGGTGGGATTTCCAGCTTTCTATTAGGCTTCCACTGATAACCTCCCTGGTTGAGAAGGATAAGAAAGTTTCATTGCTTCTCTCCACGTGATATCTTATAAGAGCCTGGGGTAGGGATGGGCTTTGTTACTAATAGTCGAGGGTACAATTTCTTACCTTTCACTAAGTGTCCTCTGAAACCACTACAGCAGGAAAGGATGGGGTACCTCATTACTGCTGGGTATGGACAGAAGTCCAGATTCCCCCATAGTCTCCACTAACACTGTGGGAATTGGAAGAAAATGATCTCATCACCAACTTGCTGTGATAAAAGTCCCAGTTAGCCTTCTAGCCCAGTTAGTCTCTACTTAGCCTTCTTTGGCACCAGCTCAGTAAGAATTATGTGCCAACTGGTTAAAATCCTAAAAGGCTAGTAAGGTGGTCTACTTATCCTTTACTGGCAGGGGTAGAGCCATTTTTCCCCCTGTGGTGTTCGGCCAGAGTAGAGAAGAGTAGTTACTATCTAAAAGTTTTCTGGTTTTGCTCAGTTATCCCTTTCCTTGTCCTTTGGCATTTGTTGGAAACATTTTGTTCTCACCTGTTGTTGTTTCTTAGTTGAAAACGTCTTCAATTCCATGTCTGAGATATATGAGACAAAAAGAAAACCAAGGGAACTCACCTTTAAGTTATTCCTTGGGTCTCAACTTCCCAGTTGGTCTGCCTTCTCTCTACCTTTCAGAATCTTCTTTCATTCATTCCATATATAATGTTCAGGGTTTTAAAACTCACTCAAAAGTGAGTTTACTGCACTTTGCCAGGATAACAAATTATCAAATATATTTTCAATACAATTTAGTGTGTGTGTGTGTGTGTGTGTGTGTGTCCAAGCACTTTTTTTTTCCTTTTGATGAATTTTCCTGGGTCTCTGGCCATCCATGAAGTGGGGTCCCAGTAGCATTATACTGAAAAATTTGCGTATTTCTTTTTTTTTGTACCAGGGATTGAACTCAGGGGTACTTGACCACTGAGCCACATCCCCAGCCCTATTTTGTGTTTTATGTAGAGACAGGGTCTCACTGACTTGCTTAGCACATCGCTCTTGCTGAGGCTGGCTTAGAACTCGCGATTCTCCTGTCTCAGCCTCCCAAAGTGCAGGGATTACAGGCATGCACCACCACACCCTGCTAAGTTTGCGTATTTCTGAATTATTAACACAAACATTTTAAAAGAAAAATTTGTTTACTTGTCCCAAGAAGGCACCTTACATTGGTATAAGACAATCTTATAGAGTATTAAGGCACACAAATGATGGAGCCAGATATCTTAAGATCAAGTCCCAATTCTTTTGCTGTGTGATCTTTGCACAAATTTTAATGCCTCTTCTTTCATTTCTAGAGTAGAGTAATAATTGCATCTATTTCATAGGGTAGAGATAATAACAGTCAGAAAAGTATTTATTTTTGGCCAAAATAATATATGCTTTGAAGTTCTGCACTAGTGTTTTACAACATTAAGAATGATGTTTTCCTCATGTCTCCCCTACATCCCAAGCTCTGAATCTTACCCGCCTTGCCAGCCTCACTTTATACCACTATCCTCCCGTTCTCCAGACTCCATTTTCCCTAGATTTTATTCAATTTCTTAAATACATCATGCTCTTTTTCAGCTTTATACCTCACACTATGTCTTCCTCATCTTTCACATGTCATGGAGGCCTTTTCCTGTGTCACAGACCAGTTCAACTCTTCCTCCTTTGTGTTCCTATAGTACTCTGCACTTCCTCTACAATTTGTTCCCCTGCCTTAAAGAAGCTTCAGACCTAGAAGAGAATAAGTCCTGGTCACTTTTGGCCATGCTTCAAGATTCTTGGGCTGTAATTAATAGGTTTTGTGATAATAATTCTATAGCTAGTAGTACTGGGCCTGGGACACAAATAATTTGAGATAAGTCTCTGTACCTCTGAGGATACAAATATGCTCAGGAACTTGAAGGAACTTAATAGGTCAAGGTGAGAGAAAGTATAAATAAGCTTTATCGAATCTGCTTTATAATTTAATTTAAAATGCAGCTTTTTAGCCTTCAAACTTTTTGTTTAATAACTTCACAAGAAATGACAATTTAGTTAGAGATTCTAAGTGGAAAAATATATTGTTGGCATGCAAAGTCTGGAACAAGAGTGAATAAGTGCTGACTTGGCAAACTATTTCCAAAAGGTTCCCAACCCCTAGCTTAGATGCCAGAAGATCCAGTACATGATCTTCAGCTGCAGTTAATTACCATTGCCTTTTGTTTCCCAACTTGGAGGTCATGTATGCTTAGAGTTCATTGGTTCCTTTCTTCAGGCTCGTTCTTCACTTCTTTCCTTCACCTTTAATCTTATTGCCCATTAGTCTACTGAGATTAGTTCTTTTATAAATATCTCATCCATCTCTCTCATCTCCCATCTCCTTCCAAGGTCAATCTGGTCTTTCTGTGGATCCATGCTGAAGGCAGATAAAATATGCTCCATCTATTTGTTATCAAAACTTGCTGATATTTCTCCCTTAGTGCCTCCTGCCTGTGACATTGCATTCCCACTGTGACCACTATTGGTAAGCCCCCCCCATTAGCTCACATCTCTTCCTTGCTTTTCTTGCCTCCAGTATCTGCTCTTCAATGCATGTTGAATACTATTGCCAAAATAATCGTCCTACATTGAAATTTTTACCATGACATTTTATCCATTTTCCTACAAGATAAAGCCAAAAGACTTACTACCAGTCTGGTTCCAGTTCACATTTCTAGCCATAACATACACTATACTCCTACCCAGAGTGTGGGAACTCGACTTGGAATAGCAGTTTTCTAAATTCTCCACAGAAATCTGTAGATTATATATACTTTTAATCCTTACTCAAGACACTCTTCTTTTAAAACCATTCTGAGTATACCATTTCTCATCCTTTTGGTTTTCTCCATATACATGTTCATCCAAAACTTTGACACTTAACCTACACTGCTCCTCACTACACCAAATTCTGCTGTCTTTCCTGAATATGATTGAGAGAGATATTCCACTGGCTCCCTTACATTTTTCTTAGCCATCTTTCAATTAGAAAGGGGTCATTAACTTGTGCTGACCTATGAACTGTGAACTGAGATGACATATTATTTCTAAGCTTCTTCCAAGAAGTTAAGAGTCAGAATGCCTGCCTAATCCATTTGTTCTCCTCCCCTGTTGCAGCAACCTTGGAAACTATGTGTTGAACTGGCAAAATTTCAAGATGGAGTGGGCTGACAACTTAAGTTACTGGATGGATAAGAACCCCTATAAACCTGCACCTGACTCTGCATGACTGCAAAAACAAACCTTTGTTGTGTGAATCTGCTGATATTTCAGAGTTTATCTGTTGCTACAGCTAGCATTAATTATTCTGACTTAGTGGAAAACATCAGCAACATAGTCTTATAATTTATTGAGCTCACTCAACTCCAGCAAATATCACTTTCTATCTTAACAACTCAATAACCACATCCTAGACGTTGTCATCTTGTAGAACTTTTCTACCTCTAGAAAATTTAATTACCATATACTCTCTGATCAAAGAATCCTAATATTATACCTCTCAAATTTTCTCATTTCCATTGAAGTTGTCATTCAATATAATTAAGACTTCTGAATCCTTCAGCCTTGCCTATTCTCAAAAGTCTCTCCATCTCTGTGTTCACTTCATATTTTACAATGTGAAACTAGGGAACAATTACCACTTGTTTCTTATGTCTCATCTTTAATAACCTAAACCTACATATTTTCCCACTACCCCTGCTCTGCAAATCTCCAACAACAGGTAAACATGAAGATCCATTTTCTTTACTTTTAATCTTAGGTTGCGGAGTATTCCTGCTAAAAATGGCGTAAGTAGGGCTGGGGTTGTGGCGCAGTGGTAGAGTGCTCGCCTAGCACACGGAAGGCACTGGGTTCGATCCTCAGCACCACATAAAAATAAAATAAAGCTATCATGTCCACTTACAACTAAAAAATGAATATTTTTTAAAAAATGGCGTAAGTACACCAATAGCCACCAGTTTTAAAGTTAAGGCTTCCAACTTCATGTGTACTTTCAAAATACCTAAATAAAACTTGTATTTTTTCTTATTCAGTTACTCAAACCTCAAATCAGTTACTTTTTCAAATAATGTCTGCCACAGTCATTTTGTACACTCTTCTCAAGGTAAATATGCACTTCACAGTAGATGGTCTTGCTTCCTATAAATAAAAGTTAAAAGCTACCCTGAAGTGCACTAAACTAATTTTTTAATATTTATTTCCTTTCTTCTTTTCTTAGAAGAGATATCCTTACCTCTTTTAAGACAAATCACCCCATTCATGATTTGCTTCAACAGAGTCAACACTCCATCAATTATTTCTTCTCACCTAGTTATATGCCTTTAAATCTTCTTTTCCATTGGCTTTACCCCTTTCTTGTAAACATGCTAAAATCTATCTTCAATAAATCGCCTACCTCAAGAGTGCCTTTCTTCCAAGATATCACTTTATTCTCTTAATTTATTTCATAGCTAAACTTCTTGGGGCAGAACAAGATGGCAGCAGAATAAAATACTCAGACAATCCTTCTTTACAGATATACCACGTTGAATACCAATTAACACATGAAACTACAAACACAAGAGCTAAGAAAATGAGGAGAGAGACCATAGTGTCTACTTTCAGTATAACAAAACAATAAGATACATTGACAAAAGGAAGGAAAGAAAGAGTTTCTAACATTACTCTTCCCCCAACTCCAAGCAGTCCAGTGTAGTCAGGCATTTTCCACTTGTATACCTGTGGAAAGATCTAAGTTTCGGCTGCCTCAGTTCCAGCCTGGGAGTGGATCTGGAACATTCACTCTCCTGAAACTTTGCAATCTCCTGCTATTGTGAGATTCAAGTGTGACCCTGCTTAGCACCAACTGTGGCTGAGAAGAGACTGTGTCCACTACCTATCACTCAGCCTCAGGTAATACAGTTATTGCCAAGTCAGTGCTCACAGACAGTGCTCTAGAACTGCTACAGCACCAGGAAGAGACCTGCACTCTAGTTATTTCATCATGTATCACTACTGGCCAAGACATGGGCCCCAGTTTGCCCCCCAAAACTGCAAATTCTTGCAACTATGAAACGCAGACACAACTCAGCTTAATGTTACCCCAAGTAGCCAAAGGTCTGACTTAACCAACATGACCCTGACCTTGGGCAGTTGAGTTTAGTATGAGACTCCATTCACTGGGGTAGGACAGGGTAATAAGTATATGACTCAGCCCTGGAACTTAGTGCAGTGCTGGTGAAACCTAACACTTGGAAGATACTAATGGCCCCATCCTCAGGCCTGCCTGCAGACAGAGCCCTGGAAATAACTCTAGTGCTAGGGGAAAACACATAGCACAAATATATCATACTTCTTTTCCAGCTAGCATCATCTATGGCTGGTTGCAGCAGTATTGGAAAAATGTCCCCCTCAGCAACAGAAAGTTGATAGAAGTGTGGGTATTTGTCCTAACCCAGTGTTGTGCTGGTCTAGGTGGGTTGTGAGCAAATGTTAGGACAACTTTGTGGATTTTGTGGCCTCAACTATGTCACAAGAACCTGGGGACGACCCATTCATGGTCATCCTGCCTAAAGCTGAGCAGAATCCTGCAATGTCTGGTAATAGATCAGTAACCATTACACTTTCAGATACTGTTACAGACATCTGATCCTACTTTGACCCCAGAAAGAGGGTCATGGTGACAGACTACTTTTTCTACACCTCTTTCTTTATGAACAATACACCACAAAGTATTTGGGACAACCTAGGCATGGATTGCCCTCCAGTACTGAAACAGTGACAAAACACCAACAGCAGAGTATTGGAAAATCCAGACCTGGGCACCATTTCATGTCAAAACAGCGGAAGTGACTATAGGCTCAGAGAAAATAAGGAGCTTGCTTAGAATTTTTGGAAAGACAGGTACAAACAAAACCAGAGTAGGAAGCCTGGAATAAATACCTGATTCTTCAATTTCCAGATGATTTTTCACATCAACAAGCACTGAAAGCTTTCAGAAAACCATGACTTCACAAAGTATTCAAAATAAGGTGACAGAAACTTACCAGAAAATAATCAGTATGAGAAAACTCTCAGAGAATTTAAAATGGCTGTTTTTAAAAAAGTCAATGAACTTGACAAAAACACAGAAAAGCATTTCAATAATCTAGTAAATAAATAAATAAACTTAAGGTAGTTTTTTAAAAAATCAAATAAATGTTGTGGAGCTGAAAAATACACTCATCAAAGTTAAAAATGTGACAGAAGGCATTGATAACAGGATGGAGCCATCAGAAGCCTGTGTTCAATCCCCAGTACAAAAGAAAGAAAGAAAGAAAGAAAGAAAGAAAGAAAGAAAGAAAGAAAGAAAGAAAGAAGAGAGATTTCTCTAGAAGAGACAAATGGCCAAAAAACACATGAAAAATACTCAAAATCACTAATAATTGATGTAAATCAAAGCCACAATGAGATATTACCTCATCATCACCAATATCAAGAAGACTAAAAACAAATGTTGGCAAGAATGTGGATAAAATTTTTTCATATGTCTGTTGATCGATTGTATAGCTTCTTCTGAGAAGTGTCTGTTCAGTGTCTTAGCCCATTTATTGATTGGGTTGTTTGATTTTTTTTGTTAAGTTTTTGAGTTCTTTATCTATCCTGGAGATTAGTGCTCTCTCTGATGTGTGTGTGGCAAAAATTTGCTCCCAGAATCTGTTCACTTCACTGATTCTTTCTTTTGCTGAGAAGAAGCTTTTTAGTTTGAATCCATCCCATTTATTGATTCTTGATTTTACTTCTTGTGCTATAGGAGTCTTATTAAGTAAGTAAGTTCCTAAGCTGACATGATGAAGATTTGAGCCTACTTTTTCTTCCATTAGGAGCAGGGACTGTGGTCTAATTCCTAAGTCCTTGATCCACTTTGAGTTGAATTTCATGCATAGTGAGAGATAGGGGTTTAGTTTCATTTTGCTGCATATTGATTTCCAGTTTTCCCAGCACCATTTGTTGAAGAGGCTATTTTTTCTCCAATGTACTTGTTTGGCACCTTTGTCTAGTATAAGATAACTGTATTTATGTGGGTTTGTCCCTGTGTCTTCTATTCTGTACCATTGGTATACATGTCTATTTTGGTGCCAGTACTATGCTGTTTTTATTATTACAGATTTGTAGTATAGTTTAAGGGACTGCAAATTGGTACAACCAATCTGGAATGCAGTATGGAGATTCCTTAGAAAACTTGGGATGGAATCACCATTTGACCCAGCTGTCCCACTCCTCAGTCTATACCCAAAGGACTTAAAAACAGCATACTATAGTGATGCAGCCACTTTAGTGTTTATAGCAGCTCAATTCACAATAGCTAAACTGTGGAACCAACCTAGATGCACTTCAGTAGATGAATGGATAAAGAAACTGTGGTATATATACACAATAGAATATTAATCAGCAATAAAAGAGAACATAATTATGGCATTTGCAGGTAAATGGATGGAGTTAGAGAATATCATGCTAAGCAAAGTAAGCCAATCCCAAAAAACCGAAGGCCAAATGTTCTCTTTGATAAGTGAATGCTGATCCATAATGAGGGAGGGGCCACAGGAAGAATGGAGGAACTTTGGACAAAGGCAAGGGAGGGAGGAGGGGGCATGGGAATCGGAAACATGGTGGAATGAGATGGTCATCATTGCCCTAGCTTCATGTATGACTGCATACATGGTGTTATTCTATATCATGTACAACCAGAGAAATGAAAAGTTTTGCTCCATCTGTGCATTTGCATTCTGTTTCATATGTCCTTAAGTATAACAAATAAATTTTTAAAAAGAAAGAAAAACAAAACAAAAGAATGTGGATAAAAGGTAATTTCTGCACACTGCTTGTGGGAATGTAAATTAGTACAACCATTATGGAAAATAGTACAGAGCCTCCTCAAAAAATTAAAAATAGTTCAGGTGTAGTGGTGCATGCCTGTAATACCAGAGACTTGGGAGGCTGAGATGGGAGGATTGTGAGTTCAAAGCCAGCCTCAGCAAAAGTAAGGTGCTAAGCTACTCAGTGAGACCCTGTCTCTAACTAAAGTATAAAATAGGGCTGGAGATGTGGCTCAGCAGTCAAATAGCCCCTGAGTTCTATTCCCAGTACTCCCTCAAAAAAATTAAAAATACAACTATCATGTGATCCAGCAATCCAAGTACAGGTATATATCCCAAATAAATGAAATCAATATGTCAAAGAGACATCTGCATTGCACTCCTGCATCCATTGCTACCCTATTCACAATAGTCAAGAACTGTAAACCACCTCTAACCATCAATTGATGAATAAAGAAAATGTGGTACATGTACACAGTGGAATAGTATTTTGCCATAAAAATAATGGGATCCTGTTATTTCCGATGGTATAGATGGAACTGGAGATCACTGAGTTCATTGAAATAATTCAGACACAGCAAAACAAGTGCCACATGATCTCCCCGACATGTAAAATTTTAAAAGGTTGATCTCATAGAAGTTGAGAGTTTGAATGGTGGTTATGCAATGCCGGGGACAGTGGCAGGAGGAGGATTGAGAAAGGTTAATCAATGGGTATTAAGTTACAGTTAGAGAGGAGCAAGGATTTCTGGGGTACTATTGCACAGTATGGACTATAGATAACAATTGTATACAGTACATTTTTTAAAAGTACAAGAAAGGATTTTGAATGTTTTCACCACAAAGAAATGAAATGTCTAAGGAGATAAATGTTTAACCTGACATAAACATTATGCAATGTGTACATGTATTAAACGTTGCATGGTACCATTAATATGTATGATTTTTATGTTTTTTTGTATTAGAAAATAAAATTTCCATACAGAGATGTTTGCATTAAATGGCTCTATTTCTTTTTGTCTGATTTTATTGAATCCACTGTACTATGTCTGCTTTTATTTCTACTAAAACCACACTCATTAGGGGTAGTGATGAATAATTAAACCAGATCAAAAGAACTCTCCCCAAGTAGACTAAACAATGTGTCCTGTCAGTGGTATGCAACACTCTTTACCACTCTCCACTGGAAAGTGTCTTTTTTGACTTTGACAATTTTATTCTTTGACTCTTTCTGTCTGCCCACTACACACTGGTGTTCCCAATCTCTCCTTCCTTGATTTTCTTCTCATAGAAATCAAACTCCATATGTCCAGAACTATACCCTCGAGTTGGCATTTTTCAGCATTTTCAGTCTCAAAGAGTTAAGTATTTCCCTGTTTGCTCAATATGGATTCCTAGAAATCACTCTCTTCTTCAACATACATATTCTCTATCTTATGATATCCCTCAAAATTCTATACAAAATTGTCAGTGGTATTTGAAAGTTTTACAGATTTTCCTTCTTTGTATCCACTGCTCTAGTTTTGCCATTGTCCTATTTAATCCTGACATCTGTAAAAGCCTCACAGATTATATCCATGATCTTGCTATCTCTTGCCTGCAATCAATCCAAATTTACCTTTTGAAAACTCAACTGACCATATCAAGTACTCACTTCAAAAGCTTGGGTTATATTTAATTGTCCATAGTATAATTTCCAAATTTTTTGCCATAGCATAGAAAGTCTTTCTTGGGATACCCTAACCTAATTTCATCATCCACCACTTTCCCTGTGCTTCATGTTCTAAAAACACTGAGGAGTAGCCATTTTGCAAACACCTCATACTTAAAATTGAAGTCACTATGCCATTTTTTTATACATTTCTTTTCATCTGATTAGCTATAAATTCATCCTTATTCATTCTATTTTCATCTTTTTTTTCTCTCTCTGTGCTTCACTTTGAAAAGTCTGTATATCTTCAGGTCCATTACTTATAGTACCTAATCTGCTATTACTCCTGTCCAGTGATTTTTTCAGAGGTACACCTTTTTTTTTTGGCACCAGGGATCGAACTCAGGGGCACTCAACCACTGAGCCACATCTCCAAGCCTATTTCTTGTGTGTTTTATATAGAGACACTGAGTTGCTTAGCACTTCATGGTTGCTGAGGCTGGCTTTGAACTTGCTATTCTCCTGTCTCAGCCTCCCAAAGTGCTGGGATTACAGGTGTGGGCCACCGTGCCCGGCTAGATGTTGTATATCTTTTGGTTCTAGATTTTCCATTTATTTTTCCTTAAATAATTTCATTTACTTTCTCTTTATGCTCATGTGTTCCTTTAAGCCTTTGATTATATTTAAAATAGCTGTTTTATGTTTCTTCTCTGCAAATTTTATTACCTCTGATGTTTCCCCAGCCCCTGGAAATCATCATTTTACTCTTTGCTTCTGAATTTGACTTTTGTAAATACCATACAAGAGTGAGAATATACTAGTTGTCTTTCTATTTCTGTTCTATTTCATTTAGCATAGTGTCCTCCACGTTCATTCATATCACATATGACAGAATTTCCTTCTTTTAAAAACTGAGTAATATTCCATTGAGTCTGTGTGTGTGTGTTCTATTTTGTATTCTTGGTATCTTTGTCAAAAATGTGTAACCGTTTATTTATTTATTTATTTATGCACTTTACATTTTGTTTCATTGTTATATGTGTCTATTTTTATGACAATACCATACTATTTGAATATTATGGCCTTTTACTAAAATTTGGAGTGAAGTAATGTGAAGCTCCCAGCTTCTTTCTTATTTCTGAAGAGTGATTCCATACAAATCTTAGAATTGTATCTTAGAGAAAAAAATAATCCTCAATTTTTCACTATTGACTATGACATTAGCCATTATAAATGTCATATATGGCCATTATTGTGTTGAGGTATATTCTTTATATATCTAATTTATTGAGACTTTAGTAATAATAATGTTAAATGATTTAAATATTTAAGTTTTTTTCAGCATTTATTGAAATGATCATTTAGCTGACTTAAAGTCAGACGGCTATGCCATTCAATTCCCATCCTTTTACATTCAAAAAATCAGTGTTGAGACACTAGTTCTGTGTATTTTCAAAAGTCTTTTGTCACAGGTGGACAGTTCCAAATGTGATGAATTTATATGTTTGCTATGCTACTCTCTTCTGCTGTATATTTGCAGCAGACTATGATGAACATATTTATTAAGAAAAGCTAAAAGAAGTGGAGAGAAAAGGGAGAGAGGGAGAGAAAATTTGTCTCATACATCTTTTTTTAAATTTCTGGACTCTTTATTATGTTACTTTGATTTTCACAAAAACCAAGCTATGAAACCAACCTAGGTGCCCTTCAATAGATAAATGGATTGAGAAAATGTGATATATATATATTTTATATATATATAAATGTGATATATATATATATACACATACACACACACAATGGAGTTTTACTCAACCATATAGAAGAATGAAATTATCATATTTGTCAGTAAATGGGTGAAACTGGAAATTTTTCTCTTTAATAACAAATTGAAAACATAATCAGAATTTTATTTTTACTATCCTTCCCAGATTGAATTGCTATGACTACTATAATCCACATTGAGATTATATTTTTCTGTAATTGCTAGAAAACAAGATGACAAAGGTAAGCAATAGCTTTTGCTGTTGATGGCCCTGGTTAGACCTATGTTGGTCCACTGTTGAAACCAATAAAAGATCTTAGTACACATTCAGCTAAAAATAATAGAGTGGACATGCCATGATGGAGAATAGATGAACAACTACAGCTCATATAGGCTGCACCAAAACTTATGGAGAAGATGTGTGTGGGCCAATGCATGGTGTGGCTAATCAACAACCAAATTTGCTTCCTACTAGTGTAACATTGTGCTTTGTTGGATAATAAGACTTTCTTAAAGCAAAGGGTGTTATAATAACCATACTGCCATACTTGGCAGGTTGCCATTGTATTGAATGATCTTATTCCTATGGGAGTCCACAACACTTACCACTAGTATGAACAAAATGAAGAGATTGACAATGTCAGTCTTGGCATTAGATGCTGACTTAAAATTTGTATGCAAAATTATTCCTCCATTTACAGTGCAGATGTAATCTAAGAAGATTGGATGTCAAATTACCTACTTTGTCCATTTCTTCTTTCCACCCTTTTCACTTCTATCTCCTCTAAGTTCTGTATTTTATCCTATCCCCAGTCAAGTTAAAAGCAGTCAGAAAGAGTTGTGTTATGCTTAGTATTAGATGACAGGGCCAGGAAACAGAATCATGGATGCTTTAACTGGTGGGGGTGGGGTTAAAAACCATGATCAACATTTATGTTGATTTGACAGGTGAAGTAAGAGTCAAAACCAATGGAGATGTTCCTGTCTTCCACTTAATGCCCCATTTACTGCTACTGGCTTCCTTTAAGGTTCCAGAACATGTTGGTTCACAACCAAAAACAAATAAACAAAAAAATCAACCAAGCAAACAAAATATAGAAATAAAATGAACTAAATACAAATTCAAGACAAATTGTATTTAGCAAAACTAACAAACACCCTGATAAATAATGAAGATAGTAAAATGGACAAAACTTCACTTTATCTACTTTAGCCAGAAAAACCTCTTTTCTAGAAGCAGTTAGCTCTAACTTTCTTTAAATGAGTGATATGCTTTATGTTCTTGGAGTTTTGGCAATACAAAATCATGTATTGTGGTTCAATCTAAAGAAGTATTTTTGGAGCAATTGCTGGGTTCCTAAGCCCTGCTATAACAGTGCATTAGGCAAAATTGACATTCTATTGTAAATCCATAAAATATTTTTTTACTGGGCACAGTACTAGGCTCTCGCACAATGTTCCCACCTTTCTAGATTGTGGACTCCATTTTCACTCAATGTGTAAATGATAGCTCCTATAGAGATAATGACTGATAGTTATTTCAAATGTGTCTATTTCTTTAGAAAAGTTTCTTAAACCTCAGATATTCACATATCATTCTCAATTTTTGTCACAACAAAATAACACTAGTACTTAATATTTACTTACTATATTTCTTACTATCAAGTCGTTTTTTAAAAAGAACTTCCTTTAAGTTATTAACCAAACACTCATATAAACACTCTGCCAATATCTATATCTATATACACAAATTCATTTGTGTATCACTTAAAACCATTGCCCTTAATACCAACAATATATGCAGTATATATGTCAATCACATTTTGGGAAACATGACTTTAAAGGATAATTCACATAATAAAATAAAATAAAATATGATATTGCTTTCCCTAAGTCATTCTGAAACTGAGGAGAGTGGTGTCAAAACAATTTGTCTTTCATCGTATTTTGTTCTTTCCCCCAATAATGTACAGCTTTTCCTTGAAGACAGTTGCCTATACAGGACATCTTGCATCAAAATATGTATAGCTATGTGAGTAGCTATTACCAGTGAATACAAGTAAAATAGATATGGCCACTTCCAAATCAAATCGTTCAAGAAATTGCACTTCCCCCACTTTCTGTTTTCTTGTCTGAGTAGATGCAGACAACTAGAAGCTCCTGGAGCAGCTGTTCTTTACACTGACTATAGACTAGAATACATATTTTTTAAAAGGAGAATTATTAGTCGTATCAATGCCAAGTTCCATCCTGAACCAATTGCACCAGAATCTCTGGAGAAAGAGCAAAGGTAAAATAATATTGTTGAGTAAGAAGTCCTAGGATTGTTAATATATGAATTATTGAGTGGCATCAGTAATAGATCAGATTAAGATGTCCCAATGTTTGCCCCCACAAAATGAACAAATAAATATATGTTTATGAAAATAGCTCTAGGAGACCTCCAGAATAGAAAAAAAAGCTAGAAAAATTCTGCAAAGCACAAAAAGATGGTTACATAAAAAGAGTAGGAAGCATTTTACTTGTGTTGCCCCATGCCCCAAAGAGATCCTCTTAAGAAGATTACCCCCAGTGGGGGAAAAGGGATCCCAGTTGCCCTTGACAATACTGCAGATACCATCAGTTTACACCTCTAAAGTCTTCATCATTTTCATTAGCACTGAATTCAGTTGATAGAGCTACCCAGAGTCCATGACAGTGCACCTCACCTAGAGAAGGAGCCACCACTGTGATCCTAGGATAAGCTACTTCTGTATCCCCACCAAATACAGGGCCACTGAAGTGCCTGACCACTTCTCCAATGCAGGATTAACTGCTATGATCTATCCTCCCGGGGTCAGAATGGCTGCTACGAACTACACCTCCTCTCAGGGCTTGAGCCATCCCTGTGCCTCACTTCTCTGGGATCAGAGTTATCACTGTACCCAGCCTTCCCCATGCCTGTAGCCACCACCCACAACCATGCACATATACCAGACCCTAGGTCCAATATCACTCAACAAATGCCCATGATTTGGATACCAGTGCCACCACCATAACAAGTATGTGCATATACCAGACTTGGTGCCAGGAGGAATCTTTTAGCTACAACTTCCCTCTGTAGGTGAAAATGAGAATAGGAAGACTCCAGTAGCTTTCACCACTTAAAGAAAATTTAACAGCTATCACTGCTTGCAGTCATCTGTAGCATTGGCTGCCAAGGATCCTTACAGTGTTCACTGATGCTGACCTCAGCTTACAGAATTCCACAGACACTGTACTGCTACATCTTATCTAAAGCTTGGACTGTTGGTACACCTCCTCTCCAAAGCTGAAACTGTCATGCCCTTCTCAGACAGCACTCTCATACCCACTTCTAGGTGAAGGTCTTTCCCCAACAAAGCCAGACCTTAAAATTTGGAAGAGATGAATGTCTCATTAAATGTGCAGATGTAAATATGAGACTGTAAGAAGCATAAAAGTGAGGACAATAAAATAGCACCACTAAAGAATGCAATAATTTTGCAGTCACTGATTCCAAATAAATGAAAACCCATGAATTGCCTATAATAGATACACAAAAGGGAAGCAAAACAAAGAAAATCACTACAAAAAAAATCTTCAAATAAATAAAGAAGATGTCAAGAGAGGGAGAAAGATAGAACAACTAGAAGACAAACAGAAAACAATTCCAAAATGACAATAGTAAGTTCTTGCTTATCAATAATGACATTAAATCTAAATGAATTAAACTGACCAACCAAAAGTCATAGAGTGGCTGAATGGATTAAAAAAAGACCCATTGTAAAGCTGTCTATAAGAGAACCAAGTTAGAAATAAAGACACATATTGGCTAAAAGTGAAGGGGTAGAAAAATAATTCATGTAAATGGTAACAGAAAGAAAGCAGGGATGGCTAAGTTTATGCAGAGAAATAAACTTTAAAGTTATTGAGAAACAAAGATCATTATATAATAATAAAATAGTCAATGCAATAGAAGGATATAACCATTATAAATATATCTACCCAATTACACCAACTAAATATATAAAACCAATATTGACAGAGCTGAAGGTAGAAATTGGCAGCAATATAAAAATGTTATGGGATTTCAAAACCCCTTACAATAAAGGATAGAACATTCATACAGGAAATCAATAAACAAAAGACTTGAATAACACTAGAGAATAAATACATACAAAATTTTTCACATGCAAAACTTTTCACCCATAGTAGAAGATACATTCTTTTCAAGCACATATGCAACATTCTTCAGGATAGAACACATATTAGGCCAGCACACAAATCTTAACAATTTAAGTGTTTATTATCTGGCCATCAAGGAATGAAACTAGAAATCAATAACAATGAGAAAATGGGAAAATTCACAAATATCTGGTAACTAAATAACACACTCTTAAAGAAACTTTGGGTCAAAGAAGAAATCAAAAGGGAATTTGAAACAGATCTTGAAACAAACCAAAATGAAACACAACACACCAAAACCTATGTGTGCAGCAAAAGCTATGAGTGAAATTTATAGTGATAAATGTCTACATTAAAAAAGAAAGATCTTACATAAACAATCTAGTCTTACTCCTTATAGAACAAGGAAAAGAAGAAACTAAGCCCAAATTTAGCAAAGCTAGCTACTATTTTCTTCTATGCTTACAGTATTAGTCTATCTGTCTGGTTTATTTCACTTAGCATAATGTCCTCCAGTTTTATCTATATTGTTGGAAATAGTAGGGATCTCTTCTTTATGGAGATTCATACTTAATTTCCTTTGGACAAATACCTAGAAGTAAGATTGCTGAATCATATGTGAGTTCCATTCCTAATGTTCTGATGAACTTCCATACTGTTTTCAGCAGTGGCTGCAGCCAATTTACATTTTCCTTTACCAATATCTGAGAATTCCTTTTTCTCTACATCCTTACCAACCTTTGTTATTTTTTGTCTATACTATTCTAACCAGTTTGACTTAATAGCTCATTGTGGTTTTGATTTGCATTTCTTGGATGATTGGAGATGTTGAGCACCTTTTCCATACACATGATGGTTACTTGTATGTCTTCTGTTGAGAAATACATATTAAGATCCTTGGTTTATTTTGAAATTAGGTCTTTTGCCTTTTTTTCTATTTAGTTGTATGGGTTCATTATATTTTGATATTAACTCCTGATTTGCACATATTTTCTCCCATTCTAAAGGTTGCCTTTTCACTCGTTTGGTTGTCTTCTTTGTTGTACAGGAGCTTTTTAGTTGGATACAATACTGCTTGTCTATTTTTGCTCCCTATGCTTACAGTAACTCAAACGAACAATTTTACATTTTAAGAAACCAGAAGAAAGAATGAACTAAGCCAAAAGTTAGCAGAAGGAAGGAAATAATATAGAATAAAGCAGAAATAAATCAAATATATACATATACACATATAGAGAATTGGAAAAAATAAACAAAACCAAGAGTTTGTTTTTTAAAAACACACACAAAATCAAGTAACCCTCAGATAGACCAAGAAAAAAGAGAGAAGGCTCAAGTAAATAAAATAAGAAATAAAGAGAAAGACATTAGAATGGATATCTCAAAACAAAATGCATCATGAAGAACCATTATGAACAATTATATGTCAACAAATTGGATAACCTACAATAAATAGATTCCTAGAAACATACAACCTTCAATACTGAGTTAAGAAGAAGTAGAAAGCCTGAACTCTCTACTAACAAATAAGGAGGTTAAATCAGTAATGAAAAACTCCCTAACAAAGAAAATCATAGGACCAGATAATTTCATGGATAAATTCTACCAACTAGTCAAAGAATAACTACTATCAAGTCTTCTTAAACCCTTCCAAAATTGTATAAGAGGGAGGACTTTCAAACTCATTTTATAGGCCATTATCTATACCAAAGCCAGTCAGAGGCACTGCAAGAAAAAGAAACTACATGCCAAAATCTTCAACAGAATACCAGCAAAACAAATGCAGTAGCCTATTAAAGGGATTACATGTCATGAACAAGAGGGATTTACCCATGAAATACAAGGATGGTTCAACATACACAAATTGCTTAATACAATACATTAAGAAAATGAAAGATAAAAAAATTTGATTGTCTACTTAGATGCAGAAAGAGCATTTGAAAAATGTGGTGCCCATCCATAATAAAAATTCTCAACAATTACATAAAGAATTTATATTGACACAATAAATTCCAAATATGAAAATCTCATAGCTAACATCATACTTGGTGAAAAGTTGATATCTTTCTAAGATCTAGAACAAGGGTGCCCACTCTCACCCTTTTATTCAACATGGTAATGGAATTCCTAGCCACAGCAATAATCAAGAAAAGGAGATGAAAGTTATCCCTAAAAGGAAAGGAAGAAATGAGATTATATGGCTGCAGATGAAATTATATCATATATAGAAATCCCTAGAGACAACAGCAGCAGCAGCAGCAGCAAAAGGTCACAAATAATAAACAAATTCAGCAAAGTTTCAGGATAGAAAATCAACATACAAAAATCAGTAGTTTCTGAACAATAACAATGAGCATTCCAAAAGGAAATTAAGAAAACTATCCCATTCACGTTAGCAATAAAAAGAATTAAACATTTAGGGGGCTGAGGATGTAGTTCAGTTGTGGAACACTTGCTAGCATGTATGAGACCCGGGGTTTTGTCCCCATACTGAAAAAAAAAATAAAACACTTAGGAATAGCCTTAACCAAAAAGGTAAAAGACTTGTACACTGAAACTGTATGTAACGTCTAATGGTAAAATATTTCACAATAAAAGGATGTCAATTATACACAAACAGATATTTATAGTCACTGTGACCCAAATCAAAATCCCAACAGGTTTCTCTATAGAAACTGATGATCATATACTAAAATTTATTTGGAAATGCAAATACCTTGTAATAGTCAAAGCAATTACAGAATAAGAGAACAAAATTGGAGGAGTTATACTATCTGATTTTACAACATTTTATATGCTAGTATAATCAAGACAATATGGTATTGACCTAAGGATCTATATACAGATCAGTAAAGAAGAATAGAATGTACAAAAAAAAGATACGCACATATTAGTAAATTGATCTTTATCAAGTGACAAAGCAATTTGATGAGAAAATGAAATTCTTTTCAATAAAACATGCTGGAGAAAATATATATACTTGCTGAAATAATGAATCTTGATCCTTATTTCACAACAAATGCAAAAATTAACTCAAGGTGGATCATAAACCAAAATATAAAACTAAAACTATAAAATTCTAGAAGAAAATATAGGAGACTATATCCACAATTGAGCAGAGACAAAAGATTCTTAGATAGAGGATAATAGCCATAAATAAAATATTTATAAATAAGACTTCACCAAAATTTAAAATTCTGCTTATGAAAAGACATAAAAATGCCAGGTGCAATGGCGCACACCTGTAATCCCAGCACTTTGGGAGGCTGAGACAGGAGAATCACGAGTTCAAAGCCAGCCTCAGCAACGGCAAGGCGCTAAGCAACTCAGTGAGACCCTGTCTCTACATAAAACACAAAATAGGGCTGAGGATGTGGCTCAATGGTCAAGTACTCCTGAGTTCCTTCCTCGGTGTCAAAAAAAAAATAAAAAGAATAAAATGAAGATTATACAAGCTCTAACATGGATGAAATTATTCTCCATACATATACCTGACAAAGGACCTCTACCTAGAATATATTAAGAGCACTTAATAATCAATAAGATAAGCCAGGCATGGTGGTGCACACCTGTAATCCTAGTGGCTCAGGAGGCTGAGGCAGGAAGATCATGAGTTCAAAGCCAGCCTCAGCAAAAGCAAGGTGTTAAGCAACTCAGTGAGACCCTGTCTCTAAATAAAATACACAATAAGGCTGGAGATGTGGCTCAGTGGTTGAGTGCCTCTGAGTTCAATTCCTGGTACCCCCTCAAAAAGAATCAATAAAATAAAAACCTATTTTTAAAGGGCAAATATTTAAATGGATATTTTGTAAAGGAATATATGCAAATGATCACATATACATAAAGGATCAATAAACATGAAAATATGTTCAGTATCATTTTAATTAGGGAAATAAAAGTTAAAATCAGAAAGGAATACTAATACACAATCATTAAAATGCCTCAAATTATAAAGCTCAAAGGTTCCAAATGTTAGTGAGGATGTAGATGCACCATAACTCTCCTACATACTGTGGTATGAATATTGGTTGTTCCCATCAAAATTCACATTGAGGCTTGGTACCCAGTGTGGCAAGCCTAATGGGAGGTGTTTGGGTGGAGTCCTAAGGAATGGATGAATGTTTTGTTTATGTAAATTTTCAATCTCATCAGACTTGCATCACTTATCACATGAACAAGTTGCTATAAACCAATGTGTCCTTCATGTTTTACCTCTTCCATACATGCCCATTTGCTTTTTGTCTTTCCACTATGAGTTGCAGCAGCATGAATCCCTCAACAGATGTGGCTACTTGATCATAGACTTCCCATCTTTTAGAACTATGAGCCAAAATAAGCCCCCTCCTTTTTTATTAACTATTCATTCTCAGGTATCTTGTTATAACAACAGACAATAGCCTAAGACAAACCACTTTGGAAAACATGGTTTAACTTTCAAGTTAAACATACATCTACCATATGATCTAAAATGTCCACTTCTAGATAATTATTCAAGAAAAAGAAAACATGTTCATCCAAATCATTATACATAAATGTTCATCATAGCATTATTCATAATCACACAAAACTGGAAACAATCCAATAGTCTACTCACCTACATCAGGGGAGTAGATAAATAAATTGTGACATTCATACAATAAAATACTATTCAGTAATAAGAACAAATTACTGATACATACAATAACATATATGAATCTTTAAACATTATGCTGAGCAAATGTACTCAGGAATATATGATTTTATTAATGTGAAATTCTAGAAAATTCAAGGTACTCTATAATGATAGAAAGCACATTGGTTATTGTGAGAGTTTAGGGATGGGAGTCATCAACCATGGAGAACTAGAGTATTATTGTAATGATGAAAGTGATATGTATCTTGATTATGATAATTACACAGGTGATTATATTTTTTAAACTCATGGACATGTACATTTTAAATGGGTACAATTTATTATTTATAAATTATAAGTCAATACAGTTTTTTTTTGTTAGCTTCGAACCACTGTGTAAAAATACCTGAGGAAATCAACTTAAAAGAAAAAAGATTTATTTGGGCACAAGATTCAGAGAGTTCTGTCCATGGTCTCTTGGTGCCATTGTTTCTGAGTCTGTGGTTAGGCTGAACATTATGGTGGGGAGCCTGCGGTACAGCAAAGCTGCTTGCCTCAAGGCAATGCAAAGCAAGAAAAAAGGGGAGAAAGAGAGATGAAGTGAGAGGTAGGGAAAAAATATACCCTTCAAGGGCATGGCTCAATGACCTTTACTTCCTCCAAGTTGGCCCCAACTCCTACAGTTTCCACCACCTCCTATAGCCCATTAACGTAGAAATCCATCAATGGATTAATCCACTGGTGAAGTCAGAGCCCTCATGATCCAATCTCCTCCCAAAGGCCCCACCTCAACTACTGCTGTATTGGGGATCAAGGCTTCAACACATGAGCTTCCGAAGGATATTTCAGGTTCAAACCATAATCATTTCTTAGAAAGTTCACCAAATCATTGTAATGTGCAGTCAGGTTTAATAACCATGGCTGTATAGTCTTGCTTCTCAAAGTGCATTCCTAAGACTAGCAGCATCTGATCCCCCTAGGATTCATTAGAAATGCAGAATCTCAGTCCCCATTCCAGGGGCACCAAAGCACAATCTGTATTTCAACAAGATCTATTGTAGATTCAAATGCTCATTAAAATTTGAGAAACACTGGCATAAAGAAAAGTAAAATCATGAGCTTGAGAGAGCCTGTGTTTCTTAATCGCCACATAGGGGAAAGCCACCAGCTAACCAAAAGCACACACGTTGGGCTTTAATGTGAAAAAGGAATAAACTTTTCTTGTGATTGAGGCATCTTAATTTGGGGTCTATTTGTTATGGCAGGTTATACTATCTAACTTCAAGATTAATTTTGTATTTTGGGGGATCTGAGGGCACAGGACAAAGTAACTCCAGTAGAAAATAACCTGGAAGTCTCATGCTCATGCTTCATCTTTAAAACTCATTCAAATTACTTTCTATTTCATATGTATTCATATTTGTTAAAATATAATAATGTTCTCAATTATGCGTAGATTATTTTGCTTACTGCTTTCTCCTAAATTTGGAAGTAGTCGAAGCTCCAAGAGGAAGACCTGTCATGTTTATCTTGTGTTACTTTTCTCCAATGATTGTGTTCATTATTAAGAAGCAGATATAAAGTATATGGCTCAAAAATAAATATTTTTCTTGCTGCCCAAGATAATATGGTCAGATTTGAAAGAGATTTGTCTGCAAATAGCACTGGAAACTTTTGAGAAGAGTTTACAATTTTAGAGACTGACATGTTTGGCAAGGAGCAGAAATCTCGCAAAGGTAAACCTTCCCTGGGTCTCTCAAATCATATCACAAAGTGGTTTAACTACTTTGTACAAATAAAGGACTACAAAAGGTTCTGTGTATCTGAAAGAGCTAATAGCAAATAATTCTAGACTCTCACACCAACTTTTGTAGACAGACCATGCCAACCCTGCTATGTGTGCTGGGTGCTTGCCTGCACACAATTTTGTTACTAGTCATGGTTTTAGAGAATAGTATTTTTGACCTTAATTTTGAATGTGGCTAGGCAAGTTCTAAGGAATTAGATAACTTCCAAGACCTCTCAAGGAATGAATATCAAACTGTGACTCCAAAACCATCATCTTTTTACAAAAGCATTGTGCCTTGAGCAACCTCTTATCTACATTTTTTTATCCTAATATATCCATATCAGTCTGAGAAAAAGAGCCATGGCACAGAGAAATACTGAGAGACAGCTAGCAAACTAGGGCTCTTTCCTAAATAGAGCATCAGCTGAAAGCAGATGAGGCTACCCCTTCACCGCCTTCCCTACTTGCCCCCATTCTGAAGCTCAACCCATCGCACACCTGTCCTTACTCTTTTTTTCTTCCTCCTCTTTCAGTCTTAACACCCTGCTAAATCTGTAATCTCTGGGCTGTTCTCCCTCTTCCCCAGGCCACCCCACTTTCATCTCATTTCTCTTTCCTTTGAGTCCTTACCACAGTCACCATCATCCCACCTTCTGTTGTCATCCCTGCTTCCTTTACTTCTCCTGCTCTGTGTTCCTTTCTCTCCTGCTCAGCTTTCCTGGCCCCATTAGGGCCCCACTATCGACTCTGCTCTTACAACAGCTCAGTGGTTTTGAGATGAAATAAAACATCACTAATTTGTTCTAATTGGGGGGAAAGTTCAGTCTGCCTTAAATGAAAACTATGAGTGATAGGATATTTGGGGAGGGAATGCAATCTCATTACTTTCAAGTGCATAAAGTAATCCCAATGACTGGGACAAGAGGATAAAAGGCAAAGCTATAGGTTTCAGAGATCTGTAAGTGGTTTGACAAATAGGCACAGTTCATTTATAATTGGGACATTCAGTTTGGGGATATAAATGCTGCTGCTGAGGTCTTCACACTGAAGTAGGATAATATTTCTCTTGTTTACACAATTAGTTTGCAAAGAGAGTTCTTTCATCATAGATACAGGTACAATCCCATTAGAAAGGTCCACAATTTCAAACTCATTTTCTTAGTCACATGGCATATAAGAAAAGTACCTTGTTCAGCTAATTTCCAGAAGGAGTAATGGTAAATGACGGCAAAACAACAACAAAAATTACTCATTTTCCTGGTTTCTTTCTCTGAAAAAGTTATTATCAAAGAAAATAATACCTTGTCGAGGTCACATTATTTGAGGGTAGGGATGCAGAGGTGTAGGGGAAATAACTGAATGAACACAAACTAAGCCAAACTACGGCTGGTCAGCATGCAATCAAATGACTTTAGTTTGGAATCTGCTAATTTAAAACTGGTGAAAATGAAGGAATCAGTCTACTTTATTTTTATGCTCTAAGAAACCAATTTGCTAAGCTAATTACCATGTTAAACAAAATTTTTCCACAAAGATTTATAAAATTCTTTTTATAAATCTTTAAATAAGTTTTCTAGGCATTGATCAATACTTTTTAAGCACTCCCTTCATTTATGCATAATTGTTAAAGCTAATTACCTAAACTTCCTACCAATTTCTGGAAGAAATTCCCTAGAGAAAGTTCTATTAGGAAGCCCTTCTTTAGACTATTTCACTGTATGATGTATGAAAGTTAAAAAAAAACTTTTCTTTTTAGAAATAGCTTATAATTAAGGTTTCTCACCAATTCAAACTAGCCTCCCCTCATCCTGCTTTTCTTATAGCTCAGCAAACTTTATCCTTGTACACTTCACAAGAATGGGAAGAAATAGGGGCTGAATTCTACCAATGTCTCTCTGAATCAGTAGGGAGCCAGGATACCTGAATTCTCATGCATCCTACCCCACATCACTGACAATGGAGAGATATATGGATAATTGGTAAAAAGGAACGTCCCACCTTATTTTAACTTGTAGTTTTGAGGGTGATTTGCTAGCACTTGGAATAGAGATATTTCTCACTATGGAAATATAAAATGAATTTGTGAAGATTTTCTTCGACTAGTAGTCAATTGATGTGAAACTACTTTTCCTCAAACCATAAATTAGAGACTACTTCTTACAATTATAAGATTCATCAGCTTTAACCCAAATGATTCACAGAAGGGTTCCTTGAAATTGTTCAGCCGGCCAAAACTAGGGAGATAAGGAAGAAGCTTCTGTTTACAAACCATTAGAAGCACATTTAAAGGGATTAACTTCGTTTGAAAACCACTGGAAATGCCAAACAGGGTCATGGGGCTACTTCAAAATATTCTGAATTTTTGTGCATTGGAGCTCATACAAACACCATGCACGAATAGGAACAACAACAGTCTACAGAATGGTGTAAAGCTACTAGATTCAAGAATAGTGACCCATACTTGGCAATTTTCAAGGCAAAGTCAAACATCTTATGTGTAAGTATCCTAGGGACTATTGAGGATGAGAATATAATAACTTCTATCCTGGACTTAGGAAGATATGAAGCTCCAAGTATCCTCCTCTATTCCCCCAAGTGCAAAATTAATAAAATATTTTAATGGTGGAAAAATCAAATTTAATGTGAAATAGACCCAGACCACTATTTTTCAAAAAAGTATTTGCCTTTATGTTTCATGGTATAAAAAGAAATGGGGCCACTTTCTAAGTATACTTTTGATCATTTGGGCATTCTAAAATTTTCTATGGGTATATTCACTTTTGGCACTAGAATGGGAAACCAATGGGAAGGTTGAATTTTGGTTACACATTTATGGTTATAACACATGAATATATCTGTCAAAAGACCAAGGGAGGAGCTGGGGTTATGGTACAGTGGTAGCGTGCTCACCTAGCATGTGTCAGGCACTGGGTTCGATCCTCAGCAGCATAAAAAAATAAAATAAAGATCTTCTGTCCATCTACAACTAAAAATAAATAAAATATTGAAAATAAATAAATAAATAATAAAATAAAAAGACCAAGGGAGGGGCTGTTGTTTTGGCTCAGTGGTAGAGTGCTTACTTAGCATATGTGAAGCACTGGGTTTTATTCTCTGCACCACATATAAATAAATAAAATAAAGATATTATGTCCACTTACAACTAAAAAAATATTTTAAAAAAGGCCAAAGAAATTTTTTAAGGAATACATAAAATATAGTACAATATACAAATAGAAGAATTACAAACTAATGAAAGTATTTGACATCCTTTTCAGCATATACTTTTTTAAATTCATCACACTTCATTTTTTTGTATTTGTTCTTTTTGGTTACACATGACAGTAGAATGCATTTTGACATATTATACATACATGGAGTATAAATTTCCATTCTACTGGTTGTACAGGATGTGGAGTTTCACTGGTCATGTATTCGTATATGAACACAGGAAAATTATGTTTGATTCATTCTACTGTCCTTACTATTACCATTCCTTCTCCCTTCCCTTAATTCCCCTTTGTCTAATCCAATGAACTTCTATTCCTCCCCCCTTATTATGAATTAGCATCTGCGTGTCAGAGAGAACATTGGGCCTTTGGATTTTTGGGATTGGTTTATTTCACTTACCATGATATTCTCCAGTTCCATCCATTTACCAGCAAATGCTATAATTTCATTGTTCTTTACGGCTGAGCAATATTCCATTGAATATATATATACCACATTTTCTTTATCCATTCATACCTTGAAGTACACCTAGGTTGGTTCTATACTTAAGCTATTGTGAATTGAGCTGTTATAAACATTGAAGTGGCTGCATCACTGTAGTATGCTAATTTTAAGTCCTTTGAGTATATGCTGAGGAGTGGGATTAACTGGGTCAAATGGTGGTTCCATTCCAAGTTTTCTGAGGAATCTCCATACTGCTTTCCAGATTGGTTGTACCAATTTGCTGTCCTACCAGCAATGTATGAGTGTAACTTTTTCCCAACATCCTCACCAACATTTATTGTTAGTTGTAGTCTTGATAATTGCCATTCTCTCTAGAGTGAGATGAAATCTCAATGCAGTTTTAATTTGCATTTCTCCAATTGCTAGAGATGATGAATATTTTTCATATATTTCTACGCCTCATTTTTAGATAGAGTTCTACACTCTTGGGATTTAGGGTGAGAAGCAGAGATATTTTGAGTAGAAAGGAACCTTACAGATTACCTAGTACAATAATTCTTTCTTCAAATTTCTTCAATCAAAATTTTACTTGAAAGCCCAATATAGGGCTGATAAGGGGAGGATCTCTGATTAAAGTAGAGGTTGAGGGGTGTGAAGCCCAGTGCATTCCCTTAAAACTCCTCCTCCAACATTTTTTGACTCAGGAAGCTGAGGTCTACAGAGCCTAAGTGACTTGGTCAAGTTCACCCAACAAATTCTAGCAAGTCTCCTAATTACACACATGCCACACACACATTAATATTCCAAGTGGCCCAAAGGATTTTTCTATTTCTCATAAACTATGAACATCTCATTGTGAATATTTGCATTTCCAAAGAGAAAAGTGAGAATGCAATATGGAAGCTGATGAAATGAGTCACTAAAGATATCATAACATCACTGTGACAAATTTTGCTAGGGGTGAGTTTGCTCAAATCATACTCTGTAGGCATCCTCATAATTGCCCAATATATAAGACCAACAATGCCAGCTTATTTTAAGAGGGGCTCCAGAAAAAATAAAAAAGAATTTGCATTTAGACTATTTTTATCTGGAGAGTTGAACAAGCAGAATGAGGGTTAAAGGTGCTCCCATTCTCATTTAGTAAGCTTCCATTTTACTATGCTTCTTTCTGAATAGGTTCAATGTTCCAGAATACTTTGCTTTGTTTCCTCTATGTCCAAGAGACAGACCTGTATGTATATATGTGTGAGTAAGTTTGGTGTGTGAGAGAGAGAGAGACAGGGAGCCCCACAGAAATAAACACACACACAAAGACATAAACACTGACAGAAAGAGACACACACTCACACAGTGACACACAGAGAGCAACAAAGAGACATACCTGTATTCATACCCTGAGAAATAAGAGAGACAAAGTGATAATGACAGATAGTGAGAAAGAGACAACAAGTGAGAGAAAGAGTAGCAACATACCCATATAAACAATATGAAACTGAGAGAAATTAAGATTGATATTGAGAGACCCACATGGAAATTATATATATATATATATATATATATATTTTGTTAATACAGAAAACAAATATATACACATATGTATATATGTATGAGTGTGTGTGTGTATATATGTTTTCTGCGTGTGTGTATAAAAACACAGAAAGAGAAAAACTGAGAGTGACAAATAGATGGAGAAAAACTGAGACACAGGAAAGACGTAAATCATAGTAGTAAAGGAAAAGAGAAATTACTCTCATTCTTTTTCTTCTCCCTTGGAACTCTTCAGTGTTTGTTTCTTTTCTGTTCCATATAACTTGGAAATTAAATTTTAGTATTGCCTATTCAGAGGCAAACTGCTTAGAGGCAAATTTTGACTGTAGAAAATATGCTCTTTTTTCCCGTTTTATTTACCACATTTAATTGTTTGCAAATCACAATTATAGGTATATAGGAGCCAAAGCTGAAACCGGGGTTGACAGGGGACTGACATGATGATTCACCAGCAATTTTCCAGACCTCCAATGTCAAGTATTCATATGCCTCAGCTGCCTTGCAGTGCTAAGCTTTCTGGGTTTATGCCCCATATAAAACAGATGCATGAGATAGATATGCCTTGTTTTCAGTGTGTCTGGGTGCCTGGCACACATTCCAGTCTTAGGATTTTCTCTATGCTCTTGGAAAGTGGCAGTTCCTACTGCAGCAGAGAATTCTCCATCCTATCTCTTCCACTAGGAAACTTCCCCACTACTTTCTAACACTGGACTGTTAATAGTTTCCATGTAAGAATTTATAAGAGATGCTCAGATAGTCTCTCAAGTTTATGCACTAATAATTTTAGGATATTTCTCTCTCTCTCTACCCTGCCCCCAACACACATTGATTAAAGAGAAACAAATGCTTTATGTCTACTCAAAAATTTGTACAAGAATGCTTGTGGTGGCTTTATTCATAAAAGCCCCAAACTAGGAACAGCCCAAATATCTATAAGTAGAACAAATGAATAATGGATAATTATATATTCATAGTGCAGAATAGTATGACAGAAATAAGAAATGAATTATTGATTCACACAACATAACTGAGTCTTACACACAAGGAGTGAGTGAAAGCAGCCAGACCAAAAAGGGTGGAAGCTATGATTCCATTTATACAAAGTTCAAGAACAGTCAAATATAATCAATAATGATAGAAGTCAGAATGACAGTTACCTCGGCAGGGAAAGTATTTACTTGGAAGGGGCTTGAAAGAGACTTCTTTGGTGCTTGAAACGTTTTATATCTTGATATAGGTCAAAGGTCAGAAAACTACAGCCTGGAGGGCAAATCAATCACTACCTATTTTTGTTTAATGACCTGGCAGCTAAGTATGATTTTTACATTTTCAGTGGTTGGAAAAATGGAATAACAATTCATGACACTTTAAAAGTCTATGAAATCCAAGCTTCAAGGTCCCAAAATAAATATTTACTGGCACACAACCATGACTATTTGTTTACATATTGTCTATAACTGCTTTAAGAGACAGCAGAAAGTTGAGTAACTATGACAGAGACCATATGGCTTTCAGAGTCTAAATTATTTACTCTTTGGCTTTTACACAAAGTTTGGTGACCCCTGATCTAGGTGGTAGGTACTCAAGCGTGGACATACAGAAAAACTCACTGAGCTGTAAATTTAATACTAGTGCACTTCTTTGCAAACCATTTTTTCAACATATCAAGAAATGTAGATTAATTAGGATACTTGCTCAAAGGCTTGATGCACATTAGGTTCAGAAAAGAAATGCTGAATTTGGTCCCTTTTTTCCTGTTTTTTATAGATGAGAATCACTCCTTTATACACCTTCTTTAGGACAAATGCAATACATGAAGCAATATTAGAAGCAAATGTGACATAAATTAATCAATCATTAAATTTCTTTCTAATCATGAAATTTAGTATAATGTGTTACAAATAGGAGAAAGCATGATTAATATGTCATTTCCTATTCTCTTTTTAAAAAATAAGAACAAAAGAGTACAACTGAAAATTGTTTTGGCACTAATAGAATGTGTGGCTCTCATTGGTGGTCCATCTATGAGTCATGCATTAAATCACTGTTAAAGGTCATCATGACTTCTCTGAACAGGCATTTGTATTATTAACTAAAGAACTGCTAAAAAAATTCCCTGTGCTACTTTTCACAGGAAAAATACCTGTCACTAAGAGGAGGCCAGTGTAAGCCAAATGACAGTGATAAATGCACTATAAACATGTCTTGTTGGAAGCTTGTAATGATGCAATTTCTTTATATTGTCAAATTTGTTCCTAACTTTAGTTTTATATTTGGCTGTTTCCAATACTTATAAATTGCAATGTATGTCAAGGAGAACATTTCAGGGTAAAAAAGAAAGGGAGAGCTAGAAAATATATCTACAAGATGGCTTCAGGGTGGGAAATGCATTTGTTTCTGAAAGCCAGAATACAAGTTTAAAATCACAAGCTGGCAGTCAGACAAGCCAGTGACAGCCTTTTCATTAAATCTTAGCTAAATTGTATATTTGCGTTGCTGTTATAGCTGTTTCTATTTGTTACACCTAGAGTTGTAAGCCAGACAATATAAGAGTGATTAAAATCTTTTTTCCTCCTATTAATGACACTTCATATCCATCTTCTAATTCGCAGTCAGCTTTGGAGTCTTCCAATCAAGTAAATTTCACTTGTGTTGAAATATCTGGCATCGTTTAAATTAAGATTATAGGACTCCAATCTATCTCCAATTCCTTTCTTATGAATTCTGATTACTGATCCCAACCTCTTGTAGTCTTCAGAGATTTAACTCCAATTTGAAGTCAGTCTGGCAAATAAAAGAAATTCATTTTTATATAGGAAGATATCCTACCACAGGCTGTTAGCTGATTAAATGAGATAATGTATGTAAAGTTCCAGGAACCCAGTAGATCTCTATGATTGATATTCATGTCAGCTTTGTAAGAGATCCATTTGTCTCTTACACCTGATTTGGTAGGAGTTAAATTTGGGTAGAGCGGAACAACAGTAGCATCACAATCTAATAGAACTTTCTGCCATGATTTAACTGTCTTGTATCTGTACTGTCCAATTCAGTAGCCGCTAGACACATATGGCTGTTCAGCACTTGAAATGTGCCTAGGGAGACTGAGGAACTGAATTTATAATTTAACTTTATCAATTTAAATTCAAATATATATAAACACATATGACTAGTGGCTACCATACTGGTAGCACAGCTTTAGGGAACTAAATTTTCCTTGCTGCAATAGTTTTGAATTAGGTGTTCTTATCTTTCTTTGTGTCATGGGTCCCTTGGTAATCTAGTAAAACCATCTGAACAATTTCTGTACAATATTTCTTTTCTTTTTTTTTTTCTTAAAGTAATTTTATTGAGATATAATTCACATACCATACTACTGACCTTTTTGGTTTTTTGTACATTCAAAGATATGTGCAACCATCACCACAGTCAATATTAAAACATTTTTACCGCCTCAAGAAGAAAACCCATATCCCTTGCTGAATCCAAGGTCATTAAGATCTACCCCTCTGGGGTTTTTTCTAACAGTTTTACAATTTTTGCTGTTACATTTAGGTCTGCAAGTTAATTTTTGAATATAGTGTGAGATAGGCGTCCAAATTCTTTATTTTGTATGTTGCTATCCAGTTGTCCAAGCACAAATTGTTGAAATGATTATTCTTTTTTTTACAATGAACACACATTTTTATTGGTTCGTAATAGTTATACATAGCAGTAGGAATTATTTTGAAATAATTATACATGCATGAATTATAGTTTGCTCCAATTAAATCCCCAGTACTTAGCCTTACCCTACCCCTCTTCCTTTTCCTCTTTTCCCACTGAATGACCTTGGCATCCTTCCCCAGAATTGGTTAACCATAGATATATGAGTTTATTTCTGGAGTCTCAATTCTATTCCATTGATCCATATTTCTATCCTTATGCCAGTATCACACTGACTTGATTACTGATTCTTTGTAGTAAGTTTTTAAAAATTTTGTTCTTTTTAGATATACATAACAATAGAGTATATTTTAACATATTTATACAAACATGGGTTATATCTTCTTCTAATTAGGATTCCAGTCTTATGGTTGTACATGATGTTGAGATTCACTGTGATGTATTCATATATGTACATAGAAAAGTTGTGTCCAATTCATTCCACTTTCTTTCCTATTCCTATCCTCTCTCCCTTGCCTTCATTCTCGTTTGTCTAACCCAATGTTAGCATCCATACATCAGAGAGAACATTTGACCTTTTGTTTTGGGGACTGGCCTATTTAACTTAGCATGATAGTCTCTAGATCTGGTAAATGTCATACAGTCATTCTTCTTATGGATGAGTAATATTCCATTATGTATGTACAGCACATTTTCTTTATCCATCCACCTGTTGAAGGGCACTTAGGTTGGTTTCATAGCTTACCTATTGTGACTTGAGCTGCTGTAAGTTTTGAAATTGGGAGGTGAGTCCTCCTACATTATTCTTTTTTTTTTCAATAATAATTTTGTCTATTCTAGGTCCCTTGTTAGATTTTAGAATGAGATTGTCCGCTTCTATAAAAATATTAAACTGGCCAGCACTTAGGGAGGCTGAGACAGGAGAATCGCGAGTTCAAAGCCAGCCTCAGCAAGAGCGAGGCGCTAAGCAACTCAGTGAGAGCTTGTTTCTGCATAAAACACAAAGTAGGGCTGGGGATGTGGCTCAGTGGTCGAGTGCCCCTGAGTTCAATCTCCAGTACCAAAAAAAAAAAAAAAAAATATATATATATATATATATTAAAAAAACTGGAATTGTGGTCATGATTGCATTGACTCTGTAGAACATAGAGTATTTTTCATTTACTTACATCTATAATAATTTAAAAAATTTTTTGATAATACTTGGTAGTTTTCAGAGTATAAGTTTTGCATTAATTTTGTATTTTATTTTTATTTTTGTATTTTATTTTATTTTTGTATTTTTTATACTATTGTGAAAGGAATTGCTTTCTGAATTTCATTTTTTGGATCTCTTTGTGAACATAAGAAAATACAATTGATTTTTTTATATTAATCTGGTATCCAGAAGCTTGATGAATTCATTTGTTAGTGGATTCTTTAGAATGTTTTTATACAGTGAACATGTCATCTCTAAATAGACATAGTTTTGCCTTTTCCTCTACAGTCAGAAAGTCCTTGTATTGATTTTTCTTGCCTAATTGTCTTAGCTAGGTTTTCCATTATAATGTCAATTATAAATGGCAAAAGTAGACATACTTGTCATTCTTTTGTTGTTTGGAGGCAATTGTCCAGTCTCTGACCACTATGTATGAAGTTAGTTGTGATATTTTCATAAATGGCCTTTATCAGATTGAGGAAGTTCCTTCCCATCAGTTGATTTTTTGTTTTTTGGTGGTGCTGGGGATTGAACTCAGGGCTTTGTGCATGCTAGGCAAGCACTCTACCAACTGAGCTATGTCCCCAGCTCCCCATCAGTTGAGATATCACCAAGATGGTGGAGTAAGCCGGGTGCAGTGGTGCACACCTGTAATCCCAGCACTTTGGGAGGCTGAGACAGGAGAATCGTGAGTTCAAAGCCAGCCTCAGCAACGACGAGGAGCGAAGCAACTCAGTGAATCCCTGTCTCCAAGTAAAACACAAAATAAGGCTGAGAATGTGGCTCAATGGTCAAGTACCCCTGAGTTCAATCCCCAGTACCAAAAGAAAAAAAAAAGATGATGGAGTAAGAGATACCTGATTTCATCCTCCCCACCACACACACACACACACACACACACACACACACACAATTATGGACAGCATCAACAAAAACAGTCCTAGGAGGGATTAAGGGTCCATTTATGAATCTGCAGCAATACAGTGAAGTTTCCTTCCATTCCTAGTTCACTGTTCCATCATGAAAGAGTATTAGATTTTGTGAAATGCTTTTGTGTTTACTGAAATAATCCTGTCATTTTTTTACTCTATTTATATGATGCATTTTCTTAATTGATTTTTAGCTATTAAACCAATCTTGCATCCCTGGGATATATTTCCCTTGGCCATAGTCTATAATTCTTTTTATGTCTTGTGAGTTTTGGGTTGCTAGCATTTTGTCAAGGATTGTTGAGTTCATATTTGTGAGAGAAGTTAGGCTGTAGCTTTCTCCTTTTGTGATGCATTTTTCCAGCTTTCTAGTCAAGGAAATACTGACCTCAAAAATGATTTAGGAGCCGGGCGCGGTGGCTCACACTTGTAATCCCAGCACTTTGGGAGGCTGAGACAGGAGAATCACGAGTTCAAAGCCAGCCTCAGCAACGGCGAGGTGCAAGCAACTCAGTGAGACCCTGTCTCTACATAAAACACAAAATAGGGCTGGGGATGTGGCTCAGTGGTCGAGTGTCCCTGAGTTCAATCTCCGGTATCAAAAAAAAAAAATGATTTAGGTGTGTTCCCTTATCTTCTATTTTTGGTAGAGTTTATGAAGAGTTGGTAGTAATTCTTCAAATGTTTGGTAAAATTCAGTGGTGAAACCATCTAAGTCTGGGCTTTAATTTGTGAGTAATTTTTTGATCACATATCAGTCCTATCATTTATTTTAGATGTATTCATATTATTAAGTTTTTCCTTGAGTTAGTTTCAATATTTCATGTCTTTCTAGGAATTTGTGCACTTCGTGGAAGTTATTCAATTTTTGGAATAACATTATTTATAGTGTTCTTTAATCTATTTTACTTCCACTCTTTCATTTCTGATTCTGCTAATTTGAGTCTTCTTTCTGGTTTTTCTGGGTCGAGGCATCTAAAGTTTTGTCAATTTTGTTGAGTTTTTCAGAGAACAAGCTTTTAATTTAACTTATTTTCTCTATTTTTAAATTATTTGTTTCTTTAATTTCTACTTTAATCTATTTCTTTACTCCTAATTGCTTTGGGTTTAGTGTGTTTCTTTTTTTCAGTGCCTTAACGTAATAGATTAGATTTGAAATCTTTTGTTCTTTCTTTATGTAGGCATTTACAACTATAAATTTTCTCCAAGAATTGCTTTAACTGAGTCTCATAAATTTTGGTATGTTGCATCATGATTTCTACTCTTTTCAAAGTATTTTTGTTCCCTTTCGATTTCTTATTTGATCTATCAGTTATTTAGGAGTATGCTGTTGATTTCTACATGTGATTGACTTTCCTAAAATTTTTCCTTTATTGATTCCTAATTCCATTCCATCATGATCAAAAAACCTACTTTATATTATCTCTAACATTTTATATTTTTTGAGGTTTGTTTTATGACCTACCATATAATCTATCCTAGAAGATGTTCCATGTACACTCGAGAAGAATGTATTTTATGTTGTTGTTGAGTGGTGTGTTCTGTAGATATCTGTTAAGTCTAGTTATTTTATAGTGTCTTCAAGTCATCTACTTCTTCACTGATCTACTTGTTCTACCCATTATTGAATGTTGGATATTGAAGTCTTCAGTTACTGAAATCTCAATTTTCCCTTCATTTCTGTAATTTTTTGCTTAAATAATTTGGTTTTCAGAGTTATTTGCTGTATCTATGTTTATAATTGTTATATTTTCCTGATGGATTGACATTTTTGTCATCATCTAACAATATTTTTCTGTAAAGTCTATTTTTATGATACTATAGCCACTCCAGTGTTCCTGTGATTATGATTTGCATTATATATCTCTTCCATTCTTTTACTTTCAATCTATTTTGTCTGCAAAAGTAGTATATGTTGTGTAGACACCATACAGTTAGATCATGTTTTTAAAATTCATTTGGACAATCTGTCATCTGGTTGGATTGTCCATTTTGTTTACATTTAATACTATTGTTGGTATAGATAGATTTAGGATTGCCATCATAATTTTTTTTTTTTGGATAAAAGAGTTTTTGTCTAACGTCTCTTTGACTATTCATACTACACTGCTTACTTTTGCTTTGAGAATATAGCATATTAACTTCATGAATCATATCTGTACTGTTTTTGTACTTTTAATTAATTGCTCTAGGATTAGACTTATACAACTTGAGTAATCAGAATCAGCTTTTGATTTATAAATATATATATATATCCTATGTAGGTCTACTCTATTTTCTCCCTTCTTATAATACTATCTTCATATTTCAGTGATAGTAAACTAACAATTATTGTTATATAATCACTTTATCATCTTTTGTCATTTCCTCAGTCCATTATGGCTTTTTTCTCCATTCATCTCCATTGTGATGTTGTTAGTAAATATATTAAACAAATATTACATGCCTATGTGCATAAGCCCCACAAAACATTATACACATTATTTTATGCAAATGTTTTTAAATTAATGAAAAGAAGAAATGAGAAAATATGAATTAATAGTGTCTTTGATAATTACATAATTAACTTTACTTGTGCTTTTTTGGTGTATGAATTCTAATTACTACTTGGTATCACTTGCTTTCCATCTAAAGAACTCCCTTTAGTATTTCCTATAAAACAATTCTGTTAATAACAAATTCTCTCAATTTTGGATTATCTAAGAAATTATTTCACCTTCATTTTTGAACGATAGCCTTGCTGAAAATAGGAATATTGGTTGAAAGCCTTCTTTTTCCTTGAGCACTTTGCATATATAATCCCAGTGCCTTCGGGCTTCACTCTTGTTTTAGAAGTCAGCTGTTAATCTTGTTGGGGTAAGTGATATGTTGTTTTTTATTGCTGCTTTCGAATTTTTCTCTTTGTTTTTGACTTTCAGCATTTTTACTATTATATGTATTTTTGTTTACCTTTTAGCATTTATCTTACCTAAAATTAATTGAGCTTCCTGAATATGTAGGTTATTGATTTTCAGTAAATTTGGGGATTTTTCAGCCATTATTTTCTTGAATACTTCTTTTTTCTTTCTCCTCTCTCGGAATTCCCACTATGTGTGTGTTGTTATGCTTTGTGGTGTCCTGCATTTCTCTGAGGTTTTGCTTATTTTTCTTCAATGTTTTACCTCTTCTTTGGTTTGTATAGTCTCTATTGGTCTCTCTTCAGTTTTAAAGTTTGTAAATTCTTTATCCTAAGAGTTCAAATTTATTTTGTGCCCATTTAGTAATTTGTTTTTATTACAGTTATTATTCTTTTTGACTCCAGAATCTACATTTGATTCTTCCTGAAAAATATATAATTTTATTAGTATTCTTTATATTTTAAATTTTAATTTAATTTATTTTTTTTTGGTACTGGGGATTGAACTCAGGGGCACTCGACCACTGAGCCACATCCCCAGCCCTATTTTGTGTTTTATGTAGAGACAGGATCTCACTGAGTTGCTTAGTGCCTCGCCATTGCTGAGGCTGGCTTTGAACTGGCAATTCTCCTGTCTCAGTCTCTCAAAGTGCTGGGATTACAAGCATGCGCCACTGCACCCAGCTTAGTATTCTTTATTTGATGTAACATTTTCACCACATCTTTCTTTACTTAATCAAGCTTTCCTTTATGTCTATAAAATTATTTATAATGGCTACTTGGAATTTTTTTCCTGTTGAGTCAGCATCTGTTTACTCCCACACATAGTTTCTGTTGATGACTTTTTGGAGCACGTGGGTCATATTTTCCTATTTCTTTGTATGTTCATAATATTTTGGTGGAAAATGAAACATTTTAGGTTAAATATTGTAGTAACTCTGAGTAGTGCCTTCCTCTTCAGGGTTTTTTATTGTTATTTGTTTGTTTATTTCCTCTGTTGCTGGGTAGATTACTTTAGTGAATTCTGTTCCCTGACTCTACAGTATTAGCTATTTGATATTGCTCCTCAGGAAGGCACATTTTTGTATATGCTCACACTACACTGAGATCGTGTCATGGCAAGGCTCTCTACTACCATTTTTTTTTGACTGTTAAACTCCACTAATTGCATATGATTCCTCATTTGTTTACATCAGTGTCTTAGGGTGTGAATTGTTATACAACAAATCTAACCAGAATAAATTCTGAGGTCAGTGTTTGCTATTTCTTCTGACCCAATGAGGGTTATTCTCCATGGTCAGCTATAAAGTAAGTCAGTTCATTTGGGAACAGATTGGGACCTACCTATTTCATGATCTGCACAACACACATACACACACACACACAAACACCAATGAAAGTCTCTGAACTGGACTCTTGAAATGTATGTGTCAAAAACTGTAAGCTTCTCTTTGAGTGATAACTCCCATAGGAGCTTAGTGCTTAGTGTTTGGTGAAAAAGGGTGGTACTAACGGAGGAATTCTTGGCTTATCTCTCTGGGTCTGGAACCGACACCTCATGAACCAGACTTAAGTCTATCAAAGTCCCAGTATTCTCAATGTGCCACGCCCAAGATAGTGCCTCTGTTCTACATGTGGAGAATAGACAGAATAAGGAAGCCCCCACCTCTTTACCACATTGTCTATGACAACTTCATACAATAGGCAGCTGAGGCAGGAAAAGAAACAATGACATTCTGATCTTGGTATGTAAGCCCTTCATATGTGGAGCTAAGGTGAGAGGAAGCCTTGTATTCTCAGCAACAACAATCTCGAGTGGGGTCTCACTGTGCTGAGAGGGCAGAGGGAGAGAGGAGAAAATTAACTTTTCCTACCAAATTGCAGTAGATTTTTTTGAATAAATTTTCTTCATTTTCTGTTTGCCCTTATGACAATTTCCAGAGCTTTAAATAGTTGTTGTTTCTTTTATATATAAATCTTACCATCTAATTGGAGAGAGGGTCAATGAGGCTACATATGCCATCATACCAGAAGTCAATCTACTCAGAAAATCTCTTCAAACACAGAAAATTAAATATATAGGATTTCAAAGAAAACTAGTTGCAATGAAATATAGTTTTTATTTTATTAAGAATACATGTGATGCATTAATACATGTATTTTGTATTGCTACATTAAATAATATGATACAGTAACAAATCTACTCAATGCCATAATTTCAATATAGTGATAAATATAAACTACATTTCAAAATATGGAAAAAATACAATACGCAAATATTTCTGATTACTGGATGTATTACAGATATGATTAATATTACTGTAGTTTGGTTCCCACATTCCTAATTAAAGAAAATGCTGTATTTTATTTAGGGATTACTGAAAACAAAGCTTTAAATATTTCGCTTACAAATTCATGGAATCCCTGAATTATATTTATGGACTCTTTTGGTAGTCCAAGGACCCCAGGGTCAGAAGTTTTGCTTCAAATTCTCTTTGGAATGAAGAGAAAGGTTGAGGAGCCCTCAGGGACCTCATTTTCGTCTACGATCAGTAAAGCACAACTAAAGCAAAACTATTTGTATTTTGCCATTCCAAAATCTAAATATCTTCCTGAACAGTTTCCCTATCCTTCATTTCTTCATCTCCATGTTTTAATAAATGCCTCACTATTGTGTTTTTCCTCCTTCATATCAAACCCATCTTTTCTCTCTCTGAAATGGCTCAAAATGTTTCTGTTGAAATTCATTCTCGTTACCATGGCCACCTGATGCATTCCCTCTTCAGACCTCTTCACTCAGTCCCAAATTGCTATCAAGAATGGAACCTTATTATCTTTATCTGAAAAACTCACTGTCACATCACTTTAACTCCATCTCCCATTTCTTCTCCTCCCACAGGGTTGGCTCAGGATGTGACTTATGCATTCCAGGGCTGTGAGTTTAAAGCACTTAGCTCCCTTTTCTCAATGGAAAGTCCTTGCGCTAGAACTCAAAGGGAAACTAGTTTTGTCACAGATTCAAGGAAATGTCACTCTGGACAAACATTGCTATTCTCCTTTGTTACTTGAAGATTTCACTGTTATTTGGAATACTCTTATCCTGATCCTTTGATTAGCCTGTGTACATCTACCTAACCAGATTTCTTCCTCCTCTCTTTCAAATCCTGACTTAAAATATCTCTGTTTTGGAAAGTATGTCCTCCACTTGCTTTTAATTCTGGAGAATATCAATGATTAACTCTTAAATCCAGCTGTCAATGCCGGTCCCCACAACATTTTTCTAGTCAATCCTTCTGCAGCAGGTAATTACTACTTATAGGAGCCTACTCTGGTTCCTTTTATAAAATTACAAACTAAATGGAAGTCTGCATATATGTTCTGTTTTTTAGACCATTTGAATATATGTCAATCTCTTAACTTCACACTTTCCCTCCTTGGCCAAGCTTTGTAGTAATAGTACAGGAGGCTATATTTAAATAGAAAAGTCAATGTGTATAGGTGCTTGATGGAAGAAAAGAACAATGAGTGAGTCTATTTAGGCTTCAACAGGTAATGTTATTCTTTATTTCTTTAAGTAAAAGTTTCTATAGGCAAAATGACTCTATTGGTAAACTTTCAACATAACAAAAATATTTCCAGGTCCAGGTAGGTTACCCATATTAATATTGTTTAGTTTGCAACGTGGTTATACACATTCTCTACAATGATGATTCTGTACACAAGGATACTCACTCTCCCCCACACCTGTACATATTAGTGTGTTTTTATAATAAAAATACTAAAGCTGTGTTGTTTTCACTTGTGTTCAGAAGAGGAAGAGGGTTAAACAGAACTCAATATACGCTGTTTAGTACTCATTGGACATGGTATTAAGCAGAAATTTCCACTCAGTTACACTTTTAAAAATTTTATTTGTAGATGGACATAATACTTTTATTTTATTTATTTATTTTTGTGTGGTGGTGAGGATTGAACCCAGTGTCTCACGAGTGCTAGACAAGCACTCTACCACTGAGCTATAACCCCAGCGCCCCTATTGTCACTCTTATTGGGGCATTCTTACTATATTGCTCAATCATCACATTCCCCCTAAAAATCACACACGCACACACACATACACACACACAGACATACACACACACCCTCACATATACATATCCCAGACCTAGATTTTCAAATCACTGAATTCAAACCAAAAAAAAAAAATCCTGAAGTAAATGTCACAAGTATATTTCTCACATTTCCCTTCTGCTTCCAAAACATTTATTTTCACTTACCAACAATATACAAACAGGGTTTTATCTATGATATCTGCCAGCTAGAATAGGAATAAGAGTCTTCACACAAGCTACAATAAAGTAAAATTCAGTTCTAATAAACGAGTTGGAGATCTTCTGAACTCACTATAATAAGGTAAAATCAGTGGGTGGGAAAAAGAGGAGGAGAGCAGCAGGTTTCTAGTTTCTTTTTGGACAAATCAAGTTTTAGAGTCTGGCAGAATATTGCAGAAATGTCCAGCAGAATGTTAGAAATTCAAACATCTCTGTATATTACAAGTTTTATATTTTACACCAAAAACACCAGAGTCATACTTTTAGATACTCACAGTGTTGATTAGAGTAGAAAGCTTTACTTAGGCAACTGCTCTGGAGTAAGAGAAACAAGATGTTAAAAATAAGTTAATGAATTTATTATTTTCTTCTTTAGAACACTGCTCTTGTTTCAGTCTTTGAACCTTAAAATACATAAGTTTTGGAAGCATTTAGCTCTAGTTTTTTGGTCCTTAAATTTTTTCACATAACAAAAAGTTGACTTACATCTATATAATTATGACATCTTGAGGAGCACGCCATATTGCCATCTATTTTCGAGAAGCAACCACTATTACCTCTGTTCTTTTCCTCATCTAAACATTTCCTCTGAGCTCTAGAGATCAGCTACCTTTGCAGGAAATTGATATCTGAAGGCTGGCCTCTTACAGATAAAAGAGTAGGATGTTTAATCATCGTTGAGAATTAAGCACATCATATTTCTAATGACACTAATAAAGTCAATAAAATTGGATAATATAATTGTCTGTCTCCCAAAAGAAATGTCCTTAGTACTCTCTTTACACATTTACCATTACCTAGGTAATTTAGGCAAAGAGCCTCTGCTTTTACATGAATTACCTTGGATTGTTATGTGGTTGTTTTCAGCCTGAATTGTCTAGATTGATGTAGTGTGCACCCATGAAAGAAAAGCAGGCTGCCTTCAAATAGATGTGGGAGTGGGATTTTATGCATTAGATGCATGTCATTCATTATTGCTGCCTTTGATGTTTGCAAAGAATATCTTTTGAAGAGAGCACAGAAGACGTGGGACATAGAAGCACTTAGGGATCTTTACACCCAAATCTAAATGATATTAATGGGATGCAGGTTACTCTATAAGCTTTGATGAAGAAGTGCATACCCCAAACCAAATATTTTGATGATTCTAGCTTCACTCCTATGCTGGACACTTTCAGGAAACATATTGGATATCTTTTCAATACAGTATGTAAAATATTAGCCTTAGGCCGGGCGCGGTGGCTCACGCCTGTAATCCCAGCACTTAGGGAGGCTGAAACAGGAGAATCGCGAGTTCAAAGCCAGCCTCAGCAACTGCGAGGCCCTAAGCAACTCAGTGAGACCCTTTCTCTACATAAAACACAAAAAAATAGGGCTGGGGATGTGACTCAGTGGTCGAGTGCCCCTGAGTTCAATCTCCAGTACCCAAAAAAAAAAAAAAAAATTAACCTTGAATGCAAATTGAAAACAAAACTTGTTTGATAAGTGGATTAAAAATAAGATCATTAAGCTGAGCATGGTTCATGCCTGTAATCCCAGCAGCTCAGGAGGCTAAATCAGCAGGATTGCAAGTGCAAAGTCAGTCTCAGTAACTTAGTGAGGCACTTAGCAACTCAGTGAGACTGTGTCTCTAAATAAAATATTTGAAAAGGGCTGGGGATGTGCCTCAGTGGTTAAGCACCCCTGAGTTCAATCCTCATTACCAAAATAAAGTAAAATAAGATGATTAGATAGATCATATTGATCCAGCCTATACCATCTTGGTATAGGGAACCTTTAAGTGAGTGCTCCAATAACCATGAAAAGTCCCATATTAGGGCCAAGTTATACTGAATCTAGTTAAGGATAAGTCATGAATGGCTTTGGAAAGTCTTGAATATTGTAATATTTAGATATTATAATATTTAAATTAAACTAAGAGGTATACTTTTGTAAACAACATCATGTAAACAAAGATTTCATAAGTGTTCTCTATGGATAATGAGCCCTCTGGTTCTAGACTTGCAAGGAAAATCTGGAGACAAGTCAAGATTGATGTTTGCTCATTGGACTAGAGTGAAGGGGAAGGTACAGACAGAATGCCCCTGTAGCTCTGCAGTACTTGCCAGATTTTGCCTAGAAACCACACAAAATATTGAGGAATTTTCCTACTTTATCAATTTTGTCCATGGTGAGTGGTCTGCAATATGATAACTTGAATTCAAAAGTATTTTTTCTTTGCTATATGCTTCTACATTATTAACAGTCCTATACTTGATAAACCATATTTTCAACAATATAGTTTTCAAATGCACACACATGTTCCAATAATACTATACTAGAGAATATTATGTGCAGTCAGGTAATGAATGGAAATGTCCTCAGCAATAAATATATATATAGTTGGTTAACACTGGAAATCATGAGCAATACTGAAAGTAGTAGTTAAATCCAGCCCTGAAGTATAGAAAGACTCTTATGAGTAGTTATTTTAGAATATTTACATATTCTTCATGACATGAAGAATATCATTTTAAAGGTAAGCTAGAGGTTCAATCAGGTTGGAAAATATAAAAACATTCCATCTGTTCAGCTGGTCCTAGGGATCCTAAGCATTAATTATAGCAATAAAGTGAGTCAGTGCTATGGTCACATGATCTTCTGGTTAACTGCCATTTAAAATGAGTAACACTGTTTATAATCACCCACATATATGAGATAGACTCAAGTCCTGTTGGATTAGAAGACTGATTTTGAACATCTTTTAAGAAGAATCTTATCAGCTACTTCTAATATTTAAAAAAAAACAAGGAAGAAAAGGTACTAATAATAGACATGAGTAACTTCATAGTCTCTTTGGATGAGGGTACCCATATTCAGACATGTATCTTGTTGTAAGATGATAGAGGAAGTGACACAAAATGAAGGCCCACTTGACTGGGTGCCAAGATATTTTGTCAAATATTATTATGGGGATGTCTGTGTGGGTGTTTTGGCAGTTGATCAACATTTTAATTGGGAGACTAAGTAAACTGGATTACTCTCTGTGATGTGCATGAGCCTTGTCAAATCAGTTGAAGACCTGAATAAAACACAAAGGCTGTGCCTCCGGCAAGTAAGAGAAAATTGTTCCTATGTGACTGTTTTTGAACTGGGACTCCATTTTTTCCTTTGGATTCAGCCTTTGGGCTCAAATTGATCCACATTTATCCTTCTCTGATCTCTAGCATGCTAGCCTTCAGAATGGAACTACACCATCATCAAGGTCTTTAGCTTGCTGATTTACACTGTAGATTGTGTGTGTGTGTGTGTGTGTGTGTGTGTGTGTGTGTGTGTGTGTGTGACCCCATTCACCATTCGGTCCACAGATAGAAGTGTCCATTGTTTCTAAGTCTAAACTCTCCATTTAGATCCTAACATCTCTAACCTCTCTCATTACATTGCTTTCTTTCCTTAGGATTACAATCATGCATAGATCTTTTATTAATCAAAACCATGGCTTGAGTCTTTCTCCCCACATCCCATCACCAGAACACTCCATCTCAGCAAACCTATATTCTCTTCTTTTTCCCTAGAAAATTTCACAAGAATGCTTTCAATATTTCACTGTACAATCTTTACTCACTCTGTAGTTGGGCTTCTGTCCCCACAAATGGAAAGTGTTTTTTCAGAAAATTTTTTTCTGATCACCAATTTACCAATATGGGTTCTGAGGACACAGATCAAATTATAGCCAACCCAATATCATATAGGAAGTGGACAAAGTGATGGGCTCTTCTCTTCAGAAGGCTGGACAACAAGGACAGAAAAAAGGAATGGATTATAGCAGGGGACACTGACAATGACAGTAGTTTTTTCCCCCATGAGAAAACTTGTGCAAGTCCACAAGAGGGTGCAAATGGAGAGAAAAATCAAATACAAAAAAGAGAGGGGATGAATGACAGAGCAATAACCAGGATAAGTTGAAAAGGGTGAGCACCAGTTAAAAATCCATGAGAAATCACACTTTCATAAATGTAAAAGGAACAAATGTTGAAATGCTTGGAATATCTATCACTATTCCTCCACCTAGAATCCCTAATCGTCCTAGAACTGTCATCATGAAAGGGAGGCAATCCTAGATTCCACTACCAGGATTGTGGGAGAGTTTGAACGCCAATGGCATTTTCCCACTTAGAAAAAATAAAGCTCTAAATCCTGATTAGGTGTACTTAAAAGAGCGTTATCCTTTTCCGCTATATTACTTAGTTAAACAGACTTTTGTGATCTGGTCTAGGAATCAAACCCCTACCTAGGGCACTTTCTGTAGGAGAAATATCTAGCTTCTCTAAAATCCATAATATCCAGATAAGGAGATGCCTGTTGATAACTACAAGGTTGTCTGATGTTTTAGCTAGGTTTGCATTTCTGTGGCCAAAATACTCAATAAGAACACTTTAGAGGAGTAAAAGTTTATTTGGTGCTCATATTTTCAAAGGTCTCAGTTCACAGACAGCTGATTCCATTGCTCTGGGTCCAAGGTGAGACAGCACATCATAAATGAAGGGCCCAGTGGAAGAAACCTTCTTGCTTCAAGAAGAGAGAGTGGAGTAGGGCCACAGGGAAGATGAAACCCTCCAGGGCATCCCCATGACCCACTTCCTCCAGTCATGACCCACCTGCCTACAGTTAACACCAGGTTAGTCCATTCAAACCAGGATGGACATATTAGGTTACAGCTCTCACAATCCAATTATTTCATCTCTGAAAATTCCTGCATTAACATGGGTGTTTTGGGGGATAACTCCTATCTAAACCATAACATCCACCTATTACAGTGACATTACTACTAGAAAGAAACAAACTTGGGAACTCACACAGGGAAACTAGTTTCAAAAATCTATTTCTAAACCACCCAAGAACACTAGCCTTATTGATTTGGAAGCACACCTCAATTTAACCCCAAAGTACATTACTCATCTTATATGGCTTTCTTACTCACGAGCCTTGGTTCCAAATGACTTACCTGCTACCTGAAATGAATCTCATCTTCACAGTAGAAATTTCTTTGACCTCTGAGAAAATTCCAAAGAATGGACCACAGGCTCTGAAGACAATATCCAAGAGGGTTTCCAAAAATTCTTTTGAACAATGTAGCTGCTTTGGAATAAGTTTATAAACTCCAAAGGTATCACTTGGAAGGTGGAAGAAATAATTTTACCAAGCTCCGATTTATTCATTTGAAATATTTTTAAAGCATAGATTGCATTTTAAAGTGTATATTAGTTGTCTTTTCATGAATTGATTCCTTGTCTGCCCAGATAAGCTGTGAGTGCTGGAAACTGTGGCTTCCTTGTAATCCTATATATAGTTCTATCTGGTGCATTTGAAAGTGTTGATACTTAATGAATGTTTTAGATTGATAATCAATATGGATGCATGTTCTCTTGAGTCTGATGTTTATGATCTAGACATGTAAATAGTAGTAAGCCTCATCTGTGCTGTTTTGAACAGAACATAGTATGTGTAATAGAAAAAAAATTTCAAAAAACAGAAGAAACATGTAAAATGGATGATGGCATACTGCCAAAGTTAATTTTAACACAAACCAAATGGGAGAAAATAAAGAAGACCCTAGAAGATGTAAAGATCAATCTCATTTTTGTGTATAAAAACAGAACCACATATTGAAATTTACAACATAATCTGACGGTTTGGTTGTAGATCTCATAATACTAACTATTCCACCTTTCTCCCTCAATTCTCAAGCCTTCCCAGACTCCAAATCCTATCCTGTTGACTAGCTCCACATCTGACATATAATTCATCAGCTCTTACTCTACAAATTTTGAGGGAAATGACTCCAGATATCAAAAACCAACTTACTGTCTCATTGTTAATTTCTGAAGTTTGTTTCTAAATTGTCCTTATTATTTCCCAAACAGTGACATTTTCCCAATTTATTAAACTACACCAACATTCAGGTTAACAAAACTAGTCTCCTAATGAAAAATTTTCCACAGATTGAGAGTTTAATACTGATGTCATATTCTTTAAAACATGCAAATGAAATCTGGGTTGTTATTGAAGAGACAAAATGAAAAATGATGATGTTGGCAAGAACAAGATTACGAATATTCATGAAGAAGAACAAGCATATATTTCTCTAAAATGTAGTGCTCTCTTTCTCAGAGGAGGCCATCTGGGCTCTTTGATTGCTAGTTAAAACCAATTAACACAAAATGGGGATACTACCTTATTGGGTTTCACCACAAGCCTTCTGGTTTCATCCCTAATCTTATGTTTTCTTCTTACATGTTTTCTGTTAATGGTACAAATTGAAAACAACAACACTAACAACTCATGTTTAAACTAAATAGAGTCCACCAGAGCTCGAGCAAGCATTCCTCATTAATATACATAATCATCGCCTTATCCCAGAGAGACAGAGATGATAACAACTCAAGCCTGCTCACGCACACAAACTGTTCTGTTGGCCTTTGGAACAGTCAGGCAGCCAGCTGACCACTTACTCTTTGTCTACACTGGATAGCACCTGAGGTCCTGGGAGTCTCTCAGGTAAAGTGGCAATGGTGTCAAAAACATTGATACCCCTAATTTTCAATACATTTCCTTAAAGCAAGTCATAGTAACACTAAGATGAGCCAGGCTCACATCACAAGAATAACACTAACTAGAACTGTTTGCACACTGTGATCACTGGCAATAAATACCAAGTCCCGCGATAAGTGTCTATTTCCTCAGTTCTTTGCTTTATCCTCTTAGTTACTTGCTAGTGAAGTCTATTCTCTTAACTCACATTTTCTTCTTAATGAGATGTTTTCCCTGGTTACTGTTACACCAGTCACCTATCACTATCCTTGGTATTTGAACCATAGCTACATCTTTGGATGGTCTTCATTGTTCTTTATTGGGGAGGTACTGGGAATTGAATTTAGGGAAACTCGATCACTGAGCCACATCCCCAGCTTTATTTTATTTAGAGACATGTTCTCTAAATAATATTTTATATTTTATTTAGAGACATGTTCTTACTGAGTTTTTTAGCACATAGCTTTTTGCCAAGGCTGGCTTTGAACTCACAATCCTCCTGCTTCAGCCTCCTAAGCTGCTGGAATTACAGGTGTGTGCCACTGCACCTGGCTTCATTTTTTTTTTTTTTTTTTTGGTACTGGGGATTGAACTCAGGGACACTCAACCACTGAACCAAATCCTGAGCCCTATTTTGTATTTCATTTAGGGACAAGGTCTCGCTGAGTTGCTGACACCTTGCTTTTGCTGAGACTGGCTTGGAACCCGCCATCCTCCTATCACAGCCTCCAGAGCCCCTGGGATTACAGGCGTGCACCATCACACCTGGCTCATTGTTCTTTAAATTGACTTAATCTTTTCTAGAGAGGATAGAAGGAGGCAGGACTGAATTATACATTTTAATCTGATATACCCACTACAAAATTTGCATGCAATTGTGATAAATTAACTATACAAATAATATAAGGTAGGGCAGTGTTTCCAAACTATAGCATGCATACTATTTGTCGTATGAGAGATGATTTTATCTGTTACATGGATTAATATTTCTATGTAAATAGTTGTATATTTATTTCATTATATGGGTATATACAAACAGATAAACATATCTATAGTAGCACTAGAAAACTGTGATTATTCAGATTCTATAGCTTAGGATAAGATTAAGGTTCTTAAAAATGAGGGAACTCAGGTTTTTAAATTAAGTAAATTAGAGCTATTATCATATGTATGTCATGATCAAACTTTTGGAAACATTTATGTTGTTATTAAGAACTTTCCCAGATCTTAAATCCCTGTTCTGCCAGTTATGAGCTGTGTAACTTTGATCGTGTCTTCCTCATTGAGTCTCATTTCCTTAAGCATGAAATGCACAGATAATAGAACCTACCTCACAAGGGCAAAAAACTAAAAGAAAATGTAAACGTACTTTTTAAAATAAATGTGTATATCCAAATTAGGACTTGAACCTTATAATTAGTCTTTTAAACAGGATAAAAGGAAGGGAAACTGTAGTTATTGGATAAATATACCAGCATCTAACAGACAGAGGCATAGGGGAAGGGGTAATAGATGCTTTGTTCAAACAATCTCCCAAGACATTAGAAGTTAGTATTATTGTTTTAGGTAGAAACTGGGAGAATAGCTTGAGTTGCTCACCTAGAATAAGAGATTGCTCATCTAACAACTTTTGTGTACATTCCACTTACCAAATTTTTTAGAAATTAAACATATCTATATCTGTTTCTCCCATCTGTTTGTAAGCATCTTTAGGGCAGCAACTGTCTTTTCATCTTTATATCTCAATGCTTAGTATAGTGTTTGTCCCACTATAATGTCTAATGGCTGTTGAACCAAAAATAACAAGTTCGTGTTTTTAATTTAAAACCCTAAAGTTCTGGTAACTTTATGATGTAACATTCTATAAATTGATCCACATATTAGTGAGAATTAGAGAGATTAGAGTAAATTAAAAAGATTCTAATTAGGATGAATTAAATTCACTTCTTGACTTTTAAATGGTCCCATAGTACTAGAGAAATGTCAGTGTTTCTGAATGAGCTTTGATATTATGAAGATGGAAAAACCCATACATGAAATATAAAGACTGAGAAGGAAATATCTGAATGCAAATGCAAAACATGTTGTTCCCCAAGCAAAATAAGTACTTTGAGAAATACCAGAAATCCTTGGGGATAGAAAAGAAAATGCCAGTTCTCATAGATGACAGCTTCCATACTCCATTCTCATAATTTATTTTATTGATAAAAATAAATTCCTATCATTTACTTACTGTAGTGTGTTCACTGTGACATGATGTCTGAAAACAATTTCTCTCCCTAAATCAACTATTCTACTTTCCCTTATGATTTAATCTAATGAGTAAGAAGGGGGAAATAATTATCACTGCTAAGTAAGTTTTAAAAACAAATCAAAAAGTTGTGCTGCATTTGTGTACAATGAATCCAAATGCATTCTGTTGTCATTTATACCTAATTAGAATAAATAAATTAAAAAAACAAATCAAGACTGCTAAAACATGGAATCACCTTTCCTTAATCCTTATTATTAACAAGAGATCTTAAGAACCTTTCTGAGTCCGGAGATATAGCTCGGCTGGTAGAGTGCTTGTCTTGCGTGCACAAGGCTCTGGGTTCAATCCCTAGCAGCACACAAAAAAAGAACCCCTCTGATAGTTATTTTGCAATAGAGAGTCTATAGAAAAGGCCACACTGTCCACTCAAATATCAACCAATAAATAAATATATTTAAAGAATGAGAAATTGTTTTATAATCTTTACAGTTAGGGGAAAAATCAATTATTCCATTGGTGTTAGAGCCTTTTGACATAATCTCAATAAGTTTCCTGCTTTCCACATAAGTGGACATTTTTTTAAAATATTTATTTTTTAGTTGTAGGTGGACACACTATCTTTATTTTATTTTTATGTGGTGCTGAGGATCGAACCCAGTGCCTCCCACGTGCTAGGCGAGCACGCTACCACTGCGCCATAACCTCAGCCCCATAAGTGGACATTTTTGAGAAGTGAAAATAGCATCTATGACTCTAAGACTGCTTCTAATATCAGGTTTCTTAGGATCTTAACCCACTAATTATTAGGAGTACTACCAAACACAAGCTAGTGATTAAAATTGTATTGACACATGCCACTAACTTATTTCACATAGGAAATTAATTTTAAAAGGCCTATAAAATGGTAAATAGTAAAAGCAAATATTGAAGATACTATTTAATATGGCCAAATCAAAATTCCAGTGATAAAAGTCTAGAGATTCAGCTATTTAATATTTTCTTCCTTCATATATGAATACTAACATATTTATTTTGGAGAAAGTCATACATGAAAAAAACTAGGGAAGCACACCCAGAAGATAGCTATAGTAAGGACTTTATGGTGGCTATGCGTATAAACATTCATAAAGCTTCATGAATACAGTTCTGAACTTGATGCTATGGTTGGTCACAGAGTATCTACAAGCAAGCAAACAAACAAAAGTCCAAAGTTGAGACATCCTAATGACTATCCTTTTCTTAACTTGATGGAGATGAAAGAACATCTCTTTGACCTAAGTTATCACCTCTGACATTTCAAAAATGCAAGAAAATGAATCAAGTGGGGAGCCAGTAGGCCTGGATTCTAATCCTTAGCTGTCTCTCTAACTTGTTTTACCCTGTCTTTTGACCTTTTGTAGACTTGTTTTTCCTATTAGTATACCAAAAACAACATCTGCTTCACAGGATGGGCTTGAAAATTAATGAGATGATGTCTGAGAAGTACTCGAATATCAGGTGTTCTGTAAATTCTAGGTACTGTTATTCAATATTAACATTCATTACCCTTCTCTGAACTACCTAACTAACCTGCTGCATCTGTGATCTGATCTCAGCACATAGGTGTAAACAAGAAAATGTCAAACTGGATGCCATGTTCTTCTCAGTTTAATCAATCATTAGTAACTAGCCAGTTTTTTCCCCTTGATTTTTACATTCAGAATGTTGAACCCGTGCAATCCATTGATTATAAATACATGTCCCCCAAGTTGGTTGTTCTTGAATGTGCATTCTTAGCAATTCTAAGAACAAAGGATTTCCACTTACTATTTTTTCTACATTTTTATGGGTGCATTGTGGTTGTACATATTGATGGAATTTGTTGTTACATATTCATACATGCACACAATATAACAATATAATTTGGCCAATTATTATTTTGAGAAAACCCTTCACCAGTTTTTACACCTTCAGAAGAGAAAGGCATATTTCTGTTGCCCCAAAAGAACCTCTTGTAGTAGCCAAAATACCAGGAACCGGTAAATATTACACAGTTGAAGCTGCAAAGGTCAAGATTAACACAAATAAAGACCACACAGATAATTTCCCTGGTGGTCTTGAGCTGTACTTGACAGTTCCCTGGAGGAATATTTTGTTTTAGTAAATTAACAGCTAATGCCCTGAAATAATAACAAAATGATAAATGATTAAGGATATGTTTTCTATATATGATCACATTTAACATATGTTTAAAAGGTTTCTTTGAAATAAATAAATGTTACAGCCTAGTTTTCAAATACAGAAAATAAGACTAAGGAAGGTTTACTACTTTGCTCAAGCTCATAGAGTTAGTGAGTAACAGATCAACTCAAATTATCTGACTACAAATTTAATTTAATACTGTGCTATCTGAATATGCGGATCAAAAAAATCTCTTACAGGGAGTCTATAGCTCTTCTAGAGAATTAGAATTCTACTCAAATGGCTTCTCCCTGAAGATTTCTATAAGGCTACTCAGTTGATCACCCAATCTGCTTTCTGTTCTGAGTCTCTTTGATTACTTATTTCACAGCTACTATTGTAGGACATTAAGGAATACAGCTTTCAAGACTGCTTCCTGTTGCCATGCAAAAACAGCCTTCCATTGACTCATTCACATTGCTCTCTTTGTGCTTCTCCCTCTTCTCTATATTTCTTTTTCTCCCTCTGTTTTCACAAATCCTTTTGATTGTTTTCTTCTAGGGCTCTGTCCCTAGCAAAGTTTCCACTTGAAGTGTAGCTATTTCCTATAAGAAATTCCAGGACATGAACAGTCATACCGCCACCAAGTACCATATGCTGTAGCTCCAGCAAAAAGACCTCTTAAAAAAGACAGTGTTTTCTGTTCTAACAATGTTTCTCTCGCTGGTGAAGCCCAACTCCTCCACATATTATTCTTTTGTTTTTCACTTTAGCCCTTTAAAACATTTATCTTTGCCTTGTCAATAGCCCATTTTTTCCCTCCCATTTGGGGAAAAGAGTGTGAGACAACAACCTCTGGTGGAAAAAAGGGAAAAAGTGAGCCAAGTCACCAAAGTAGGGGAAAGTTGAGGGGGAAAGACTTTTAAGAAAACATTCTTAGTATGGATGGTTAAGTAGCAACGCGGGATAAATGTAGGACACAGGTGGCCAGCATGTGTTTTGAGCAAAGGCAACATTATCCAAGACAGCAGAATTCCTTTAGAATCTCACCATTTGCTATATGGGCTCAGAGAGCTAGTGGAGAGGTTTTCCTTCAGGCATTGTTTCTAGTGTGTCAAGCTGCATTACACCAAGAAAAACCTGACTAAAATCCTGGCCTGTAACAATATTATAGTGTCATTCTACCACCATATGAATGAATCCTTGCCTGCAACCATAACTGAATCTAGGGAACAAAAACACTATCTGGCAGAGTGCCTCCTGGCATACATAATCCACATCCTCCCTTATCTAAAATATGGTCTTTAAACTGACAAGGGAACTCCATTGCGGATATCAGCTGCCGAGTTTTTCTAGCAAGTGAAGAATGTCCGAGCAACTCCATTTTGGCCATTTCAGAAACTAAAGAATTACTGCTCTCTTCATCTTGTTCTGATATGTCCTCCAAAGGTACAGCTAAAAAATCAACAGATAGTTATAGTAGAGAGGACTACAGTGGTTTGGCTATTGATAAATCCCTAGATGAAGATCTTTGCTATTGATCATTCTGGTAATGACACAGTTGCCTCTTGACTCATATGACCCAGGCTCTGTCATCTAAATTTGAGAGCAGAAACCCACTTTGTTTCAGCTTCCAACCAACTCACAGAGGCAAAAGACTTCTGGTACAAATGAATGCTTTGCAGGCACGTAGTCATTTGTTCATTATCTAACAATTACTTATTAAATGCATACCATCTGTTAGTATGTGGTTCTAGGTGCAAACAGAGCAACATCTGGAATTTGAACATTCAAGTCTTCATCTAAGTCTGAGTAGACACAGCCAGGGCAAGGACAGAGATAGTATACCATTATTAAATTAACAAGCTTAACTCATTACATTGAGCATGAAATGACAAAAGAATCAAAGACCAACAAGTATTAGCCAGTCTCCCTGAAAAATCCACTTCAGTGCATTCTTAGTTTTCCACATGATTCCTTAATCATGACTATTTGCTTATAAGGGTGTTGAGATGTGATGGTGAGAGTTTGGAGAATGCTCCTGACACAGATATTTTATACTGAGCTGGGGAAGGTGTTCTGGTGAAAGATGGTGAAATGAACACATGTATTTACTTCTTTTCTTTTCCATAGTCTCATTGAAATGATAGAAAACACATTTTAAAAAATAATTAAACCATAACAGGGTTAGAAAACAAGAAAGGTATTCAACAAAAGCTCAGAAAACTTGAGGAAATCCTTCAAGATACAAAGCAGATGGGATCTAATTAATGGAGGAAATAAAAGAGGGAAAATTGCAGCCTAAAACCAGGGTAGTAAAAGTATTTTCCTCCAAAATAACTCCAGAGAAGTACTAAACTTAAAGACTCGGGAAATTCGAGTTTTCAGCATGAAGAATTGCATTCACAAATACCAGGCCAAAAGAGCTCCTCTTTCTACCTACTACCTACCCTCCCTCCTACTCAGAGCCAACAGTGTTTGGCAGCTTAGATAGGCTAGCAGGATTAAACCTGAAAACTGCATCTGCATTCTAAAGACAGCAAACTACCAGCTGGAGGAGAAAGGCTCCCAGGATTTAGGGGCCCAAGTGTTCCTAAGAGGAGACTTTGTGGTAACTTTAGATCCCCATAATGGTTATCTATGAGCCAATGATCCTCATTCCTGATTGTCTGTTAGAATTCTCTGGGAAGTAGTGCTATTGAGAACCTCTGCTTTAAAGCATTTTCCCTAAACTTTTATGAGAATAGGAATCACCTGGGAACCTGATTAAAATGCAGATTTTGCTTCAGCAAATCTGAGGTATGGTCTGAGATTCTACAATTCTACTGAAGCCCTAGGCTCACAGATTCCAAAGCTATAGATGGAAGAAGCATACTTTAAATAGCAAGAACCTAAGAGAAACATAAAAGACATAATTATAGTCTCAAACCAAAAATAAATATTAACTAGGGCTAGGGATATGGCTTAGTTGGTAGTTTAGTTGGTAGAGTGCTTGCCTCACATGCACAAAGCCCTGGATTCAATCCCCAGCAGCCCTGGGTTCAATCCTCAGCACCCCCCCCCAACACACACACGAAATATTAACTAACTTGATCATTTATACAGTGGGAGGACCTAGGACAGTGAAGATAATTGGAAGGATCCTAATTTCAATAACTTCCATATCTCATATTTCAGTATCAATATACACTGTCTAAAGTTGAAACAAGAAATACAGATTTAATGTATAGTTGAAGTCAATAAAGAAAAACTAAAGACAATATAACAAATGTGAGGGAGTAGAATGGAAATAAGAGGCCATGAAAGTGAGCTACAATTTTCATCTTTCAAATCATAAAAATAACAGTATCTACTGAACACATAATAGGTCGTAAACACTATTCTAAATATCTTACACATGTCAACTCATATAATCTTCACAAAAACACCCTCAGATAAGTATCCTCATTGTTATTTATGAGAAAACTGAGGCCTAGAGAGATTAAGGATTTGCATAAGGTCACAAAGCCCGAAAGAGACAAAGCCAGGATTCAAATGTAAGCAAGTCTGCTTTAGAATTTATTCACTGTTAACTGTTAAACTCTGCTGTCAACAGATGCTGTTTAAAACACCAAGAAATAGAAGCATTATCTAATGCTAAACTGGAAACCACCTGTACAGTAGAAACCAATGACTACTTGCGTGGTATCTATATCTGAGGGATTCAAGAGCAGCTGGGGTTGAAGATAAGGATGTTAAATTTACTTTTTATTTACTTTTTATTCTGAGTAGTTTAAAAGTGATTTGCCATGTGCAAAAATACTTAATTTTTTAAAAACTACTTTAATACATTTAAATGCATTTTTAAAAGAACAGAAATACACCAAAATATTGTTTTATTTAGGTGCGGTAAGGCAGAAAACTATGGACATTTGTATTTCCTTCTTTCAACCTATGTTTTCCAAATTTCCGGAGTCACTTTTAACTTCCTAACAGTAGAACAAATTTAAAATCTCGGGCTGGAGTTGTGGCTCAGTGGTAGAGCATTTGCCTAGCATGTGTGAGGCACTGGGCTCAATTCTCAGCACCACATATAAATAAATAAAGTCCATTGACAACTAAGAAAATATTTTTTAAAAAAAAATCTCAATGAGTAGGCCATATTGTCAAAAACAGTGGTGAGGCCTGGGGATATAGCTCAGTTGGTAGAGTACTTGCCTCACGTGCACAAGGCCCTGGGTTCAATCCCCAGCACCACACACACACGCACACACACACACACACACACACACACACACACACAACAGTGGTGACTGAATCCATGTATTAAAAACAACCGGTACAGCAGTTGATGTTTCGGGGATGCCTTACAGACATTTTGACAAGGAGCCAAAAACAACGAAAAAGTCTTACCTTAGAATGGCCCTCCAAAATCAATATGGATTCTTATCTAAGTCTTCTTGATCCTTTTGCTTCTCCATTCTCCACCACCCCCGTGGAAAAGTAGGTGACTTGTCACAGGCTGAACTTTTACAGTCTTTAAAATATCAAAATCATTTCCAGAACATCAGAAATAGCTTTTATCTGAGGCTTCCATGCAAACAGATCCTAGATATGCTACATTTAGCGTATCCAAGATAACAAGAAAAGTACCTTCTTAAAAAACGCTGCAATTCCTTCATACAAGGCATTCTTTATGAACAGATAACTCATTTTGACAGCTTTGAATGGCTTAAATTCCTTGGGTAGTTCTCTTACGATACTCTCTGCTGGTCCAGTTCAAGACCCAGGCTAATCTGGGATTTTTTGCAGTTAATTGTGCAATTTGATCAGGTAAGGTGAATCTGGAAGATCTTTCAGTATCATCATTTCAAATGTAGGTGACTCAATATGACCTAGAATTTTCAGGGATAGATATTTGAGATTCCTGCATTCAATGGGTATAGTCTTAGGAATTTAGCAAGAGACTCCATGGAGCTACTTGTGATATGATATCTTTTTAATGTGTGTATAAATTTTATTTGTTCTTTTTAGATACACATGACAGTAGAGTATATTTTGATATATTATGCATAAATGGAGTATAATTTATTCTAATTAGGATTCCATTCTTGTGGTTATACATGATATGGAGTTTCACTGGTCATGTATTCATACATGAACAGAGGAATGTCATGTTCAATTCTTTTCTTTTACTAATTCTAATTCTTTTCTTTTACTGTCTTTTCTAATCCCATCGCCCTTCCTTCCCTTCACTCTCCTTTGTCTAATCCAATGAACTTCTATTCTTCCCTCTCCCCTCACCTCGCCTTATTGTGTGTTAGCATCCACATATCAAAGAGAACATTGGGCCTTGGGTTTTTGGGGATTGGCTTATTTCAATTAGCATGATAGTGTCCAGTTCCATCCATTTATTTATGATATGATATCTTGATTTGGAAATCAAGAATAATATCTCTTCTTTATTTGGAAAGTAATCTCATAGAGACTTGAGAATAGTACAAATACTAAAAGACAAAATTATGAAGCTACTTGTGGTTCTTCTTCATTTCTTTTATAACAGGTTTGCTTTGACATTTTGTACAGACTTGTATATAGATTGCTGTCATGTTGTAAGCAAATCATGATATTGGTATGATCAGATTTTCAAGGTTGCTATGATCTGGACCTGGAATGTCCCCTGAAATGTTTGTTTTGAAAGCACGATCCCCGATGCCTCAAAGTTCAGAGGTGAGGCTTTTAGAAAATTATTAGAGCTCTGATCTCATCAGTTGATCAATCCATTTGTTGGATAAATTAATCTATAGCTGAATGGACTGCTGGTGGTAACTATAGGCAGGTGGGCATGGCTGGAGGAAGTAGGTCGCTGGAGGACTACCCTTGGGGTCTATATATTATACCTCTCATGTTCTCTCTCTCTCTCTCCCCACCTCCATCTCTCTCCCTCCCTCCTTCCTTCCTGGCTGCCATGTGTTGAGCAGCATATCTCCATCATGCCCTTTAACTATGATGTTCTGCCTCACCTCGGGTCTAGAGCAGTGGAGTCAGCCAACCATGGAATAAAACCTCTCACTGTGGGCCAAAATTGACTTTTCCTCCTCTAAGTTGTTCTCGTCATGTATTTGGTCATACTGACAAAAAGCTGACCAACATATGGGGCTAAGAGAAAGATGAAGGATATGACTAACATTCACTCCACTATTCTAGCACATATATAAAAAGCAGCAATATCGCAACAGCTTGGAAAGTGTTCCTATGCTGATAAACTTCAAACTACAAGCTTTTTACTCAGTAAATAATGAAGTGACTCAGAGCTTCTTGACTTTTGTGGGAGAAAAACAAAGATTGAATTGCCCCAGGGAAGCTTATAGATCTCACTCTTTTAAAAGAGAAGACTTCTTTGCAACTCCTCTTGCTGCACATGAGTGGCAGTGAGTAGGGAGGTTGCTAGTTGCCTAAGAAAGTAATGTTGAAACAATGGAAGCTTTATTTTCCTGTTTCTTATATTTAATTTAATTAATCATAACTTAATCCCTCAGATATTTTTGAAAAACATTCTCAGACCTGGAATTATCAGGTTTCTAAGAAACACTGAAAATTTTTCAAAGAAGATGGCAATTTGAATCCTTGACAGATACTTAATTCAGAGACACTTTAGTTTTTGTTTGTTTGTTTTGGTACTGGGGATTGAACTCAGGGGCACTCAATCACTGAGCAACATCCCCAGCCCTATTTTGTGTTTTATGTAGAGACAGGGTCTCACTGAGTTGCTTAGCGCCTCGCCGTTGCTGAGGCTGGCTTTGAACTCGTGATCCTCCTGTCTCAGCGTCCCTAAGTGCTGGGATTACAGGTGTGTGCCACTGCACCCAGCTTCAGAGACACTTTAGAGGGAATGCTATTATAGGTCTTCACAGTAGTATCATCTCTGGATGATTGATAAACTTGGACAAGATCATTTAGCTGAGATTCTCCTGCTAGGAATACTATCAAGCAATTGCTTGATTCCTAAACCTGGCTATAGGGATAGAGGTGTAGGGTTAAGTATCTTGTTCACAGTATACTCATAGTGTCTGTGATATTCACAGTACACTCACAGGATACACACTTGTTACTGTTGTGAGAACTTGTTAAATAAAATGCGTTTCTTGCTTTTGTAACTTAGGGTAAAAGGCATAGTGAGTTGTGTAACAGCTAGAACTACGCTGAGTAACAACGGATCCTTCATTGTGCTCAGATCCTCAGAGAATATGTTGAGAGATCTGTTTGACAGTAAACTCTAGTTTAAATGTTCTAAGTTTATAAATGTCTCCAACTGATATCTGTGAACACAGACCAATGCCTTCTCAACAGGCCTCAGCATCATTCAGATGTTTCCTTGAAAAAATTATATGAAACAATGGTTTTTAACTATTTGATAGTGGATGTATAAATCTGATAAACTCAAGAGAATAGAAGCACACAGTTTGAGGTTCACATATACCCTGGCTTTCTGCCTGCGGGCAATTTCTAAACTCCAGTTCAGGGTAGTGGAGCCCAAATAGAAAGCAGCAGTCTCATGAGATGAAAGGAAGAGAGCAGAATTCTCTAAGTTCCTGTCTTGACTGAAATTTACAAAGCAGTAACTGGAAACAAGGGGGATATTGAACTCTATGTAGGAGTACCCTGTTTTAGTCAGCTTTTTCATTGCTGTGACTAAAAGATCTGTCAATAAGCCAGGCGCGGTGGCTCACGCTTGTAATCTCAGCACTTTGGGAGGCTGAGACAGGAGAATCGTGAGCTCAAAGCCAGCCTCAGCAATGGCGAGGTGCTAAACAACTCAGTGAGACCCTGTCTCTACATAAAACACAAAATAGGGCTGGGGGTGTGGCTCAGTGGACGAGTGCCCCTGAGTTCAATCTTTGGTGCCAAAAAAAATCTGTCCATAAAAATTTTAGGAAGAAAACTTTATTTGGGGGATCACATTGCAGAGGTTTCAGTCCATCAATAAATGGCTTTATTCCTAAGGGCTTGAGGTGAGGCAGAACATCACGGAAGAATAATGTGACAGAATAAAGCAGATTAGAACATACCACCAAGAAATAGAGAGAGAGAGCTCCTCTCAAAATGGACAAAATATATACCCCAATGACACACTCCCAATAACCCACTTCTTCCAGCCACACCCTCACTGCCTACAGTTACCACCCAGTTAAACCCTATCAGGGGATTAATGCACTGATTAGGCTCAGGCTTTCATAACCAATAATTTCACCTCTGAATTTTCTTGCATTGTCTCACACATGAGCTTTGGGGGGACATCTAGTATCTAAGGTATAATATACTCTTATTTCCTTGACCAAATCCTCAGATCTTCATTTTCAAGGTATAGCTCTGTTAATCCTAGCAGAGAACATCTCTTAGGACTCTGAGAGTTTATCAGAGATTTCAAAACTCATAGAGTGCTGAGGATAAAGTTCAGTTCTGAGTAACGCACAGCTAAGAGACCTTTATCAATACACCAGGAACTCACTTGGGAACTGAGAAAGATCTTACTTCAGGACTAAGACACTAAGAGTGAGGGATATACACTAGAACTGGGAAAAAATGAAAATACCCACCTTCCACCACAAACAAAACCTAAAGCCAGGCCTTGAAAAGATCCATGGGATACTCTGGCAATTTAACATTTTTCCAGAAAAATAAAACACTTTGTCTTTAGAAGAAAATAACAAAATCCAAAATCTCTATAACATACATCCCATCCACCATGTCCAGTATACAATGAAATAATTAACAGACGTGAAGAACCAGGAAAATGAACTATAAAACTTAAAATTAATTAGGAGATGTACACATTATCTAATCATTGGATTTAATAGTAAGAAAGTTTAAAATAGTTATTATATATATATATATATATATATATATATATATATGTTTTAGGAATTAGAAAAAAGGAAAAATGTACAGAAATGTAAAAATTCATCAGAGTAATGGAAACTCTTAAAAGAACCAGATGGAGAGAGGACAAGATTGCAAAACAAAGTCACCTAGCACTCTCTTGCTTCTTCAAAAGATAGAATCAAAACAACAGGTATGTAGCTGCATGTTGAGGTGTGTGACCATGGGAGAATGCTGAGATTCAACAGCAAAGTGATGGAGATCTGGTGAAACCCAGATATTTTGCATAATAGAAGAGCAAGAGACATGGAGCACTTATTGAACAGCAACAAGAAAGGGCAAGGAGGATTATCCCCTTGGTGGGTATGGGTGAAAGACTGAGAGTCTTTTATTGGAATGGAATCCAGCATCTCACATACATACAGTCTAAACACACGAGAGACCTGAAATCTACATGGCAAACTGGCTTTAGAGAAAGAATTCATAGGATCTTCCAGCAAATTTTCAAGGTGCTATTATTTGGAGCTGTCTTGAGAAGTGAGCCCTGTTGTTGAAGACTGCAATGCTTTGGGGGTCAGAACTCCCTGCTTTCTTTCATCTGTGGGAACAATCAACCACTCCATTGCACTGCCTCAGCAGGCAGCCACCTCATCAGATTATCTTGGCTAAGGGGAGTGTGTCTCACACAAACCTGAGAGCTTTATGCTGTGGAAAATGAAGACTGCCATACAGAAGAGAGCAGAAAGCACTTCTCTCCAAAATCCGTGTTTTAGTGAATTTGCACACTGAGTCTGGGGAAATGAACAGCTGTATGTGGTTTAATGTGAGAGTCAGGTCTGAGGCCACCAGATTGAGGGTGGAAGATCATGCAGATCCTACTGTCCCTGCTCCCAGCACAAATATTTGCATGCCCATTGCCCCTCCCCACACTTAGAGGCATTCAGGGACACACTGAAACTTTGGCCTTTGCACCAACTCTAGAGTATACAGCCCAAAAGCCTCTGGAGACAATCTTTGCCAGCTCATTCCAGTGTGCAATGCAGATGAGAGGAATTCCAAATAATTTCAGATATGAATCACTTATGTTATTCACCTAGCCAACACCAAAACTAAAAGAATGGATGGTGAAAAACCCCTAGCTATGGCTCTGTTCATGGGTCACATGGCCTAATAAGAGCCAGAAAACCTTGGTTAACATGAGTCGCAATTATCTTCCCTCTGCCCCTCATCTGAACACCTTAGTTGGTAGGTAAATTTTGTTTTTGTTTTAAATTTTTTCTTTTTTCCCTTTTTAAATTTTTCTCCATTTTCTTTTTCTTGTTTTTGTTATGCTTAGTTTTTAACTTGCTATTTTGACTTATTTCCCCCTTTTCTATTGTTTTTGTTGACATTCTATTTTTTTAATCTTTTTACTTTTTTATGGTACTGAGGATCAGGCCTAGGGCCTCAATAATATTGGGTGGTTGTTCGGCCACTGAGCTATACCATGAGCTCAGCCAAGAGGAATTGTACCTAACTCCAGCCATAATTCAGTCCTGCCAAACTTAAAGAATATGAAGGAGGGACAAAAGCTCCCAGCTATAGACCCATGCCCAGGTGGGCACAACTGGGGGTGACTGCAATCCTGCTCTTGGACAAACACTTCCACGGTAATAAGGAGGAATAATACAATTGTTTTAGACACAACAACTATGGTGGTCCTCTGCATTGGTCCCACCTACACACTATCAGATTGCACATTGCTGACAAGACTGCACATGAATGCCATGGAGGGGAAAACTGTGATCCCAGCTGCTGCTTCACCTCAAGAAACACCAGGAACTGCACCAATGTCTAAACAGAGGCTAAGAGCTATAAGCCATTCACCATGATTGGAGCAACCAGTATCTGACTTGCTTTCAAGTAACAGCATGTGGAAAACCCCATTTCCTCATAGGGGCTTCCACTTCTGTTCTATGAGTACCCACAGAAGGTGCATCCTATATATTCTGCTGTCTTTACAACACCTGCCTGAATTACCAAAAAGTCCCCAATCTTGGGAGACCTACAGAAGCTGTGGGTTCCTCAGACTCCAATTAAATATGCACTGTGTCCAAATCCACTAATAACAACCAAGAAACTATAGGAAGATTACACCATAGGGTACAATAGGAAATAAACTCAACACTACACAACAAACTGACACTTCAAGACACATTGTCAAGAGAAAGCCATTTACTTACAGGTATGATGGCACACACCTCGAATCCTATAGGTTAAGGAGGCCAGCCTCAGTAACTTAGCAAGGCCCTAAGCAACTTAGTGAAACCCTGTCTCAAAATAAAAAATAAATAAAAAAGACTGGGGATGTCACTTAGTGGTTAAGCACCTCAGGAGTGAATCCCAGGCACCAAAGAAGCAAGAGAGAGAGAGTGAGACTGACTTACTAAGCAGGCAATGTACAACCAGAGAAATGGAAAGTTGTGCTCCATCTGTGTACAACGAATCAAAATGCATTCTGCTACCATGCATACCTAAGTAGAATAAATAAATAAATAAATAACCTAATGATAAATCTCAAGATCTTAGAAAAAGCAATAATAAACCATTCCAAAATCAGTTGTGGGAAGGAAATAGTAAGAATCAGAGAGAAATAAATTAAATTTCAGACTAAAAGAACAATGAATAGGATCAATGAAACAAGGAGCTGAATTTTGAAAAGTTAAACAAATATGAGAAAACTGTAGCTAAACTAACCAGAAGAAAGAGAAGACCCAAATAAATAAAATTATAGCTGAAAAAGTAGACTTTACAATTGATACCACAGAAATTCAAAGAATGATTAGGGAATATTTTGAAAAACTATATGCCAATAATTTGGAAATTCTAGAAGAAATGGACAAATTTCTGAACACATATAATCTAGCAAAACTTAACTGAGATGATATTAAAAACCTAAGTATATCAATAATAAGTAATGACATTGAATCAGCAATTAAAAGTCTCCTAATGATTTAAAAAAATCACATGAACAGGCTTCATTGCTCAATTTTACCAAACTTTTAAAGAATATTGAGCACCAATGTTTTACAAACTATTCCATAGAATAGAAAGGAAAGAACTTTTTCAAACTTATTTTATAAAGCCAGCATTATTCAGCATCACCAAAAACTGACAGAGATATGAAGAAAAGAAAATATAGACCAAATCCCTGATGAACAGAGATACAAAAATCTTCAACAAAATATTTGCAAATCAAATTCAACAGCACTTCAAAAGGATCATATACCACAATGAAGTTGGTTTCACTTCACGCATGTAAGAGTAATTCAACATATGCAAATCAACACAAATCAACAAATGTAATATAGCACATAAACATCATCAAGGATAAAAATCACATAATCATCTAATCTATGCCGAAAAATCTTTCAATAAAATTCAACATATCTTAGTGATAAATACTCTGGATAAATTAAGTGTAGGAGAATTATAACTCAGCATAACAAAAAAATATATATGACAAACACCATACTAAAAGGGGAAAAACCAAAAGCATTTCTTCTAAAATCAGGATTCAGAAATTGATGTCCATTTTCACCACTCAATATAGAAATATAAATTTTAGTGAGAACAGTGTGGCAAGGGAAAGAAATAAAGAGCATACAAATAGAAAGGTGGAAGTCAAATTGTATCTGTTTACAGATATTACTCTGTATATAGGAAAGATTAAAAACTCCAACCAAAGACTATAAAAACTGATAAATTCAGGAAAAATCATATATCAGTAGCTTCTCTATACATCAATAATGAACTTACTAGGAAATCAGAAAAAAATTCCCATTTATGATAGCCACACAAAAATATCCAGGAATTAAACCTAACTAAAGATATGGAAGAACTCTACAGTAAAAATTACAAAACACTTAGAGAAAGAAATTAAAGAAGATACTAAATGGTAGAAAGACCTCCCATGTTCATGGGCGGGAAGAATTAATATTTTTAAAATTGCCAAACTATCATTGACCTACACATTCAGTGCAATCACTGACATTCTTCACAGAACTAGAAAAAAAATTCTAAAATTCATATGGAAGCACAAAAGACATAATAGCCATAGCAATCCAAAGCAAAAGAGCAATGCAGGAGGCATCATGATACCTGACTTCAAAACATTTTTTAAGGGCTAGGGCTGTGGCTCAGGGGCTGGGGCTGGAGCTCAGTGGTAGAGCGCTTGCCTAGCATGTGTGCGTGAGGCACTGGGTTTAATCCCCAGCACCACATATAAATAATAAATGAATAAAATAAAATCCATGAACAACTAAAAATATTTTAAAAAACATTTTTTAAAAACAGCATGATATTGGCATAAAAACAGATACACAAACAAATAGTACAGAATAGAGGATCGAGAAATAAATATATGTATGTTCAGCCAACTGATCTTGACAAAGTTTCTAGCAATATACAGGGGTGAAATCACCAACAAATGATGATTGGAAAACCAGATATCATTATGTAGAAGAAAGAAACTTGACCCATATCTCTCATCCTGCACAAAAACAACTCAAAATGGATCATAGATCTTAATATAAGATCTGAAAACTCTGAAACTATTAGAGGAAAACATTGGTGAAAAACTTCAAGATATTGGCACAAGTGACAATTTCCTAGAGAATATCCCCAAACACAGGAAACAAAAGCAAGAATTGACAAATGTGATTACATCAAATCAAAAAGCTTCTGCACCTCAAAGGAAGCAATCAAGAGAGTGAAAAGGCAACCTACAAAACTGGAGAAAATGATTGCCAGCTATTCATCTGGAAGAAGATTAATATCCAGAACATAAGGAAAACTTAACAAAAAGACAAAAAAAGACAAGTTATTCAATAACAAAATAAATGGATGAATGCTATGAATAGATACTTCTCAAAAGAAGAAATACAAATGGCCAGGAAATATATGAAAAAATACTCAATATCTTTAAACATCAGAGAAATGTAACATCGTATCCACAATGAGATTCCATCTCACCCCAGTTAGAGTTTTAAGAAAACAAAAAATAACAAATACTAGCAAGGTTGTGGAGAAAAAAAAACAACACTTATACATTTTTGGTGAGAGTGTAAAACCACCATGGAAAATAGTGTGGAGGTTCCTCAAAAAACTAAACGGATATCTACCATATGATCCATTGATCCTACATCTGGGAGTATAGCCAGAGGAAATAAAGTCAGTATACAAAAGACATACTGGCCATGTTTATTGCAGCACTAGTCACAATGGCTAAGATATGGAATAATTCTAGGTGCCCATCAGCAGATGAATGATTAAAGAAATATGGAATATTACATAGTGGAGTATTACTCAGCCATAAAGGAAAAGGAAATCCTGTAATCTTCAGGCAAATGGATAGAACAGGAAAACATTGTATTAAGCAAAATAAGCCAGACACAGAAATATAAGTATTGCATATATTTTATAATATGTGGAAACTAAAAACAACACACACACACACACACACACACACACAAAAACTATAGGAAGATGACCTGAAAGTATAAGTGGTACCACTGGTGGGAGAGAAGAGGGGAAAGGAGAGAGGGAAGAAGAAGGGTGGGTGGACACTATCAATGCATGATGCGTGCATGAATGTGTCATAATGAATCCCATTAATTTATACAACTAATATGTGTTAATAAGTACAGTAAAAAGGACTAATTAAATTTTAGAACTAAGAAATAGAATCTCTAAAATAAAAATGTCACTTCTGAAGCCCCAGCTACTTGGGAGGCTGAGGCATGAGGATCACAAGTTCAAGGCCAGCCTGGGCAACTTAGCAAGACCCTATCTCAAAAAAATAAAAATAAAATTTAGAAGTCATTGTAATGGAAGAAGGCTGAACATAATAGAAAAGGATTAGTAAACTCCAGGACATGTTCTATCTCAAAGATAGAAATAATCCAAACCAAATCAAAGCTGTGACAAAAATTAAAGGAAGAAAAAAACACTGAAGGCCTATGGAATTATCAAATGGTCTAGCAGGTACGTAATTGAAGTCCCAAGGGGAAAGGAGGAAATTAAGCATAAAAAATATTTGAAGCAACAATGCCCCAAACTTTTTAAACACTGAAAAAAGATACCAGAGCACAAAACCAAAAAGCTCAGCAAATCTCAAGCCGTATACATCCACAGAATATAATTTTAGACACATGATGATATTCTGAGAGCGAAGGTAAATAGAAAATCTTAAAAGTGGTCAGAGAATGAAGTAGCATTACATACAGGAGAATACTGATAAGGATGATAGTTAGCTTCTTATCCAAAGTAATAAAGGTCAATATACTACAAAAATATTCTTTAAAAATGAAGGTGAAGCCAGGAGTGGTGGTGCACACCTATAATCCCTGTGATTTAGGAGACTGAAGTAGGAGGATTTCAAGTTCAAAGGCAGCCTCAGCAACTTAGTGAGACCCTAAGCAAATCAGTGAGACCCTGTCTCAGAATAAAAAAATAAAATTGAGGCTGGAGTTGTGGCTCAGTGGTAGAACTCTTGCCTAGCACGTGTGAAGCACTGGATTCAATTCTCAGCACCACATATAAATAAATAAAATAAATGTCCACTGACAACTAAAATAAAATTTTAAAAAAGGGCAACTAGGATGTGACTCAGTGGTTAAGTGCCCCTGGGTTCAATACCTGGTACCTATGTGTGTGTGTGTGTGTGTGTGTATGTAAATATATATATGAAATACAAATGAAGGTGATATACAGATATTTTAGAACGAGAAAGCTGAAAATTCATCTCCTACAGAATTGTATTACAAAAAAACACTGAGCAAAAGTAAATAGGTCAAAGAGAAATAATATCAGATAGAAACAGCTCTGCAGGAAGAAAGGGAAAATTAGGAACACTAAGTTGATCAATAAATTAAAATAGAATTATAAACATTTATTCTTAGTTTTATACATTTACATTATTGAATCTCTTAAACACTATTGACTATTTAACATAAACACTATGACAAAGAAATTTGTGATTTGTTGTATATGTGAAAATAAAATATATGATAATAGCTCAAATAGTAGGAATCTAGTTGAAACACACTGTCATAAAATTACTAGTTAATGAACTGATATATTTTGATTGTAGACCTTGATAATTTAAAGATGTATTATAATATCTATAATTATTTGAAAAATAAAAGAAGAATAAATAAAATATCAATAAGAAAAATATAGTCTAATACTTAATGAATTTAATTAGCCCAAGAAAGTCTAGAAAAGTAGGGGTGGAAAAATAATGGGGGGGCTGGGGCTATAGCTCAGTGGTAGAGCGCTTGCCTCACATGCGTGAATCACTGGGTTCGATCCTCAGCACCACATAAAAAATTAATAAAGATATTGCATCCATCTACAACTAAAAATTATTTTTAAAAAAGAAAAATAATGGGCAGAGGAATATAAAATCAGCCTAGAGTATCTCTTAATAGAATTATGATAAATTGTGGTAATATTCAAAATGCCACAAAATACTACTCAGCAATAAAATGAATGGCCTATTTCATGGCTGAATCTAAAAAATATTATACTGAGTGAAATAATCTAGATAGAAAAGTACATATAGCCTAGGATGATAGAATCAGATCAGAGATTATTTGATGGTGGTAAGGTTGACTGAAGGGAATTTTCTGGCATAATAAAAATATTCTATATCTTGTTTTTTTCTTTGGTTCAGGAGATTCAACTGAGGTAACTATGTTGCCACTGAATTACATCTCCAGCCCTTTCTTATTTTATTCGAGACAGGGCTTCTCTAAGTTACTGATGCTGGCACAAAGTTGCTATTCTCTTGCCTCAGCCTCCCAAATCACTGGGATTACAAGTGTGTGCCACTGTACACAGCTAACAGTCTAGATCTTGATAGTGATGTGGGTAACATGAGCATACACATTTTACATAACTGGATGGCACACTTAAGGTCTTAGGATTAACTTAATGTAAAACTATAACCTACATTATTTTCTTACTACATAACAAATTACCAGAAACTTACTGACTTAAAACAACATGCATTTGTTATCTCACAATTTCAGTAGGTCAAAAGCCCAGCACAGCATTACTGGGTTTTCTGCTTATATCACAAGTTGATATTAGGGTGTCAGCTATGTTGAGTTCTCACCTGGGAGACACTGGATAAAATACACTTTCAAATTTATTGTTACCAGAATTCAGTTCCTTAAAGTTGTTGGTCTACAAACCTTCACTTTTTCCCCTGAAAATCTGACAGAGATGAATGATCTCAGTTCCTTGTCCCACGGCTTCCTACATCTCGACAACAGAGAATCTCCCTTTCACACTTCAAATATCTCTGACTTCCTTTCCTTCTATCTGGCAGAGCAAAACATCTGTTGTAAAAGAGTTGATGTTGTTAAGTCAAACCCAACCAAATATCTTAAAACCAACTGACTTGGTATTTAATTACATTTGCAAACTACTTTCATTGCATAACTAGATTAGTGTTAACTGAACAACAAAGGGCCAAGAATCTTGGGGGTAAGGTATTTTAGAATGTTGTCTACCAAGTAACTGAATAAAAAACAAAGGCAGGGAAGAAAACATCTTCAGATAAACAACACTGAGGGAATGTGTTACAAACAGACTTCTTTACAAGAAATACAAAGAGAAAATTTTCAGGGTGAAAGGAAATGATCCCAGGGGTAAGCCTGAATCTGAAAGAAGGAATGAATAACACTAGAAGTGGTAAATGTGCTTGTTAACCTAAATGATTATTTTTAAATGCCCCTAGAAGATTACAGAAAGCTTAAAGCAAAAATAGTGAATAAAATAAATTATGTAATACCTAAAAGAACACAGAAAATAATAAGAATGTTTGATGAGCTTTTAAAATACACATGGAAGTAAATTATGTAGTAACAATAGCATCAAGGGCTAGATGGGTTGAAAATGGAATTATACTGTTTTGAGTTTTTAAAATCAAGTTGTAGAATAGTAATTCAAAGTAGACCATGATAAGTTCAGGGAAAATATTGCGTATCTCTAAAGCAACCATGAAAAATTGATTCAAACATGCATTACATAAAACCCAATAAAGCTACAAACTCAATTGCTAACAAATTATTAATAGAAAGAAGACAGAAAGGGAGGAAGAGTGTAGGAAATGCAAAAAGGCAATAAAATAGCAAAATGGTAGACTTAAAGTAAATCATAATATTAATAATAATATTAAATATAGATTACATAGTTCAATGAAAAAATAGAAATTGCTAGATTGTTTAAGAGACATACGTTAAACCTAAGTGTTAGTTAGATAAGCTGTGAACAGGTGGGTAGGGGAAAGACAATAAAGGGCAATAATTTACAGGAAGGACATCAGACATATACATCAAAATGGGAGCCCAAAAGCCACAGGAGTGGGGGAACAGGAAACCTTATCAATATAGAAAAGTACTGGGAAATGGGGACTAATGTGTCAAAACACTCCCAGCCACAGTTGATTGTGACCCTTTGGGGAAACTAAAGTTTGAAGACCTTATCTTTTGCAACCAGGTCATCAAGACCCTTCCCTTGTGACTTGAATTGTCACAACCCCCACAAATAAAGTTTGCTGAGGGCTATTCAAAGGATAATAAAGCACTTAAGGGGGTATGGGAAAAGCTGGGGCAAGAACAAAGAAACCCAAAATCCTTTAAAAATCAGATTCTGCAACAGCACCCATTCTCTGTGGAGGAAGCTCATACTGTACCCTATACTGTGGGTCCTCATGTCATCTTCTTTCTAATAAACACCTGCCTATCACTCTTAGGGACTCTTTAGAAATCCTTCCTGTAGAGTGGCAAGAATGCTGTGAATTCCTGCTTTTTGTGGTAGCTTCTACTCCACAGGTATCTTCCTCTGCAATGTAAGGACACAAACATATGGATAATAAACTTTTAAAAAGACATACAATGCAATGCAAGCACTAGTATCAGAATGTAAATATCAGATAAGACAGACTTCAAAGAAAGGAGAGTTAACAGAACTAAATAGTGTTATGTCCTAGTGACTAAAGGTTCAATTCACCAGGAAGCTAAACTAATCCTAAAGATTTGAACACCTAATAACATATTTTAAAACTAAATAAAGAAAAAATAACATAAATAAAGTAAATATTTGACAAATCCACAATCATAATGGGAAGATTTTTGTTCTTTTTTCCTTTTGATATTAGAAATTTAACTTAGGGTTTTACACAAGCTAAGCATATGCTCTACCACTGAGATTCACCCCAGTTCCACATAGTTATAGATTTTAACATTCTTCTCATGGCAATTGATAGAACAAGATAAGATGTTAGTAATATTATAGAAGATTTTAATAACTTGATCTAATTGACATTACAAAACATGACATCTAACTGTAATATACATATTCTCTACAGATAAACATGGAATATTCAGTTAAATAGACCAAGTGTTAGATTTTAGAACAATTATCAGTAAAATACAAAAGATTGAAATACTGAAATGAATCAGAGAAATACATATTTAAGTGAATGCTAATTGTTAATGAAAACTAAGTAAATTACAGGATTAAATCTAGAAAGTCTGGCAATAGACTAACAGGAGTTCCAGAAATAAAGAACAGAAATGAAGGGTAAAAATTTATATTTAAAAATCATGGATGAAAACTTCCAAGAACTTCAGGACACTTATTATCAGATTGAAAGATCCCAACATATTCCCAGCACAGTAAATGAAAAAGAAAAGCACATACATACACACACACACACTCAAATATTGAAGCACAAATACACTTTTGTTATTGCAAAATTTCCTAATGCCAGGAATAAAGAAATGCCTAAAAAGTTTCAAATTAAAAAAATCATTTAAAATAAATGAGAATAAAGATGATTTGTTTTTCTCTGCACTTCTTGAATACTTAGAAGATGATGGTGATGCTTTCAGAACTTAAAGGAATCATTATTTTCAACTAAAACTCCTCTTCCCAGTGAAACAATTAATCAAAGGAGACTTAGCTCCCCCATGCACCTTTTCATAGGAAGTTAGTTGAGGATGAGCTTTAACAAAAGAAAGGAATAAACAAAGAAACAGTAAGTGATGGTATTCAAGAAATGTTGTATCCAACCCAGGAGAGCAGCCAAGGATGACAGCCACAGAAACAGCAATTGCATAGCTTGAAGCAATTGGTCAGAGGATTAAGCAGGATTTCTCCTGGAAACAAGGGGGTCAGGATAGAAGACCTTTATGGTGAAACTTTTGGGAGAAAAACAGGAAAACATTTTAAGGAAGACAATGAAAAGTGAGAGAAAATAAATATAACTCTAGGAAAATAGCTGCTCAATATCCACCGCACTGCCCAACTTGGCTCTAAAGTGAGAAATATTTGCGTGTTCATGATAATATAAACACTATTTATTGGTTTAACAAAAAAGTATTTTATAACTATTACAGGAGAATTAGGAATCCAAAAAGGCAGTGAAGTATGAGAACAAAATCCAAAAGTGTCATATCTGGAAATAAATAGGTAATATCTAAAATGGAAATATTAAGATAATGGAATAAACATATTATTTCAAGTTCTGCAGTAACTAGCTCAAAAAGTGAAAAGTGATTGAACCTGAGGAATGGGGAGTTAGGGATAATTGGGCAGAGAATGGTTAGTTTTCATTATTAGATTTTTCTACAGAATTAGATTTTTTTGTTGTATATTTTTAGTTTAATTTTGAAGAATGCAGAATTTTTAATAAGTTTAATGAAAGTTGTCTACACTCATACATCATTCTGGTATTTTGTTAACATATAAAATAAGAATAGCAGAGTTGAATTTTTTTAGGCTTTCTCATCTAATAAAATAACATAATTTATAAACCACTTTCTTTTTCTATTTATTTGTTAATTTTTTAAAATTTTATATTCTCAAATTTATATTGTGCATCTCATTAGCAACAATCATTTAATTTAATATAAACATTTACATCTCAGATATTAAACTATACACAATGGCATCAGCATCCACATTTGTATATCACCTCTGTTTGCCTTTTTAAAAAAAATTATTGTCATCAGTTATACATGGTAGCAGAATGCATTTTTATCCATTGTACACAAATGGAGCACAGCTTTTCATTTCTCTAGTTGTACATGATGTAGAGTTGTACCATATGTGCAGTCATACATGTACCTAGGGTAATACTGTTCATCTCCTTCCACCATCTTTCCTGCCTCCATGTCCCTTCCCATCCTCTCCCTCCCCTTTGCCCAAAGTTCCTCCATTAATCTAATACCAATACAGTATTAAATTTTTTAAAACTATGAGTATTATTTTGAAAAATAATGCATATTATACATTATTAAACAAGTACCACACCTTTGTTTTACTACAAAGAAGGAAAACTCCAGCAGATAAAGATAGTATCTGTTTAACATTTAAAGAATATATGAAATAAATTAATTATAAAAGATTAAAGAAAAGATTTTGGTAAGCTTCCGTTACTTCTTGTGATGTATGATAACATGTAACCCAAAACAGGTGTCTATTTATTGGCCCTTTGTTTAAAAAAATTTTATCTCAGCAAATCAACACCTCTGAACTTTCTATTAAGGAGATAAGACTGGCTACACATATTCATCTTCACTTCCTCCAACAACAATTATGAACAACAATAATTAATAGTAGCTAATAGTTAAATAGTGCTTGCTATAAACCAAATACTATACTAAATATATTGCTATCCTAATTATATTAATTCTTATGGCAACTCTCAGGTAGGTGGCATCATTATCTCTATTTTATAGATGAGAAAATGGAAGCACAGAGAGAGAAAGTATTTTGTCTAAGATCTCATGGCCGGTTAATAGCAGAGCCAGTCATTTGTTCAAAAAGTCCATACTCTGGCATTTGCAGGCAAATGGATGGAATTGGAAAGCATTATGCTAAGTGAAGTAAGCCAATCCCAAAAAACCAAATGCCGAATGTTCTCTCTGATTAGTGGATGCTGATGAATAAGGGAGGTGGGAATGGGGAACATAAGAGAAATAGAGGAACACTGGACGCGACATGGGGGAGACGGGGAGCAGGAAAGGGGAATGGGTATAGTAAAGATGGTTGATAAAAAATATATATAAATAAATATATATATATATATATACTGTTCATTGAAAGTGAATATAAAGGTGTTTAATATGAAGAATTTAATCTGCTTATAATTTTGTGCAAAGTTAGAAAAATTATGATTGTAACAATTTTTTTCTATTTGCCCCAACAAATGTTTTCAGTGAACAGTGTGTACAGCTTCTGAAAATTTGTTTTTTTCTGTTATGTGATAACATGTATTAAAATGCAATTTTTGAGAAAAAATAAAAATAAAAAAAATTTTAAAAAAATAAAATAAATAAATAAATAAGTCCATACTCTTAACAACTACACAATACTGTCTGGCATATTAAAAATCCCATTACAATTATCATGAAGGAATAAAAAAAAATGTACAAATCAAAAAGCCATATTGTGGCACACGCCTATAATCCCAGCACTTTGGGAGACTGAGACAGGCGGATCATGAGTTCAAAACCAGCCTCAGCAACAGTGAAGTGCTAAGCAACTCAATGAGACCCTGTCTCTACATAAAACACAAAATAGGGCCGGGGATGTAGCTCAGTGGTCGAGTGTCCCTGAGTTCAATCCACAAAAAAAAATGAGAAGCCATATTGTGGGCTGGGGTTGTGGCTCAGTGGTAGAGTGCTTGCCTAGCATGTGTGAGGCACTGGGTTCGATCCACAGTACCACATAAAAATAAAGAAACAAACAAATAAATCAGATTTTTTAAAAGCCATATTGTGTCATTATCCTGGGAAAAATCATCCAGTGGTCTTCCTTTACATTTACAAGAAAATACACATTTCTTCCATACTTCCAAAATCTTATGCTTTAATCACCAACCTCATCTCCTGCTATTCTCTTATTTCTTCACTGAGCTATGGCTATTTCACCCTTCGTTTGGTCCCTTGGATTTGCCAATTGCTTGCAAAGAGAATGGAATTGATTACAGAGTATCAGTAGATAAAAGACTTCAACAAATTTCTGGAAACCAAGAAAACACATGAAAGAATGGTAACTAGTAAAATTGAAAAAAGGAAGCCATAGCCTAGAAAACATTCAAAAGGTTGCTGCAGTACATGGGGTTGGGAAATCTTTCTATAAGAACTGTAGAGTCGGAGTGAGAAATGAGCTGAAAATGGGGGAATCTGTGTATATATTTTAATATGGAAATGTTGATCTCCCATCCATATATTTTCCCATTCCCCCACAAAAATGCCATGAAGCTAAGAATTTATCCTCAGGCAAAGACTGCCTGGAGAGAAGCTAAAAGCTGATGTTGAAGTTAGTGTATCAGAATAAAGCCCTCCTCATTCTGGCATCTAGAGTACCCCAGCACACCAGCTAATTCTCAGCCTGCTCATCCAGACCATGATCCCTACTCATATACATTGAGCTACTAGTTAGCTTTTCTATTTCTCATTCATAAATAAGAATGGATAGTCACTGACCATAAGACAAGTGAGGAAAACCTCTAGCTTGAAAGGAAACAAACTGATAAAAATTTTTTTTGAGGAATATCATATGTAAAAAGAAGATAACTTCAAAACAACTACTACCAAAAGAAAACAGAACAAAAATCCAACTAATTATGCAGATATCCCAACAAAATTTTTAAAATATGAACAAATTTAAAAATACCATGAAGAAAAAGCACTCAATACAGCAAAGAGGTATTGGAAATTAAAATGTGAATAAAATACAAAGTCATAAAGAAAGATTGGTGGATAAAGAGATGGAAACCTCTTCTCTTTCATCTGTATAAAACCACAGAGATGGAAATTAGGAAAAATAATAAAGTTAAACCAGTAATCTAGAATCAGGAATAAGAAAACAATGTGGAGAAATAATAGAAGATAATTTCCCTGCACACCAAAGGGCATTTTCTGTAAATTAGAAGGTCTTATAAGCTACTTGTCACCATGAATTTTTAAAAACTATGTAAAGAGGTACAATCACAAATTTCAAAGAATAAAACATCACTAATAAAAAGAATATCCTAAGAATTCTTACTGAAAAAAATATCCTTGAATGAATCAGAATGGCAAAGAATTTATCAATATCAGACTCTAGAAGATGATACAACAATGCCTACAAAGTTATGAGGGATAACTATTTTCAGCCCAGAATTTTAAACTAAGAAAATATATCAACTACATAATAGAATAAAGACATTTTGAGACATGAAAATACTGAGCAAGTTTATCTCCTAGGCATTGTTTCTTAGAAGTTACTTGAGAATATTTACAGCAAAACAAAAAAGCAAGAAGAAGAAGAAGAGGAGGAAGAGGAGGAGGAGGAGGAGGAGGAGGAGATCTAAGAAAAGAGCAGACAAAAATCCAAAGAGTAAGAAGAGAAATCCTAAAACAGTCACTGTACAACAGCAACTTCTATCTATTGGAAGATAGAAGAGGGATCTGGGAGAGTGGTAATTAGCATTGATGTATAGAGGACAAGGATAGTGGGAGTCATCTGCTCCAGTTATAGGCAAAAAAAAAAAAAAGAGAGAGATGCACTTTAAAGTAAAGAATTTAAAAACAGTAATAAAACTGAGTAAAAGTTGGCTGACTTTTTATTATCATCATGTTACCAGCAATTTTCAAAAAATGTCAGCAATAAAATAACCGTCTCTGAAAAAAATCTTTTGTTGATTTAAATTCTAAAGAACTGCTGCATTTACTGTTGAGTCATGGTGATTGATCCCATGGCCATGGCCTTGATATGCCAATGGCATCCAGCAATAAAAGAAAGGGGGGAGCAATTACATTAAGAATGTTTAAAATAGCTCAAGAGTATGATCAGGACAATCATAATATAAAAACAGTACAGTGTATATTAATTTAATGTAATCCTTGAAATATTCTCCCATTGATTGCATTGAAGTATAACATTACTTCAATAGAAAAGCAATCATAATTCTAGCACACAATTTGACCATACAATGAACACTATAGTTATAATCATATAAACACTGCTGGTATTTAGGCTTTAGAATCATTTTAATGACAAATCACATGGCACTTAAACATGGTTACCTAATAGGATATAAATATTATCAACCTTAGTAATGTAAAAATAAAGGTATAGATAACAAAGTTTAAGAGATAGAAAATGATGGGGAATAGTAAAAAGAAGAGTATAAACGTTGGTGTCTTCATCTTATAAAGTGAGAAATCAAGAGACATGGAACTGGGGCTGGGGTGTGACTCAGTGGTAGAGCGCTTGCCTAGCATGCATGAGGCACTGGATTCGATTTTCAGCACCACATATAAATAGACAAAATAAAGGTCCATTGACAACTAAAAAATATTTTTTAAAAAAGAGAGACGTGGAACTGGAGACAGAGGTTGAACTACATTTAACTTTTCAGAGGTGACAAGTAGAACTGAGAGAAGAGGAGTTGAGAAGAAATTTATGTAAATTTATCACAGTGTAACATGATATCAATAGACAATGTCTCAGGTCAATTAAGAAACGGTAACATAAACACATTATTTAGAGATATGGAGAAAATATGATAAAATGTTTTAAATATTTAAAAGGTCAATAGTGATTGATATTGAAGAGAAAGATTGAGGGTAATGAGGTATGAGTATGGGAGAACTCTATCTTCTCTATTTTAGTATAAGCCTTTCTGTGTTGTCTGATTGCTTAGCTATATATTTAACCTGCTATGGTGCTAAATTTATTTAAAGTTCAAAAAGAAGTACCTTTGAAAAATTTGATAATTCTTTAAATTTGTCTAGGTAAGAGATATCACATAGTTCTGCAACTAATTATGACAAGACTTAATTCTGTTTACTTCAGTCACTCACCAAGATAGATGCTGAAGAGCAGAGAGTTCTCCATAGCCACATAAGTTCATATCTTCATCTCAGGTCATAGATACAAGAATCTATGACAAGTACGGATAGCAATGAGAATGGCATGTGTTGTACCACCATCAATGTTTAGAAGAAAACCATGCTTTTTCTTAAGAGTTGGGGAAATGGATGTATCTTAGCATATAAATATTAGGGGACAGGCTAAATGACATTGAACTCTTTAAGATTCTTCCTTACCCGGGCATAGTGGTGCATGCCTGTAATCCCAGCACTTTGGGAAGCTGAGACAGGAGAATGGCGAGATCAAAGCCAGCCTCAGCAACGGTGAGGTGCTAAGCAACTCAGTAAGACCTTGTCTCTAAATAAAACACAAAATAGGGCTGGGGATGTGGCTCAGTGGTCGAGTACCCCTGAGTTCAATCCCCAGTACCAAAAAAAGATTCTTCCTAGCAGCCACCTAAGATTTTTTGTTGTAATATTGATAATCTATTATTTATTGGTCAACTAAAGAAAGGTTTTGTATAATGTATTAATGCACAGATTTTAAAAACTTTTTTTGTAGTTGTAGATGGACACAATTTCTATTTTTATTTCTTTTTATATGGCACTGAGGATCAAACCCAGTGCCTCACACATGCAAGACGAGCACGCCATCACTGAGCCACTGAACCACTGCCCCAGTCCATAATGCCCGGATTTTGTAACAAGACAGAATTCCACCCTCATAACCATGAAAATGTTGGTGCTGAGTACCATTAAGCCAGACAATGTACAAACCAATCTAAATCAAAAACAGAAATAGTATTTTAAAGCTACAATTCTACAACTAACTTCACTCTAATTATTGTATTATACAACCACTGTCACTAAAATAATGAAAGCAGTGATAACATACATAACCATTTCATGGGTAAAGGTTTTACTCTTAGAATATCTGAAATCTAATTTTTAAAAATTTGTTCTAATTAGTTGCACATGACAGTAGAATGCATTTTTAAAATTTTTTTTTTAGTTGTAGATGGACACAATGTCTTTATTTCATTGCTTTGTATGTGGTGCTGAGGATCGAACCCAGGGCCTCATGCATGCGAGGCAAGCGCTCTACCGCTGAGCTACAATCCCAGCCCCAGTAGAATGCATTTTGATATATCATAAATGGAGTATAACTTCTCACTCTTCTATTTGTACATGATGTAGAATCACATTGGTCATTCAATCACATATGCACATAGGGTAATAATGTCCAATTCTTTCTACTATCTGAAATCTAATTTTTAAAATGAATACTAGTTTTATAAACAATGTTTTATCTTATCCCTATATTTAAACCCTAACACAGGCATAATTCATGACCCTGCTCCAATAGGATATTAGAAAAATTGCTGCCTATTCTGTCCATATATGTTTCTCTTTTCCTTCTTTCTCTTTTATTTTGTGTTATTGTCAATGGTCCTACTTGCTTTCCTTTATTTTTTTTTCTCTTTCTTCTTTTCTCCTACCCAAGCCTTAGGCCTACCACTGGCACCCAGTGGCACCCCTAGGCATTACTCATTGTACTCAACTATTTTAAGTGTTTACTGACCACTATCATTATTTCTTTGCTAACAAAAGATGTTTTGATATTTTAGTTAGATCATCATGATTATTCCTTAATTTTCAATTTCTTTTTTTCCTACTAAATGCCACCATTCAAAATTTCTTTTTTATTAGTATGTTTTCCAATATACAAATACCACTTGCCTTCACTCAAAATTTCATCTTTTAAATTTTTTTATTTGTTGATGAACCTTTATTTTATTAATTTATTTATATGTGGCACTGCGAATTGAACCCAGTGCCTCACATATGTTAGGCAAGTGCTCTACCACTGAGCCACAACCCCAGCCCTCAAAATTTCTTTACGGTGGTTAAAAACATCAGTTCACTTAACCTTTCCCCTTGAGTCAGAGTCACTAATGCTTGTGTTTCTTTGGATGCCTTTCACAATATTTATCATTTCACTGACTTATTTTTAAAGCATGAGATGTGAGAAATAATGCAGTGGCTTAAGAAAATAAACTTGAAAGTCTAGCCAGGACTTGGTAAACAAAATCCAAATGAGACACTTATTAGAAAAGCCCAGTCCTTCAGAAGTGAGTTACCAATGAGGTAAGGAAATGGATTTGGAAGGTGAAAGAGCCTACTCATGTAAGTCAATGCTAGTTTCTAGGTTTTGTTTGAAGAAGCAGATCACAGAGATAGCTTGAGAGCTCTTAGTCTTATGGAACTTCTGAAAGGCTACAAGGCATTGTTCAGCCACTTCTCCAAAAAGATAATTTGTAGACAGCCCAAGTACAGCAGCTTTTTGTATATAAAGTTCCTCAAGCTGTCTTTATTCATTTTACATCTGGCAGGAGAATTGCCTGTATAGATGTTACTCTAAGTACATATTGCCATTTCATTTTTTCCAAAACTCTTTCATTGAAGATAATTTAAAAATAAGATTGATCCTCTACTATGTTGATACTTATCTCTCTATACCGAATATTTTCCTCAGAGAAATGGTTTCTGGCCTGATAAATACAGAAAGGTAACACAATACCCTCTTATGACAGTCACCTCTGTCAGGAAAGAACCCTGTGCAGTGCAGTCAATTCTTAATTAACCAGGGTCATGGGGAAAAGGCAAAGTATGGATTAAGTGTAATTCTACAGGTAAACCCTACAATTCACTTTTATCCATTAATTTCTACCTCTTTCCTAATCACAAGTTTTATCAGAGCTCTAGATAATTAAGTAAATGTAGAGATTTGTGTTTCACTTCCTTTCTTATCCCTGTCTAATGAGCAGGGAAATGGAGATTGGAGAGCGAGGAGTGGCACTCTTCTCTACTAATATGATAATCAGTCACTGGATCTGAAAGAGAAGTCTATGTTGGCTGAATGTATAGCTTTAATTTCTTCTAGAAGTTTCTGAGTGTTTATTATTAAGACTGGACCACAAATCAGAAATCAAAAGAATAAAGCAGGAATAATTTTTTAAATCCAGAATTGTATCAGATGGGTGAATTACAGCCACTAGATATGCAGTTTTGGGATCTAGAAATACTAATGCAGACAATTTTAGTCCTAGTATTGCTCATCTATCTTAGCAATCTTTCTGCTCCCAAGCTTCATTTTTCTAATCTGTGCAACAGAGATTCCTCCAAATTACCCAAGGGTTACTTTGAAAAAAGAATGATAATCACCAAAGAGCATATTTTGTAAAAAGAAATGCATAAACAAAGCAATATTCCTTGAGCTGTGTACCACAGAGATTCCCTCCAGCAGGTTAACCTGGGAGAGTATGGATTCATAGAGTCTCTGAATCTCATCCATGTGAATATAAACATAGGCAGAGGTCACTTTGCAGTTTTCTATGATGGTTATTAGTGATCCAAGGCTTCTTTCCTGACAGAAAGAAATAGTAAAAGCAATTATATATATATGATCTGTGTGCTGATTAATTAATTATTACCTAGATTACAATTTCCCTTCTTCTTGACTCCATTCACCCTCCATCTGTAAAATGAAGGGGATGGACTAGATGATTTCTAATGTACCATTCAGCTTTGAGTAGCAGATGCTGCTTGTAAAGCATGCAACTTTACCCCTTTCTTCTTTCCTTTGAGCTTTGCCCTCAGCTGAAAATCAGTCTGAAATTAGTTCTATCAATATTGCTAAATAAAAAAAAATAGAAAAGAAAAAGAAAGAAACACAGTTTTTTTGTCCTTTCTTTGGGTACTTTTATTATATTCTAAAGACAAAAAAAGTACTGAAATTGACATAGATGCAAATTGTAATTTATACACTTCAGTCCAATTTTTGGCTTAGTGGTCTAAACAAATTTTAGCAAGGTGAGTCCATATGTTAGAGATTGGGAAAAGAATAAAATGCTGTTTTACGCTGATGGTTCAGGCTGGTCTTGGTAACAAGTAAACAGTATTTTTTAGTAAAAATATATTAATGTTTTACTCTAAGGAGAGGTTACATATTTGGAAAGTATGGATCACTCTCATCAAGTATCCCAGAATAACATAGACATATGGACACCAATCAGCATTGATTTCCATAAAGCAATGTTTTAGTCAGCTTTTTATGTTGCTGTGGTCAAGACTTGACAAGAACAATTAAGGGATAAAAAGTTTATTTTGGCTCACTGTTTCAGAATTTCAGTCCATAGACAGCTGACTCCATTGCTCTGGGTCCAAAATGAGACAATATCATGGCAAAAGGGTATGGCAGAGGAAAACAGCTCTAAACATGGCCACCAGGAAGCTGAGAGACAGACTCTGCTCACCAGATAAAATATAAACCTCAAAGTCATGACCCCAGAGACCCACCTTTTCCAGTTACACCCTACCTACCCACAGTTAGCACCCAGTTAATCCACACTGGTGCATTAATCCACTGAATAGTTTAAAGCTCTCACAATCCAATCATTTCACCACTGAACTTCCTTGCCTTGTCTCACACACAACTTTTAGGGGACATCTCATATCTAAACCATAACAGACAGTTTAGTAGAGACAAAAAAACATGTAAACAGGTAAGTGCAAAAAATATGTCTATATGTCACACAGAGAGATCATGAAAAAGTTGGTTATCAGTTTGAATGAGAATTAAGGAAAGTGGCTAGAACAGAGGATTTAAAAGGCAACCCCTGGTGAAGTTGAGGTCAAGAGCTATATTATAAAAGACATCATTAATCCCAGTAAAGAGTTTTGGCTTGATTTTATAGTGTGTCTCAAAGTATGGTGTATATATGAGGGATGATTTTGGTTGGTACATGGATGAATGTTATTGTTTTTAGTAGATTGGTATTTATTTTAATGTGTATTAGGAAAAATAAATTAGACCTTCAAACCCATGATTTCACAGGTGGTATCGCTCTAAGCAAAGTTAATTTTTTCAGTACCAGAGATTAAATGGAGGGGTGCTCTACCACTGAGATACAGCCCCAGATTTTTTTAAAATGTTATTTTGAGACAGGGTTTTTCTAGGTTGCTGAGGCTGGCCTTAAACTTGTGATTCTCCTGCCTCAGCCTCCCAAGTAGCTGGGAATCCAGGCATGCACCACTATGCTTGGCCAAAATTAATTTTTAAATAGTAAATTTAAAGAAAAATATTACCTAAATAATAGTATATTTTGTACACAGGTATGGCAAAAAAATGAGGGTGAAGTGCAAATTATTAATATTTATGAAACACTTCTATAAGTGGATTACTGAAGGGTTTTAGTAGGATAATATTATTAGATTTATGGTTTAGGAAGATCAATCTGCCTGTGGGTTGGAGGACAGTCAACAAGTTAGAGGATGGCCTTATATAGAGTACTAAAGTCCCAAAGCCTGAACTAAGGCAGTGGCAGTGATAATGGGAAGCACTAATAGATATAAAATATATTAAGTGGAAAACATCTATAGTGCTTGGTGAATAGGCACACAATCCATGTTCCATCCAGTAAAACAGAAATGACTCTAAATGTCTAACACAAAGGCAATTAAATATCAATAACTGGTTACATTGGCGATGGAAGAATTGAGAAGACAAACAGGTTGGTGAAACTACAGAGATTATTAGCCCTTCTGCTCTTAAGGCTGAAAGAATAACAGGAAGGGATGGTGTTACCAGAAACCAAGAGAAGAAGTCACCCAAGGAAAAATGGAATCATAGAAAGCCTGTCCAACGTTAGCTGAAGATTTGGAAGAGATACACCTGATACGAAGAAGAGACAATGGATTCTCTTTCCCTCTCTCCTTTCAAGTTCCTTCTGGAGTTTTCTATTGGTTACATCCAATCAGAGCCTCCTGATATGAAAATCTAGGAAACATAGCCCATAGGAATCAGCCCATAGGAATCAGCCCTTCTGAAAAAAATAAATAAATAGACCAGGGAAGGGTAAGTAATGCATCCAAGGGTTTAAAAAAAAGCCTAGAAATGGCACATTGTGGATGACATATCTGATACAAAACCTAGGTTTATGTCTTAATTAACTTAATTGTTTATGTTATCATTCTCTAAGATAAAAATATTAGATTAAAAATAAGTTTAGGGGCAATATGAGTTCATTTTCTAACCATTTATCTTTGAAGTATCTTGTTATGTCCGATTGGAAAACACCAGTAGGGAATTAAAATGTGGTGGAAAAAGCTAACTGATAGTAGATTTCATCAATGAATGTGTGGTAGTTAAAAACATGAACACAGCCCAGTGTGGTGGCACACGCCTGTGATTCCAGTGGCTCAGGAGGCTGAGGCACGAAGATCATGAGTTTAAAGCCAGCAACAGCAGAAGGAAGGCACTAAGTAACTCAGTAAGGCCCTGTCTCTAAATAAAATACAAAATAGGGGTGAGAATGTGGCTTAGTGCTTGAATGCCCCTGAGTTCAATTCCCAGTACCCCCCTAAAAAATAAAATTAAACAAAAAGATTTGGGGATATTGCTCAGGGGTTAAGCACCCTTTGGTTCAATCCCTGGTAGCAAACAAACAACAACAATAAAACCAGAACACGGTGTTGAGGAATGTTGTCTATGTTAAGAATATGAGAGAGCCAAGGACATGCTTTAGATTCGGAAAACTACAATTGAAAGAATAGTCAGAGAAAGAGAAGTCAGGAAAAAAAGAAAAAACCTGAGAGGGGCTGGGGTTGTGGCTCGACGGCAGGGCACTTGCCTCACACATGTGAGGCACTGGGTTCCATCCTCAAAACAAAGATATTACATCCATCTATAACTAAAAATATTTTTTTAAAACCTGAGAAAGAATTCTCAGAGTTAAGATTAAATGCAGTATCTCAGGAGCCAATGTAGGAGTTTCCAGAAGGGAATTGTCCACAATATGAAATTTTTCCAAAGGGATCAGTAAGATAAAAATCAAAAAAGGATTTATCAGCTCTGGTTACAAGGTGGTCATTAATGTCCTTCACAAGAACAGTTTTGATAGAGATTTAGGGTTAGACAGCACTTTATGATCGTCTAAAAAGGGAATGGGAAGTGAAGAAGGAATTGGAGACAATAGTGTCAATCACTTTTTAAGAAGCTTGGGAAAGAAGAAGAGGAAAAGAGAGGGTAGTACCTTGAGGAGTATGCAGAGTCCAGTGAGGGTTAATGAATTTTCGGAATGAGAGCAGCTTGAACTTGTTTATAAACCAATGGAAAGGAGTAAGATATATTGAAGATACAAAAGAAAGAAAGAATAGCTGATAGAATGAGGTTCCTGAAGAAATGCTCAGAGATAAACTCCAGAGACAGGTACAGATATTAGATTTGGACAGGAGAAGGAAAACTTCTTCTGAGACCAGAAGAAAGGAAATGAGAGTGGTTACAGATAAAGGTGATTTTTAGGTATGGAAAATTGAGAGAGTCTATCTGTAATAGCCTCAATTTTCTCTGTGAAATAAGAGTTAAAGTAAGCTTCTAAAGAGAGTGGAGAGTGTAGAGATGGTGAGGCAAAAAGCTTTGGAATTATCACTCAGATTTGGATAAGGGCAGAAACCAGGGGCATAGAACTGAGAGTCAGCTGAGGTTGGCGAACACAAATTTGCCACAACATTCATTTGCACAACTGTGTGATTTCCTCCAAAAGAGTCAGTATTATTGGTTGTCGAAGTTAAGAAGTGGGTAACTGGTATGATCTTAAATTAGAGTTTAGCAAATTAAGTATGTCAGAAAGATAAAGTGGAGGATATGGAAATGGTTTATCAGGATAGTGAATTCAGTGAGGTATTATAGGATGAAGGAAGGGATTGAAGTAATTTTTTAAAAGCCTATAGATGCCATTGTTAGCCAAATTCTTCCTCTGAAATTTATAAATGTGACATTGCTGTGGCATTGGCTGCTTCTTGGTTGATTTCACTTTAGTTTTGTGGCCTAGAAAAAATTTTAAAAATTAGAGTGCTATGTATGAGTTATAACCTGGATGCAGAAAATTCATGATTTAAGTTAACCTTCACAACTCTTCTGTAGAGTAGACTTCATGCCATAGAGGACACAGATGAGGCACAGAGAGGTGGAGAAAACTTGCTGAATTTAATGACAGCTAGTTATTAGCACAGAAAGGGTTCAAATTCAGATCCATCTAACTTCAAATCTAGTGTTCTTTCTACTATTCCCTGGTGTCCCTCTAAGAAAAAAGAGATTTATATTTGAATCCACTACATGGTATAATGAGCATGAAGCATTCTTGGAAAGTGACACCTCCCAGAATGAAATCTCCAAATAGATGCACTGTTGGTCTCCAAAGGTCATCTGAACAGGTCCATAGACTAATATTTTCTATGTGTTAACATCTGCAGTATGGCAAGGACTATACTTTGGTTTCTGACATGAATAAATAATTCACTTATGACATTTAAACCAGACATCATCTCATTGGTGTCTTATTTAAAGTAGTGCCAGGCTTCCCATTAGTTTTAAGGAGTTTGGGTTTTGTTTTTTGCCTGTGGCAAGTAAGAGTTGGAGGTGCAGGTGATCCACAGAGCTTTTACCACTGGAAGAGATCCACAGACTGAAAAAGACAGTCACTACATCAATGTCCTGGAAGCTGTGTCCTGCCCTTAGGGCTTAGTTGAAGAAGTGCCTGTGTATTTGAATGAGGTAATGCTTGACACTCAGAATCCTGACTAGACTCAGTAAAGGCCTAGAGTCAGGAGCAGATTGAAGTAGCGAAAGAACCAAATGGGTGATCCAGAGCCCAGAATCTTCTCTCCAGAATTTTTTTTGGGTTCCCATCTTGAGCTGAGACAAACACAGAACAGTAGGCTCTGAAAGACTCCAATGTGTGGTAATGGAAGCAGAAAATGGCATCATTGTGTCTTCTGACTTAGGGACTCTCCCTTAGGGGAGAAAATACTAATAATTTTAATATGATGGATTTAGACAGTAGACACCCTGGAATGGGTCAACCATTCTCTCTCTCTCTCAATCTCCAAGTATTGCAACAAAAGGAAGTAAATATTTATTGAACAGCTAACGTGTGCCAGACACTCATTCTGTCTTCATCATAAACCTTTGAGGCAAGCATCATTACCTCCATATTACAATTGAAAAATGAGGCACAGAAAGCCAAATTAACTTTCTTAAAGTCATAAAATCAATAAATAGCAAAAATAGTGTTTTCACTTACATCTACATGATTCCAAAATTCTTTACACCATAAGACATCTAAGTAACAAGAAGGAAGTAGATAGTTGGAAAGTAATCTAAGCAGGGAGATTGTAGCTAGTCCATTTCCAAACTATGAACAGTGGTGTTACCTGGAATATTTTACAGGAGTTCCAAAAAAAGTTTTTGTGTGCCAAAGACCCCTATAGTATCTGGAGAAGCCTATAAAGCCCTTTAAAAATGCCTAAATTAAAGTAAATAAGTTTCCAAAGAAATGCATTAAACAAATTTATTTATCAAAATTTTAAAATCCGCCGGGCGCAGTGGTGCAAGCCTGTAATCCCAGCACTTAGGGAGGCTGAGACAGGAGAATCGCGAGTTCAAAGCCAGCCTCAGCAACAGCGAGGTGCTAAGCATCTCAGTGAGACCCTGTCTCTACATAAAACACAAAATAGGGCTGGGGATGTGGCTCAGTGGTCGAGTGCCCCTGAGTTCAATCTCCAGTACCCCCTCAAAAAATTTTAAAATTCATATGGCAATATGTTCTTTATTAATAAGATCTAACAATGGATTTATCCACAATGTCAAAATACATTCATGATCAAAGGAAATCCTAAAAGGTTAATAAAAATATAAATGCAATTTTCATATAAAAGTTAAACCTAAATTCTATCCATGGGCCCATTCAGGGATCCACAAATTGTCTATACAGTGGTGTGTTGGAATTGCCATGAACTGGCTTGCAAGAGATGATTATTGAATTTTCCAGAAGTTAGCAAACTGGTTGTTAAATGCAGCCATTGTTGAAAAGTAAATTACATAATTTTACAATTCAATAAGTTATATTAAAAACAAAGGTAATAAAAACTCAAAACTCATAATTTCCTAATTACTTCATTGCATTTTATTATTGTCTATGATCTCAGGGTTACTTATTCCTATCTATCGTATCTGTGTGGTGGAAGTACTATATGTTGGTATGTTGGCATATGACTATGCCATCTTTCCCCAAATCCATGGTTCACTCACATCAACTTGGTTACTTGAAATCAGCTGTAACAACAGACAAATGTTACAGACTTGGGCTTTTAATCTTGTAGATCCACCTGTTAAATATTTACTGATACTCCACTGTGTCCCTGTACTCCAGGTTAAGAACATTCAGTAGGATGGGTAACACATCTGAAGATCTATCTCCAGAGAACTCTTCAAATCAAGAATTCTAGGGTAGATCTAACAAATATATTTCTTTTAGATATTATACTAAAAAGCATAATTCACAAAAGAACAAAATTAAAAAGTGGATTTCATCTAAATCAAGAACTGCCCCTTAAAGATAATCTTAGGAGTGGGCCATGGTGGTGTACACCTGTAATTCCAGCAAATGAGGAGGCTGCAGTAGGAAAATTGCAAGTTCAAAGCTACCCTCAGCAACTTAACAAGGCCTTACTCAACTTAGTGAGACCTTGCCTCTAAATAATTTTTTTTAAAAAAAGGGCTGGGAATGTGGCTCAGTGGTTCAGTGCCCTGGGTTCAATCCCTGGTACCAAAAAAAATACTTGTAGGAAAGTGAAAGACAAACCATATACCTAGAGAAAATGTTTGTAAATTACACATTTAATACAGGTCTTATATCTAGAATACATAAAGAATTCCCAAAACGCTATAATAATCAAACAACCAAATAAATAAAATGAATGAAAAAGTTAAACACTTCACTAAGGGACATATATGTATCACAATATAAAAAATGTTCAATTAGGGGAACAGGGAAACTTTTGGGAGTGATGGACATGTTCGTTATCTACTGATTGTAGTGTTAGTTTCATGGGTATATTCATGTCAAAATATCAATTATATACTTTAAACATGGATAGTGTATTGTATGTCAGTTATACCCCAAATCATCTTTAAAATAGTAAGACTGATCCTATTAGCAAAATTTTAAACAAATGCTGCAGCAAATATTCCCCCCAAAGCAAATCACATATTTTATCCCACGTTCTCCATTTATTATGTGAACATATATTGGAGTAAGCAGAGTTTTTCTTCGAGAGTGGAGAAAGTGAGCCTTAATATTAAGCAATGTGTTGCTGGTCACACAGTAGGTCAATGTTAGAAATGGGACTAGAATCCAGATCTCCATCTTCTCAGTCAAATGAAAGGTCTCTGTTGGAAGAAAGAGTCCTCTGTGTGATTCTGCAGGGTGATCAGAATTCATAGCAGGTTACTGAAAGGTAAGCTTGCCTGTATTCTGCTTAATTTTAACAAGGTTTTGGGAGAGATTTCAGTCTAATCAAACAAACTTGGCATTCCTAAATGTTTGATGCATGTTTTAAGTTTGATAGTATTTTTGCTTCTTAATCAAAAGGTCTCTTATCAATATGCTATTGCTCGATACTGCTAATCTGTCCATTTAGTACAAAGAAAACTCACATTCGTCCACAGATCCAGGAACAATATCCGAGCCAACATTTCATTAACTTGTATATTTTTCCCAAACCAATGATTGGTTGTGTCCCCCTCTCCCTGCACCACCCCTTTTCCCTTTAGATGTTGCTGGGGAGATTTTGGCATGGCCTAGAAAGAGGAGGAGGGAAATGGGTAGGAAGGGGGAGTTAAAGGGCGAGTTACCAGGGGCCACTGCTCTCAAAACAGACAAAAAGGAAGAAAGCAGAGTGGGAAAACCCAAGTCTCTGCACCCTTCTCTCAGAGGCAGGGCCTCCTTCTTCGGGAATCCTGCCAGAAAATTTAAGGTAGCTCTGAGAAGGAAGGCAATGGGGATTGAAGATGTTCTTATACTCCTATTTAAGGAGCATTTACAAAGTATAGACCGCCTATTGCACACATACCCGTATTCTTCCATAGGAGACACACATAGTCACCCACCCATGCATACACAATGGTAAACAGAGTCTTCAGCAGCTACAGAGACACGTGCACACTCTCAGGCAGAAACAAAGGGACAAAAGGACACATCCAGAAAAACACACAGTTTTCAAGCCCTCAAAAGATTACTTAGGCACAAAGAGGAGATATGGGAGAAAGAGTAAGGAAAGCCACAGGTGGTGGAAGAGGGGAGTGGGACTGGGGTAGGGAGGGGGCAGAGGTAAGAGACTGGATTAGCAGTTAAGTGTGAAAGAGAGGGGCTAAATGAGTTAGTCTGATTCCATAGAAACTCCACCTAAGGGTGGATTAGAGCAGAATAAGACACAAATCTCCCCCAAATACTAGCATTTCAGAGGTAGAATTTTCTGTCGAACCTTTTCATTCTGCACACTAAAATAAACTCTAATCACTTCTTTCATGTTCTCTGGTAGATTCACTTTCCAGCACAATTGTGGAAGTGCAAAATAATCATATTAGTATATATGTGTGAACTTATTTTATTTAAATAATTCAAGCCTATATGAAATACATTTCTAGGGAAATGAGCATATGCCTCAGGTTATAGAAAGGCAAAAAGCCAACTGTAAAAACAACCACAGCTCTCTGAGCAGCAAACAAAAAAATCCATATAAAACTAAATCTTCTAACTACTAAAAAAGCAGAAATTAGACAAAGGGGATAAAAAGCTACCTTTTGGTTTTTGAATTGTTTTCAGTGTTGGCACACATGTGAAGGCACACATAGACTGCTAAATCAATGCCCAATATAGTCTCACTATTTTGAGTCACTGGAGGCAGGGCTAGGCTGAAGTAGTGGAAAATCTGAAATACACAGTATTTTTAAAGACATGCATTTTTATTACTTTCAAGTGCAGACAGTTACTCCAACTATGTTAAGAAAATTTTGCCTAGTAAAGGACCTGTCTCCACAGAGTTCTGAATGGATTGTTTAGTACAATTGCAATTACCCTGAACCCAGCTATGAGAGTTTTTCTATGAAGCAGATTCCTCCTTGGCACTCCATCTTTCTGAGAATTAATGATAGCTAATATTTACTGAGTACTTCAATGTAGGAGACAGGCACTATTTTAAGCAGTTTGCATAAATTGTCACATTTATTTCTCACAGTTACCTTATGAAGTAGGTTCAATAATTCTCTCCATTTTACCGATGAGGAAACTGAGACTTGGAGAGGTTAGGTACCTTGCACAAAAACATAAAGTTAATAAAAGGTAAAGCACAGATTTGAACCCAAATAGGCTGACTCCAGAGCCTATGCTATTAACTAGAGCACTGTGCTGCTTCAGATAAACAACCTTTTGCCTCAGGTTAAAAAAAAATCAGATATCAGGGATTTATTTTCAAAACGAAAGAAACTTTCGGAGTATGTTTTGGCATCAGCACACACTGAGCCCTCTCTTCTACATTCTCCATCTCTGCAGCTACACATGTGGTTCCAAACAAAGATCACTGACTTTCAGAGCCATGAGCCTCAGGAACTGCAGAATCCTCGGCCATTGAAGAAAGAGCCAGTTATCTTCCGTGGACTCTATTGCTAAACTAGGAATGTAAACTAGTACCTTTCAGAGGAATTTGTAACATGCATTGAGAATATAAAGGTTTTCTGCTTAACTTTCGGTTAACCAGAAAAGTAAATCAGTTACAACCTCCCATCCCTGAACTGTTCAAGTAAACAAGGCTTTTCTGCAATGAGTCTAACAACTGTTTACATGTATATGAATGCAACATCAATCACATTTGCTTTTTTTTCTTTCATTTTTTAGACATAGATGAGCTTTTGCCTAGCCCTGCCTAATCACAATGTTCAAAAATTGTTAATTACAGGAGTCTGGATTAATGACAATTTATATATTTACCCTTGATAAAAAAAATACTAGTGACAATCTAATGTGATATTTTGGCATTTTATTCTGTAGTAAATAATAATGCTACATGAATCAGGAATGATTATGACTATAGACCAAAAAAAAAAAAGCAGAAAAAGAAAATTGAAGGAAAACCTAAGAAACCATCTTTTGATAGGTTGAAAAGTTAAAAAGCTGCTGGGCAAGTTGCCATGGATACCATGTCCTGAATATAATACTGGGCTTTTCCTCACAGTTAAACACTAAAGGCCTGACTCTCCAGCTGCACACCTCCTTTCTGCACATGCAATAGGAACTACTTGAAATGGAAATTCTGTATTTTGATGAATGAGAATTGCAATGGGAAATTTCCTGTGCAAGAATCCTAACCTGTTCAAAAGACATTTGAAAAAGCTTAATTACAAAAGAATTTTTATCCTATTTCTATTTTACCCAAGACTTCTAAATTAAGCATCACTACTCAAGAACCTTTATAAATCTGTAGTAAAGAATCGTGAATTGATCAGAACAACAATAGACCTACATGGCTGTCTTTTATCACTGACACTAACCACCCAATAGCACACATACTTACTGCCCATTTATTGGGGCTTTATGAGGACTGGGCAGAAAAATTCATATGGCAGATTGGGAATTTCCTACATGCATCACAGATACACATACCAGAAACATTTATCAAAATAAATCACTGTGTCAAGAGTTCATTTCTCACTTCATATTCTTAGAATTTAACAAAATGACTAAAATATTTTGTTTGAATTACAGAAGAAAAATTGAGCACATAAAAGGCTTCATAGTAAAAGGTAAAGGAGGTTCAGAAAAAGCCCTGTGTATAACACATGGACTATTAGGAAAAACAGACTCAAAGTTAGATTCTAACAGGCTCAAATCTCAGCTTTGTGACCTTGGAAAAATTACTCAATCTTATTAAGACTCATCTTATTCATACACATTTTATATTATTACATAAAGGTGATAATGTTATCTCTACTATGGAGTTGTTCTATTGATAAAATGAATTACAGCCATAAAACACTTAAAACTCTTAATTCTTCACTAAATGTTAATGTTTACATTATTCATGGACACCTCTGAATCACTGATTTCACTCTGATTATGGCAAAAATATAAGTTTATGGCAGTGTTAACCTCTACTTACCATACTCTGGGTGAGCACTGGCCAAATCCTCATTGTCTATCTGCTTCTTCATATACTTTCCAAAATATGCCTTTCCCCCCTCAATTTATTCATTCACTTACAAACCCTCAGGCACTGAACCCTCTCATCATCTGATCCCTGCTTCACCTAGCAATGCCTTTTATGTAGTTTATGTCTGCACTGTCTCCTCTGCTCCACTGGAAACAAAACCTGGCCTTTGTGTAGTCCTGTCCACTGCTTACCCCTGAGTTATGTGACTCAGTGATTTTCCACAGCCTTCAGGACTTTACCTTGTTCTAAAACTCTCAGCTCACTCTTTCCCTTTGTTTTTATTTTGCAAGCTGCCTGCATAATCCCAAATGATCCTCTCTCTACATCTCTGGGGGGCATTCCTAACTCTGTTTTTGCTTACCTACTCTATTGTGCCTCTCAATGAGCCTCATGAGCTTTTTTCAAAAACTTCATGTTCTCTTAGCAAAAATCTTCTCCACGATTGAAAACATTGATGCAAAAATCCTAAGTAAAACTAAATTTTAACTGGTATGACCAAGAAAAACAGAAGACACAATTAAAAAAAAAGCAAAAGAGAAAAACTACAAATAGAGATGAAATTGTAAAATAGGACAATACTATATATAATTTCATATAAATTAAATTGAAAGTCTAGATGAAATGTAATATCAACAAAATGATATAAATCGGTCCAGAAGAAATAGAAATGTGAAAACATCAATACTTTCAAAAGAAATTTGAACGGACAAACACAAAATCCTTAAAAAACACTTGAGGCCCAAGAGGTGTTATAGGCAAACATTCAAAGTAGAGAATTTCCGCACAAACTGGCCCACAACATTAAAAATGATGGGCACTATCTATTGTGGTTTACTTTTTCTATGCCTGAGGTGGGGGGAATGTAGCACCAGGAAAGAAAATTATAGGCTAACATCACTTATGAATTTAGATGAGAAAATCACAAATGAAATATTAATAAGTGAAATCAAGGAATTAAAAAGAATTTCATGTCCTGATAAAGGGTAGATATATCGTAGAAAATCCAATAGTGAAATTTACACATTAACAAATTGTAAAAGAAAAAATGACATGTGGCCATTAATAGAGTGAAAAATATAATATTGAACAAACAGGCAAATTTTTATTAGAAAATTAATTAAACTTTCCATATCTTCACAGTGTCTTACAGAAACCTACATCAAGCCTTTTACTGAACTGTAAATCATTAAAACTCTCCCCATTAAAATCAGAAAGAAAGTGAAGGTGTTGGCAATCAGTACTATTTTTGAGCATAATAGCATAGTCTAAACTAATGAAATTAAAACAAAAAGAAATGATAGGTATAAAATTTGGCAAGGGGGAAATGAATATGAAATCTCATTAGAAAGAGAGAAAAAACATTACTTTTAATTTTTTCATAAAAATTCCAAAATATAAAAATTGATAAATTAATATTACTAACCAGAGAGCACAGAAAGGAAGATATATTGACAAATAGAAATAAATATTTCATATATGCTAGAAATAACCTACTTAAAAATAACAAAGCAACCTATGGAACAAAAGTCTGGGAATACATATGCAATCATATGAAACTATTGTATGTGATAATGGTAGCATTTCAAATCAAGCATAAAAATGAGCTTTCTTTTTTTTTTTTTTTGTACTGGAGATTGAACTCAGGATCATGACCACTGAGCCACATCCCCAGCCCTATTTTGTGTTTTATGTAGAGACAGGGTCTCACTGAGTTGCTTAGCACCTCACTGTTGCTGAGGCTGGCTTTGAACTTGCAATTCTCCTGTCTCAGCCTCCCAAAGTGCTGGGATTACAGGCTTGTGCTACCACGCCCAGCTAAGATGGGCTTTATAATAAACACGGTTGGGATAACTGGATAATTATTTTGAACACTTTAATAGCGGGGCACGGTGGTGCACGTTTGTAATCCCAGCACTTTGGGAGGTTGAGACAGGAGAATCACAAGTTCAAAGCCAGCCTCAGCAAGGGCAAGGCACTAAGCAACTCAGTGAGACCCTGTCTCTAAATAAAACACAAAATAAGGCTGGGATGTGGCTCTGTGGTCGAGTGCCCCTGAGTTCAACCCCCAGTACCAAAAAAATAAAAAATAAAATAAATTTTAAAAATTTAGTTGTATATGGATACAATTTTATTTATTTATTTTTATGTGGTGCTGAGGATCAAACCCAGTGCCTCACATGTGCTAGGCAAGTGCTCTACCACTGAGCTACAACTCCAGCCCCTATTTGGAAAGCTTTTTAAAAATTGATTCACACCTCACGAGACAGAGAACAAACTCAGCTGAATGTGAGAGATTCATTATCAAAAATGAAATTATAGTCAGATATGGTGGTGCACGCCTGTAATCCCAGCACTTTGGGAGGCCGAGACTGGAGAATCACGAGTTCAAAGCCAACCTCAGCAACGGCGAGGCGCTAAGCAACTCAGTGAGACCCTGTCTCTACATAAAACACAAAATGGGGCTGGGGATGTGGCTCAATGGTCGAGTACCCAAGTTCAATCCCTGGTACCAGTCCGGGAAACTTAGCAAAACTTTGTCTTCAAAATAAAAATAAAATAAAATAAAATGTGCCAGATGCAGCTAAGTGGTAGAGAGAGTGCCCATGGGTTCAATCCTCAGTGTTTCAAAAAATCTAATGAAATGAAAAGAAAATATTGATCAATTCAAGTATGTAATTTTGTAAAAATATACAGTATAGAAAAACATAAAAAGTCAAAATATAAATTGTAAGCAAATGTTTTCACCATATATCACAGTATGTTTACCACATAAGTAATTCATAAATTAAGAAGGAAAAAAGACCAAACTTTATTTTTTTCAAAAATAGGAAAAAGACATGATCAATTTTTAAAATGACATAAAAATGGCTTTTGAAAATATGGAAAGATGTTCAACTTCACTCATAATATGAAATGTAAATTAAAATTAATCCAAGATATAATTTCCAATCTATCAGACTGGCAAAAGTTCAAAGGCTTAATAAAACACTATTGGAGAGCCTATTCTTAAAAATCATTCTCATATGTTGCTAGATTGAACACAAAGTGGTACAACTCCAATGGTGCAGGGGAGGGCTTTTTGTATTATTTGACAATACTGCATATACTTTTTACCCAACATTTCTACTTCTAGAAATTAATTCTGAAGGTGGTCCTCCAAAAAATACCCCCCAAAATGCAATGTTTATGGTGGCATTATTTACAAATGTAAGACATTGGAAACAAATAAATGATCATATAAGGGAAATTGACTTAATAAAATATAGCACATCTTCAGAGGAATATTTTACAGCTATAAAAAAGAATGAAAAATCTCTATAAACTGATATGTAATGAATTCAGGGATGAATTGGGTTTTTTAAAAAGGAAAGTGCAAGCAAATATGTATTGTGCCCTATCTTTAATGTAAGAAAGGAGAAAGAATATTCTTACACATGTGTCCTGATTTTTATAATTTTTATAAAAAATGTTTTATAATTTTATAATTTTTATAATTTTTATATTTTTATAAAAAGCAACAGAAACATAACATAAGATGTTACCTACAGTCAATGAGTTGAAACTAGGTAGAATGGATATAGAAGAAAGTGAGACTTCTTTCAATATTTGTTTTTATATCCTTTTGAGTTTTAAAATATATTCTATAAATAAAGGAAATCAACAATAATGGAAAATAAACTAAACTGAAGGTAGTACCAAATTCTGTATACAAATTTTTTCACATGCCTACCTATAATAAAATTTAATGTGTAAATTAGGCATGGTAAGATTGACAATAACTAATAAGGAGATATTACAATTATAACAATATGCTGTGATAAGTGTTTTGTGAATATGATCTTTCTCTCTCTCAAAATATCTTATTGTACTGCTCTCACACTTCTTCTCATGATGATGTGAGATGATACAATGCCTATGTGATAAGACGAAGTGAGGTAAATAATATAGACATTGTGATGCAGTGTTAGGCTCCCACATAAGGACTACTAAACACAAACTGATATTACAACAGTCTACCTCATGATGAGAATACTATGAAGTGATTAATGGGTGTATAGCATATACAGCATGGATATACCAGACAAAGTAATGAGTCAGGTCCTGGGTGGCACAGAATAGAATGAGTAGGATGGTATGAGATTTCATCACACTACTCAGAACAAAGTACAATTAGAAACTTATTAATGGTATATTTCTGAAATTTTTCATCTCTTAATGGGTTTAGATCACATTTCGTTGCAGGTGATCAAAACTGCAGAAAGGAAAACACAGATAAGAGGAAGTATTGCATTTGTATGTATATTAGAATATGCATACATATATGTATGTGTATATATGCATATTCTAATGTATATGTATGTATGTATATATATACACATATATGTACAGGTGGGATAGGCAGCTAGAGTGCCCTGAAGTTGGATATTTCCTTCCTCCAGGTCAATTATGCTTTGCTTAAACCCTAGCAGTTTAGGCACTGGTTAAATAGTTTCTCCTGAAGGCAGACTTAGTGAAAAAGAACAGAATGCTCTGGCATATTTCAAAATGATTCTTTTATCCTGCCTCTGCTAGAAGCACAAGGAGATTTTTCTCCAATATTTTCTATGAAAATCTGGTAGAGCTCCAAGAAGTAAAATTCTCAAAAGTGTGGGAAACCACACAATGACCGGGGAGGGATTTTTGCATTATTTGACAGTACTGCATATACTTTTTACCCAGCATTTCTACTTCTAGAAATTCTGAGTTTTTTTTTAAATCTCTCAGACTTGTCTGCACTGAGCCTCCAGCAGTTATGATTCAGGTTTCCCTACTTCAACACTAATTCCTGTGGAAGTTCGTGCTTATGGGTTTCTGTTCCAGCAAGCTGTGCTTTTCTGCATTTGACAGTTCATTTCCCCAATTTTGGGGGTAGTGACTTGCCCAGTATCTAACCTCTCTGATAGATCTAAGACACATTGTTGATTTTTTAAAGTTCATTCAGTGTTTTACTTGTTAAGGCAGAGTAGTATCTTCGAGCTTCTTAAATGCCAGACTGGAAAACAGAAGTCTCCAGCGTTTCTTGAGAATCATTTTTTTTCATTCAACAAATATTTATTGAGCTTCTATGTGGAGTAGAAATAACATAAGTACATTTATTGCTCTGGGATTGGGAAGTAATTATTAATAGATTTTTTTTTGCTTTTCCTATGCTGTTTGATTTTTTTTACAATGAGAACATATATTTGCACCATATTTGTAATAAAACTATTAAATTTAATTAAAGAAAAAGAAAAAAAAAGACTCCTAGCAAAACAATGAGGTCAAGTTGTTGTAAGGGGGAGGAACATTTTGGGAATATCTATATGCCAGGTGCTATGACTTTGAGGATAGCCTCAAGAATATGAACTTCATTGGAAGACAGCCAACTTTGGGATGCTAACAAAGTCTGTAAACATTGTGATGAAGTAAATTAAGAAGGTGGATGATGGTGCTGGGACACATGCTTAGAGTGTTTCATGCTATATTTTAAAGAGCAGTAGGAATTATTTAGGCTTGAAAAGGTGAGGATAATAGAATGTATGTTAAGCAGAGGAGTAACGATATGGAGCCATGAGTAAGCAATCTGGTATAGCAGTATATGGGCAAGGAATTGATAAAATTAATACTAATAGCAATAATAGACTGAACAGAAAGTATCAGAGTTCTTAGTTGCATACACCAAAGCCCACTCAAGCTATTTAAAGCAAAAAAAGTAAATGCATATTAGGTGGCTCACAGTATCATTGGCAGGACTAAAGAAACAGGTTTAAGGCTAAGTTTCCAAGGATGATATCCAAAACCACACCATAGAACTGGCCTGATGAGGAAGAAATTACAGTCCCTGCCACTGTCAAATGCTAAGTGCCAGGAACTCAACTTGACAATTACTGCCAGTACCAATGCCGTATCTGTGCTACTGCTGTGGCTCCTCCTAAAGTTTATATATGTCTGCCACCATTTGTGGCAGAAAAACGAGATATTCTCACAGAACGTTTCTTCATATTGCTCACTTGCAAATCAGCGTCTCACATGAACGTGCATGTTTGGCAGATCCTAGGTTACATGCCTGCTTCCTAAATGCAGAGGAGGCTAGAAATTTGAGTTCCATCTCCTCTAGTTAAAGGGTGAGCCTCTATGTATAGGAATTTTTGTAAATATGGAAAACCTATTCAAACCTTGATGGAAATATCAGTGATGACCATTGCAAATATGTTTGGGTCAGACTGGGAAAAGTCTTGAATGCCTCTGTAAAGAAGTTAGACTACATTTAGGTAGACAAAGGTAAAAGATTTTAAAATAGGGAAATGATTGCTATTTCAGCTACTTTAAGGCATTTGTAAAATTTAGTGAAATTGGAGGAAACAATTACATTACAGTAAGCAGCTTGTAATGGTACACATAAAAGAATATATAAAATTCTGGATCAAGACAGTGGGAGTGGATAAGAAGGGACATGATGCAAGGCACTTCAGGGATAAAGTGGAGAAGTATCAAGACAGGGATTCATGAGGCCTGGTTCTCATCTTTTTACAGAGTTACAAGTGTTTCCTTCTAGAAATAAGATTGTTCACCTGCTTCAATGTCTTTTTTCCATTTGCATAACAGTTATACTTGGTATTTAAAAGGATTCTAGAGGTAAGGGCTTTGCAATCTTTATTAACCCTTTCAATATTCACCTGATTTGGGGGTGAAAATAGCATTCTGTCAACCGTCCATCCACTCACTCATTGTTTTCAGCATTTTAGTACATTATACAGACCAGGTGTGACTTTCAAATACCAGTAGGCAGACTATCATAATTATTATATTAGACAATTAATTATAATACTATTGTAATTATTATTATGTAATAGTAAAATATTTTAAATAACATGATATGAAATTGCAAAAATTTATAAAAAGGGGAAAAGAGGTAAATATTGGAACGTATATCCAAATTATATATTTGGAGTTTCACAAGATTCAGAAATTATTTTCCTTTTTTTTGATTTGAGAATTGAAAGAAAGATTTCCTAGACTGAGATTTGAACTTGCAGGATAGGTAAGGTGTATACATGTAAAGATGTCAGTTAGTCAGCATACTTTAGAGATACTTGCAAACCCATGTATATCATTGCACTATTCTTAATAGCCAAGTTATTGAATTAATTTAGATGCCCATCAACAGATGAATGAGTGAAGAAAATGTATATATACACAATGGAGTATTATTCAGACACAAAGAAGAATAAAATCATGATATTTACAGGAAAATGGATGGAACTGGAGACCATTATGTTAATTGAAATGAACCAGACTCAGAAATACAAGAATTGCATGTTTTCCCTCATATGTAGAATCTAGAAAAAAAAGATAGTATGAAAGTAGGAGAGGGACTATTAGGGAAGCAGAAAGGGATGTGGGCTTAAGAGAGGGAAATAAAGAGAGTGGACAAAAAACACATTATATGCATTTACAAAATTGTCAAAATGAAACCCAATCTTTTGTCCAATAAATACATACAATAATGGTATATGTACACAATGGAGTATTACTCAGCCATAAAGAAGAATGACTTTATGGCATTTGCCAATAAATGGATGGAACTGGAGATTATTATGCTAAGTGAAGTAAGCTAGTCCCAAAAAACCAAAGATCAAATGTTTTCTCTGATAGGTGGAACAAACCCACAATAAGTGTGTTGAGGGGAAGGACAAAAGTGCAGTAGATTAAACAATGAGTAATGGAGGGAAGGGAGAGGGGAGAAGCAAAGGAAAGACAGTGGAATGAATCTCACATAACTTTTCCATGTACATACATAAAAACAACACAGTGAATCCCACCACCATGAACATCCATAAAAATGGTACACTAACTAGAATAAGATATATTCTATGCTTGCATAATTATATCAAAATGGATTCCACTGTCATGTATAACTAAAAAAAACAATAAATTTTAAAAAAGAAAAATAGGCACATTGATGATAATTTTAAAAGAATATATACCTTGCTGGGCATGGTGACTCATGCCTGTAATCCCAGCACTTTGGGAGGCTGAGACAGGAGAATTGCAAGTTCAAAGCTAGTCTCAGCAATGGCGAGGCACTAAGCAACTCAGTGAGACCCTGTCTCTACATAAAACACAAAATAGGGCTGGGGATGTGGCTCAGTGGTCGAGTGCCCCTGAGTTCAATCCTTGGTACCAAAAAAAAAGAATATATACTTCAGAAAGATTTGCATTAAAGGGGAAGGAAGAGCATGAACAACATTGACTATATGAAGAACAAGATGTCGCTTTCAGCCCTGGTTGAAGATATAAAGGGATACATTTGAAGAGATACACTGGGCTTATATTGTGAAAGACCTTGAATGCCAAAGTTAGGGGCATGGATTGTATCTAGTAGATAACGAGGAGCCACTGTAGGATTGGGGATTTAGAGTGCCACAATCAGAGTTGTACTTTAGAATAACGAACATGACAACTGTAAGGAGAATGGTCTCAGGATACAAAGGCAGGGAGATCAGACAGCAAAGAATTGCAGTAGTTCAGGTTAGAGATAATAACAAGTAGTGGAGAGGTAATAGAGAGGAAGAAATGGACCTCAAGTCTACTGTGGAGTGGAACTGATTAGATGTGGGCTATAATGGAAGAGACGAAAGGTGACACTGAGGTTTTTAGCCTGAATGAATAAGAAAGGTGTTATTCACTCTTTAGAATAATTAGATAACTTAAAAGAGAGAAAAAATTAGTGATTATTACCTAGACACAAAGAGTTGAAACAATTATTCAGATGATTTGAATGGAAAAACTTGCTACTAAAAGAAAAGGAATGTCTTCACACTTAAATTGAAGACTTCCATTACCTAAATCAATCTACACTCCTTTTTATCATGATTATGTAAATAGAAGTGTGTGAACTCATGGTAAATGAGAAGTCATAAAAGTATGTTATTTGCTGGTATAACAAAGATTCATATTCTTCACCAATTAGTAGAATATTAAATGTCATTAAAATAATTTTATGAGGACACGAACTTCATGTTGTTTACTACCACAACTTAGGTACTCAAAACTGTGCTTATTTCATAGTAGGCAATAAATGAATATATTTTGGATGAATAATTATGTATAAGCAAACTGGGAAAATTTTACTATGATTTCATCTCTAATGCTTTCTTTTAGTTACTTTGCTCTAAAGGGTAGGCTGAATGAATCCAATAGATAAACTGCAAAACAATGGACTGATGGGATTATAGATTGAAAATAATATAAGAAATGGTTGTTTCTATTCTGCTATTTTTGAGTAGTGAAACATTCATCAGCTCACTTCTGCTGAGTGAAAATGACCAACCTACCTTACCTACTTACTCCCCCAAACTGGAAACATTATCAGACCTGTAAAGGACCATCTTCATAATTTGCAAGGGCCAGTGAAAAGCAAGAATGTAGGGCTTTTTGTTTTTAAAAAGGCCATTAGAGACACAAAAATACAAAGCTTGATACATTTTTGTCTGTGGCTTACTTCTCTCCTTCCCACTTAACCTTAAGTAGTGTTTTTTGTTTGTTATTCAATGCCAGTCCAAAAAATATTCATTACTATCTACATTTTGTCATTCGTCATTATACTGCAAAATGCCAATTTCAGACGCAAAAATAATAGCATTAAACTCATATATGGAATCACCAAAATTACAATTCATGTTTCATAGCCTATACATGCTTCTGCATTTTGTTCTTACTGCAACAGTGGAAACACTGTACAAAACTGACCTGTTTTTCTTTTACTTACTGTCAAACTCATATTCTACCAACACTCTCCATCTTCAGCTTACTATAGAACATGGAAGGACTGAAAGGGAAAGGAACCATGTTTGTACATGATTTGTATCTTTCCTTTTTCTTATATGCATTTTTTTAGATTAAATAGTTGAATGATATGGGGAAGTAACAGGAGGAATAAAGATTATAATAGGGATTCTTGATAGCTCATGGTCTTTTTGTTTGTGTGTTTGTTTGTATTTGGGTTGTGCTAAGGAGTGAACTCAGGGCCTTATGCATGGAAGGCAAGAGTTCTACCACTGTGCCACATCCTCAAGCTAATACTTCATGTTTTTTGAGAGCACTATTTCCTTCTTCTCTTTTTTATGCTATTGCCTTCTTTCTGTGTTGTAAAAAAGTATTCATGGGCATGCAGAGCATGGTCTTTCTGACTAACAACATATTTCTTCCTCATTATATCTTGCTGGGCTCCCACACTGAGTAGGTCCACGGGAATTCTGTGCTTTGGGACATTATAAATACTATGCACACATAGCAAGAAATGGTGGCAAACATGCATGTCACATATGTTTCTTATGTTCACATGCATGTTTCATTGTCTCATCTGACTACAACTAACAAAATACAATTTCAAAAGAAAGATGATTAATAATATCGAGATGCCATAGAGTAGCATTAAATTAAGCACCAGGTTATTTTGAACGTGGAGCCCTGAGTGACTTCACAGGTCACATGCACATGAATCAGACCCTTGATATTTTCCTCTCCATCTTAAACTCTGCATTATGGACAAAGTATGCAGGTAGTGACATCAAACTGAAGAGGTATCAAATTCTCCTTATCAGGCCATCTGCAATGAAAACCATTAAAGAGATCATCCAAGTCACTTTGGTCAGAAAAAGAAGGATTATAAAGTAGATAATTTTCTTCTGTCAATTGGTGCATATTGGACGGACAAAGTCCACAGGAAGATGTCGACCATCATAGTTAAGAAAGAAAGCTAGAAATAAAGGAAGGAAAAAGAGAGAAATAAAGGAGAGAGGGATGGAGGAAGGGAGAGAAAAAAGGCAGAAGATAAGTAGACAAGCAAGTGAAAGAAAGATGATAGCTGAGTGGTGAATAACAGAAAATTAAGACAAATAGAGGAATGGACTGGGCAAGATTCATCAAGGTGAAATGAACCACTTGCTGCCATTCTGTTGACAGAAAACAAAGCTGAGACATTCAAAACTACGCCTTGATTACAGATAAAGACCAATTTCCTCTAAACATTGGAAACACCCTCTATTCCATAGATAAACAGCTAATTGAGAAATTATGAAAGATTTGAAACTAATAACATAATCAGACAAGGATAATATCCTTATTCCACTAAGGTACAGATCAGAACTCATACAGCTCTGTCTCTAATACGGTTTATTAAATTTCCTAAAAAGATTTTGAGTTTCTTACCTCATTAGTCGCATCTAGAGAATGCTACTTTACTATTTCTTATTTGAAGATTCTGGAGATGCCCATTGGTTTTAGCTACAACTAGGCATCTGTGCATACAGGGTCACATCCAGTAAGTCTCTGAGTTTTTCCTCTTAGGAGAAGTACGAGGTCTCCAAGGAAACAACACAGAACAATTGTACCAGCTGCTCTTTGGGTTCTTGAAAAGCTTTTGGAAGTGAATTCTTTTAAAATTGAGACCTTATTGAACTTTATAGTACATTTTCCTCCAAGGACAACAGCAGGCACAGGATTTTATAAGCAAGTTCATTATTATCTGAGAGAAGGTCAAAAGCACTACACATTTATTTAGTTCAATTTTAGCACTCCCTTTCTACTCTACCATGTTTTTAAGGGGTAGTTGTGGACTTCCTGTCTTTGTACAGCAGGGCAAATTTTACTAAATTTTTTAAAAAGTATGATATTTTGGGGGGCTACAGATGTAGCTCAGTGGTAGAACACTTGCCTAGCATGCAGGAGGCCCTGGATTCAATCCCCCGTACTGCAAAACAAAAAGAATGAACTTTGTACTGCTATAGAACCTTTCATGGATCTGTTCACATAGTGTTTTTTTAAAATATTTTTTGTTGTCAATGGACAACTAAATAAGATTTATTGTCCTAGCAAATTTTAAATATACAATACAGTATTATTAGCTATAATAAGAAATTGCCTCTAGAGATTTTCAATGAAAATTATATTTTGTTTTAGATATTTATTTGTATTTATTGATATGTGGTGCTGAGAATCAAACCCAGTGCCTCACACATGCTTGGCAAGTGCTCTACCACTGAGCCACAACCCCAGTCCCCCCATATAGTGTTTTTAAAGAAAAACTGGCTGAAGTTGCAATATTCAAAAAATGTACAAGTTGTTTTTCTTTTCTTTTCTTTTCTTTCTTTTTTTTTTTGGAGGGGGGTGTACCAGGGATTGAACTCAGGGGCACTTGACCACTGAGCCACATCTCCAGCCCTATTTTGTGTTTTATGTAGAGACAGGGTCTCACTGAGTTGCTTAGTGCCTTGCCATTGCTGAGGCTGGCTTTGAACTCGCTATTCCCCTGTCTCAGCCTCCCAAAGTGCTGGGATTACAAGCATGCACCACTGCACTTGGCTACAAGTTGTTTTTCTTTCTTTTTTTAAATATTTCTTTTGGTTGTTGATGGATCTTTATTTTATTTATATGCAGTGCTGATAATCAAACCCAGTGCCTCACACATGCTAGGCAAGCACTCTACCTCTGAGCCACAACCCCAGCCTACAAGTTGTTTTTCTTTTGCATATATTACTGTAAGCAATAAGGAATATGTGGAAATAATGAGGATAGTTGGAAAGGACCCTAAACTACATGCCAGTGGGAAAGAAGAAGAGCATGGCACAAAAGATTGTACCTTTTCAAAAAATATATTTTTTCCAGCTTTAAGGAAGAAAAATTGATAAATAAAAATTGCGTGCATCTAAGACATAAAATGTGATGCTTTAACATGAGTACAACATTGTAAAATAACACAATCAAGCTAAGTAATATAGATATCATCTCAAATTATGATGAGGTGAGAACATTTAAGATTTATTGTCCTAGCAAATTTTAAATATACAATACAGTATTATTAGCTATAATAAGAAATTGCCTCTTGAGACATTTCAATGAAAATTATATTTTGTTTTAGATAAGTTTCCATCATTAATTGACTTGACAATTCTTTAATTAATTGAACCTCAAAGATTCTTACAAGATAGAGTATTAACCAATTTCAGATTCTAAATTAGACACAGAGAGATCAAATTATTGCCTACTAGCACACACCTAATCAATACCAGAGCCAACCAGGGAACTCAGGGGCCTAATAAAACATGTCAGTTATTCCTTTTTAAAATTTTATTGAAGTGTCACATAAGTGCAGAGAAGTGAAGAAAAAATTATGCTTTCAGCTCAAGGAATTTTCCACAAATTGACGTTCCAATGCAACAACACTCAAATGGAAAAATAGAACAAAATGAGCATCCCAAAGCCACCCTCAAGCCTCCTCCAGTCATCCCCTCATAAAGGATAACTATTACCTGGTTCATAACATTATATATTAGTGTTACCTATGTTTGTATTTTATATAATAGAATCTTATTGTATATATTCCTTTGTATACTTTTTGGTTTACTATAATACATCTATCCATAGTGCTGAGTCATTTGAATCCTGTGTTTAACTGTTATGAATAGTGCTGCTATAAGCATTCTTGTACATGTATTTTGTTGATCATATAAAAGCATTTATGTTGGGTGAGTGACTAGAAGTGAAATTGCTGGGTTTTGAGTATGCATATGTTCATGAGCTTTCTAGAATAATATTCCCATCAGTTCCAATCGTTCTTGATATTTGTTGTGTCTCATTTTAGTAATTCTGGGCCAACATATGGTAGTATCTAATTGTGCTTTTAATTTGCATTTCCCTAATGAGTAATGAAATGGAACGTCTTTTATGTATTTATTAACATTTTAGATATCTTTTTTTGAGAAGTGGCTATGTTAATCTTTTATCTGTTGTATTGGGTATGCCATCTTTTTAAAAATTGATTCAGTGGTGTTCCTTATATATCCTAGAAATAACATCTTTCAGATATGTGGATTACAACTATAATTCTGTGATGTGGCTCTACAATGACAGTTATTTATTAAACATCAATAATGACTTTTTAAAAGGGTATGCTAAATACATAATTTAACCTCAACCAGCCCATTCAGATAGACAGCGGAGGGAAATGCTTCCCATTTTACAGATAGGAACACCAATGAGCAAAGTTAAGACATTTAAGTCTTGGAGCTGGAGATGCAGCTCAGTAATACTGCATTTGCCCAGCATACTCAAGCCTATGGCTTCAATTCCCATCAAAACAAAAAGGAAAGACATTAAGCTTAGATGAGGATCTCATTACTCTCACTTTTTTGGTGTCCATTAATAGTATATTCTATTTTGGATTCCTCTCCATACTATTGTTCTCACCCTAAGCAAACACTGCATGTCTACACACAATTTGACCACACATTAATATTTGGTTTCCTCTTGGAAGAAGATCAATCAATTTTTGATGTCAACTGTTACCAAAATCTGTGTCTGGCTCTCAACTCTATTTCATGTTTCCAGAGAGATGACTCAATCATTCAGCTGGTCACCAGCTATACATGTTGATAGTAAAGTTAAGCTGCAGTGTTGCCAAGAAGGTACCTCACATATTAAAAATGTGGCAATTCCTATTTAATAACAGAAAATTCATGCTAAAATATCAAGGTTAGCTGAGGATGAATGCTAAGGTACTCAGAATACCTATTTATGGGGAAAATATGCTTTCAAATGCTCACTGAATATTCATTGACATTAAAAAAGCAAGGTTTGCTTTATGTTTGGACTAACCCTGAAAGCCTAGAGGAGTTCAATTGGATGTGTTTACCCACTTAATAATAAAGAATAAGACTTTGCAGAGGTTGTTTGTTTGTTTTGCTGTTGTTGTTTTTAAGCAGAATGGGGAAAAGTACATACAATCACAAACAAGTGAACTCAATATGCTGAGTTCCATGTCCTTCACTTAGTGCAAGGCTAGTTACAGTGTTGATTTAGAAGGCACAAGTTGGGTTAGAAGGTAACAGTTACAATGAAGTGATTTCACAGATCTAAGGAAGACTCATTTCCCTTTCCAAGGTATCTCCCCATTATCTGTTTAAAGATATACCTTAAAACTTATTTTCTATTTAATGTTTTGATGTCTATTAAATTAAATTCGAGGATGGGGGACTATAGAATAAGGAAAGTTTGTTATAAATTCTATCAAATAATTTGCTGAGATAGATTTGGATGAGGGAAAATATGTGCATAAGAGAAACATATTTATTTGAGACTATTAAGATGTCAGGTCTTAAATTTAAGAAAGGGATTTCACATCTTTTGGCTTAAAAGTACCTTGTTCTGGATCTATCCCCATTCTGAAAGAACCATGGTTCAAATTTGGTTCTTTGCTCTTTTCCTACTTTGAGTTCCTTCACCACCAAGTGTCATGGCTCTCAAGCACACATTTTAATTCAATGTAAGCTAACAAAAAATGTATCCTAAAAAAATCTTTAAGAGAATCTGCTTCAATAGAAAAAGACAAGAATAATTAATTGTTGAACTGGGCATGTGGCTTAGTGGTAGAGTGCTTGTATAGCATGTGCAAGGCCCATGGTTCCATTTCCAGCACTGCAAAACATTAATTAATATGTATATGCATACATCAAAAAAGAGCAATTGTTAATCAGGATATAAATTACTTTACATAAAACAATGTTACATTGTTTTAAACTCCTTGAATATAGCTACCATTATTTTACAAAAATGAAAGAAGAATTTCTAAATAAACTAATCTGGAGTTTGGTCAATCTGGATTATCTCAATTTCTGAATAGGCATAATCAGAATTTATGAGATTTTCATGTCTAGATTATATGAGTCAATCATTTATGATTAGCTCATAATGCATTGTGTATAATATTCAGTAGAGTGAGTACTTAACAAAAATTATTTACAGGAGGATATATTTATTAATAGATTCATCAATTATTTCAAACATTATAATATAAGCAAGACATATATTAAGTAACAAAGTACTCATGATGGACACCATAGTAGGAGGTGAGGATGCAAAATATATCATTCTTGCATATGGTAGATGACAATATACTGTGGGGAGCATTCATGTAAATAAATAATTGGAATGTAAATTGGGGAATGTTTTTATAATTTGGCCAAACATTAAGACATCACAAAAGAAAAAAAATCACTATTTTAGGTACAGCATCAAAGAAGACTTCTCAGAGAAAGCAAAATTTAAAGCCATTATTGAAGGAAGAGCAAAAGTTGGTGTTTTAGTTAGCTTTTCATCGCTGTGACTAAAATAACTGACAAGAACAACTTAGAAGAGGAAAAGTTTATTTTGGCTCATAGTTTCAGAGGTTCAATCTATGGTTAGCTGACTCCATAGCTCTGAGCTCAAGGTAAGAAGAAACATTATGGAGGAATGGTGTGTTAGAGGAAAGCGGCTTAGGACATGGTAAACAGGAAGGAGAGAGAGAGAGAGAGCACTCCATTCACCAGAGACAAAATATCAACCCCAAAGGCATAGACCCAGTGACCTACTTCCTTCAGCCACACCCTACTTGCCTAGAGTTATCACTCAGTTAATTCATATCAATGGATTAATCCACCAATTAGATTATACTTCTCATAATCTAATCATTTCACCTCTGAAAATTCTTGAATTTTCTCACACATGAACTTTTGGGGGATACCTCGTAGCTAAACCATAACAATTGGTCAGACTGCAGTGGAAATGAGGAATCATTATAAAAACAGAAACCACCGTGGTTAAAGAAAGTGACAATTTTTACAAAAGGAATTTGGGATGATAATCTGGATGGTGGGAAGGTCTAGAGAATGTCTCTTAAAGTGATAAAAGCCACCTTCTCATAGAAGTCTCATCCCTGCGCCATAGTTTGGGTACTTGTTTAAAACAACTTTGAGCTGGCCATAGTGGCGCAAGCCTGTAATCCCAGCACTTTGGAAGGCTGGGACAGGAGAATTGATATTTCAAAGCCAGCCTCAGCAATGGCGAGGTGCTAAGCAACTCAGTGAGACCCTGTCTCTACATAAAACACAAAATAGGGCTGGGGATGTGGCTCAGTGGTCGAGTGCCCCTGAGTTCAATCCCCAGTACCAAAAAAAAATTAAAATGACTTTGAAGGCCTGATGGAAATTATGGGAGCTCAAAAGCCCTTTCAGGCTTCACCTACATTAAAGAATATGTTCAGGAATGACAAAAGATTGGTTCAGATTAGCAGAAGCACTCAAATATGAAAAGTTTGGTAAGCCTTCCTTTTCTAGTAGAAATGGCACGAGATGTTTTCAGTGTAGTAAACTATCACTCCTCCTCCTTTTGAAGAGTAACTAATAATTAAAAATAAGGATCCACCTTCCTTTTTACAACTAAGACCATTCATTTGTTGAGTTTTAGTAAGATAATCTGCTTTGATCAAAGTCATTAATTCTCATGAATAAGAAATAGTGTGTAAAAACAGCACACTACAGTAAAGCAGCCACTTCAATGTTTATAGCAGCACAATTCACAATTGCAAAACTGTGGAAGCAACCCAGATGTCCTTCAATAGATGAATGGATAAAGAAACTGTGGTACATATACACAATGGAATATTATTCAGCAATAAGAGAGAATAAAATTATGGCATTTGCAGGCAAATGGATGGAACT
>CM053417.1:37773109-37840735 GCA_028644305.1 Xerus rutilus
AAAAAAATAAAATAATAAAAAAAAAAAAAAAAAAAAAGAAATAGTGTGTTTGAAATTTACATCAATATTTGAAGTCCATGTGTCATGGTATGGGTAAGAGGTCCGATAGATAGATAGATAGATAGATAGATAGATAGATAGATAGATAGATACATCAATCATTAAAATCAAGAGACAACAACTAACTTAAGTTAGCAAACAGTTATTTTTGATACTCTAAGTGCAACCTCATCTCCAAATCATAAATTTACTGTTTGTTCTTCCTTATAGAGGCACTAACTGCTATTCCTGCCTATCATCTTGTTGTTTCCAGACAAAATACACCTTAGACTAGGCCCACAATGAATATGAATTTTAAAACTGTCAGTATATTCTTAACTTCTGAATATACAACACAGAACACAAGCCAAATGAAAAAATAAATAAATAATAAGAATATAATAAGAAAATAGGGGGCTAGGAATATAGCTCTGTTGGTGGAGTGCTTGCCTGCATGCACACGGCCCTGGGTTCAATCCTCAGCGCCACAAAAAAAGAAAAAGAAAAAGAGAAAAGAATAGAAAATAAGACCTTTGTTTTCAAATATAACTGTCTTCAATTAAATGCCAATATTAGCACAGAATATGATAACCATTTCAATTTTTTCTTCTTCTGAATGGAGAAGATATAAAATTTGAGAGAATATACTAAAAGACAAGCAGTATAAGAGAATTGGCATAGAGTATGATCTGGATGGTTATTAAGATTAACTATCAGGAGGCGATCCAATATGGCAGCCTAGAGGGAGGCTGCATTCCTTGTTGCTCCTGGACCTGAGATTCAAACAGTGAGAATACAGATTCTCTACAAGTTACTAGAGAACCCCTGACAGCTTCTCCCACACAGGAATCCTGGCTGCGGGCCCACACAGGACCCCAGTCTCAGCATTCATGCAGGATCCAACCCACTTGCCCACACAGGACCCACTCTCACTCAGGATCCCCTGCATCAGTGCCCACATACAGTGCAAAACCCCTGGCCACCCACCTTTGCAGGACTCCTGGCCACCACTCCCAAGTGGAACCCATCTAAAAGCATGAGGGTCCCCTGGTCGCCTACATCTTGGGACACTGCAAGGGCTGTGACGGTCCCCTCCATGCGGTAGCCTGCATCTGAGGACACTAAACAGGGTCTGGAAACAGCTGCCTGCCACAACACTGCACACCACAGAGCTGTATCTTCGGACATGTCGCCCAACATTACCTCCTGGCCTGTCCAACAACTCATCTCTGAAAGCAGCTACTTCTATCTTGGGGCATCTTTGTCACCATCTTGGATTATCCTCACTACCTCCATCTCCATCTTTAGTTGGGGCAACTCCCATCTTGAGACACCGGCTGGGGCCTAGAAGCAGTACCAAAATACCTATAGTCCCCCAATTCTAACCACTCCCCTGCAGCCACTGAACCAGCATAGCACTTGCAACTACTTGGCTGGTCTGTAGCTTGCAACGTCTGATCCTGATCTGCTCAACACAAAACAGCTCTCCATGACAGGTGTGCAGGCACCAGAGTGCAGCCCACAATATCTCCACAGAGAGATGTTCCTGAATGGGAAGTAGCAAGGGAGGGGATAAGTGCGATACAGTTTAGGGACCAAATTAGAGAGCAAGAATTCTGAGATCTACAGCAGATATGAGGAGATAAGACCAGGCACACACATCACATGAGTGGGCCCCAAAGGAGATCCTTGGGGTGCAATCTTCCAACAGGGACTAGCAAGTGCTATACTCTATCTCCAGGAGTTCTGCCTCTAAGACCAACTCTTCCACCCTAATAAACCTTCACCATCCTGAGGGTGGAGTTACCAGCAAGCAACAGACAACCACATTCACTGGATGAGAAGGGAAGCAGGAAAGATACTGAACTCCATAAGAAATGATCCTTTAATTTACCTTGAGATTTTTTCCTATTATCTTATTTTTTCTTCTTTTTCTCTCTATTTTCCCACCTTCGCATACCCAAAATTTCTGAATCCAAGTATTTTTCATGCATTAGGCTACTGAGGACTGGGATGTCTGAATAGTATAGTATTAGTTATCTTCTATTTTTGCATTTTTTATTTTTATGAATTTTTATGTTTGTTTTTTGTACTCTCTCTGTTTTGTTCCCACTTGACTCCCCAAAATTTCTTTCTCTCTTTTCTCCTGCTATTAGCCAACTTCTTTTGATTTCTATTTCACACTTTCTAAGATATAATAACTCTACATCTTCACTTTCTAACTCTTTAACATCTCATCCTACACCCTAACCCTGGTTCTCTCTTTATCCACCATCAGAAACTGTAGACCCTTTTCCAAACCTACTGTTTATATTGTGGATAATAATTGAACTCACTATTTCTGTATATAGTGACAAAACTGTAAATGTCTTATTAGGAGCTATTTGGTTTAAGGCTGTATTTTGTTTGTATTGGGATCTGTTTATACTGATTTCCTCCTTAGAGAAGAGCTATTGGAACCTTGCAAGAAAACTATAAGCCTATAGGATAAAAACTGTAGCACTTCAGATCTGCAGTGCTAGAAGGGAAGACACATGAACAACATGAAAAAATAAGATAAAAAAGTGCCCCAAACAAACCATGATAAAACATTATTAGAACCTATGGCCAGCACAGCAGAAGAAATGTCAGAGAAGGAGATCAGGATGTACATATTTAAAATGTTCTGTGATTTAAAGGATGATATAGGAGAGCAAACACAGGCAACAAAAGATATTTTGATAAAGAGCTACATAGGCAAATACTGGAAGCAAAAGATTTCTTCAATAAAGAGATAGAGATTCTGAAAAAAACAAAACAAAACAGAAATCCTTGAAGTGAAAGTAACAATAAACCAAATTAAAAACTCCATAGAAAGCATCACCAACAGATTATATCACTTGGAAGACAGAACCTCAGACAATGAAGACAAAATATATAATCTTGAAAATAGAGTTGACGACACAGTGAAGATGGTAAGAAACAATGAGCAGAACATTCAAGTATTATGGGATAACATGAAAAGCCAAATTTAAGAATTATTGGGATAGAAGAAGGCATAGAGTTACAAACCAAAGGAATGAACAATCTATTCAATGAAATCATATTAAAATTGTCCAAACATAAATAATGAATTGGAAAATCAAATACAAGGATACCAAATATACAAAATCACAACAGATCTACACCAAGGCACATTATAATGAAAATATCTAGCATACAGAATAAGGAGAGGATTTTAAAAGCCACAAGAGAAAGGAATCAGATTACATACAGGGGGAAACCAATTAGGATCTCTGCAGATTTCTCAACCCAAACTCTCAAATCTAGAAGAGCCTCGAATAACATATACCAAGCTCTGAAAGACAATGAATTCCAACCAAGAATCTTATATCCAGCAAAATTAAGCTTTAGATTTGATGACAAAATAAAAACTTTCCAAGGTAAACAAAAGTTAAAAGAATTTACAGCAAGAAAGCATGCACTACAGAACATTTTTGGCAAAACATTCCATGAAGACGAAATGAGAAACAATGAGAGCTGGGCACGGTGGTGCAAGCCTGTAATCCCAGCACTTTGGGAGGCTGAGACAGTAGATTCGTGAGTTCAAAGCCAGCCTCAGCAATAGCGAGGCGCTAAGCAACTCGGTGAGACTCTGTCTCTACATAAAACACAAAAAATAGGGCTGGGGGTGTGGCTCAGTGGTGGAGTACCCTTGAGTTCAATCCATGGTACCGGAAAAAAGAAAAAAGAAAAAAGAACAAAAAAAAGAAAAACAACAATGAAAACCCACAAAGGGAGGAACTACACTAAAGGTAAGGCCAATCAAAGGAGAAACCCAGTCAAGTTAAAAACCAAAAATAAACCAAAATTACCAGGATTACAAAGCATATTTCAATAATAACTCTGAATGTCAATGGCTTAAACTCATCAATTAAAAGACATAGACAGGCAGATTGGATTTTAAAAGACACAACAATATACTGCCTTCAAGAGACTCATCTCATAGAAAAAGACATCCACAGACTGAAGGTGAAAGGATGGGAAAAAATGTATCACTCACATGGACCACGTAAACAAGCAGGGGTTTCCATCTTCATATCAGATAGAGTGAACTTCAAACCAAAGTTAGTGAAAAGGGATAAAGAAGGACATTTCAGGGACTGGGATTATGGCTCAGTGGTAAAGCGCTTGCCTTGCATGCATGAGGCACTGGGCTCAATCCTCAGTACCACATAAAAATAAATAAAATGAAAATATTGTGTCCATCTACAACTGAAAAAAAATTAAAAAAAAGAAGGACATGTCATACTGTTTAAGGGTTTCATACATCAACAAGACTTAACAATCTTAAATATCTATACCCCAAATAATGGAGCCTCTATATATATTAAACAAACCCTTCTCAACTTCAAGAATCAAATAGACCATAACACAATAATACTGGGTGACTTTAACACACCTATCTCACCACTAGAGAGATCTTCCAAACAAAAACTAAGAAAAAGAAACTATAGAACTCAACAAAACAATCAATAATTTAGACTTAAGTAACATATATAGAATAACTCCATCAATAAGCGAATAGAAATTTTTCTCAGCAGCACTTGGATCCATTTCCAAAATAGATCATATGTTATGCCACAAAGCAAGTCTTAGTAAATACAAAAAAATAGAGATACCACACTGCAGTCTACTAATCATAATGGAATAAAATTAGAAATCAATGACAAATTAAAAAATAGAAGCTACTCTAACACCTGGACACGAAGTGATATGCTATTGAATGACACATGGATAACAAAGACATCAGGGAGGAGATAAAAAATTCTTAGAGGTAAATTAGAACTCAGGTATAATATATCAAAATCTCTAGAACACTATGGAGGCAATACTAAGAGGAAAGTTCATTGCATTAATCTCATTCACTAAAAAATAAAAAGTCAACAAACAACCTGACATTACAACTCAAAGCCCTAGAAAAAGAGGAACACACCAATCAACACCAAAAGATGCAGAAGACAGGAAATAATTAAAATTAGCTCTGAAAACAATGAAATTGAAACAAAAGAAACAATTGAAAAAATCAACAAAACAAAAAGCTGGTTTTTGAAAAAATAAATAAAATTGACAAACTCTTAGCCACTCTAACAAAAAGGAGAGAGAAAATTCAAATTACTAAAATTTGTGATGAAAAAGGAAATATCACAACAGACACTATTGAAATACAAAAGATAATTAGAAATTATTTTGAAAATATACACTCCAGTAAAATAGAAAACCTCAAAGTTACCAACAAATTTCTAGAGGCATATGACTACCCAAACTGAACTAGGAGGCCATAGATGACTTAAACAGATCAATTTCAAGCAAGGAAATAGAAGACACCATCAAAAGCCTAATAACCAAGAAAAGCCCAGGACTAGTTGGCTTCTCAGCCGAGTTCTACAAGACCTACAAAGAAGAATTAATACCAATACTCTTCAAACTATTTCATGAAATAGAAAGGGAAGGAACTCTTCCAGACTCATTCTAGGAGGCTAGTATCACCCTGACAGCAAACACAGACAGAGAAACATCAAAGAAAGAAAATTTCAAACCACTATCCCTAATGAACATAGATGCAAAAATTCTCAATAAAATTTTGGCATATTGCTTACAAAAACATATTAAAAAATAGTTCACCATGATGAAGTGTAGTTCGTTCCAGGGATGCAAGGTTGTTGCAACATATGGAAATCAATTAACATAATTCATCACATCAATAGACTTAAAGATAAGGATTATATGATTTTATCAATTGATGCAGAGAAAGTATTTGACAAAATACAGCACACTTTCATATTCAAAACACTAGAAAAAGTAGGGATAGTAGGGACATACCTCAACATTGTAAAAGCTATTTATGCTAAACCCAAGGCTAACATCATCCTAAATGGAGAAAAATTGGAAGCATTCCTTCTAAAAATGGGAACAAGACAGGGATGCCCTCTTTCACCACTTCTGTTTAACATAGTTCTTGAAACTCTAGCCAGAGCAATTAAATGAAAGAAATTAAAGGGATACAAACAGGAAAAGAAGAACTCAAATTATCATTATTTGCCGACTACATAACACTATACTTAGGGGATCCAAAAAAATTCCACCAGAAAACTTCTAGAATTAATAAATAAATTCAGTAAAGTAGCAGGATATAAAATCAACACCAATAAATAAAATGTATTTCTATACATCAGTGATGAATCCTCTGAAAGAGAAATTAGGAAAACTACCCCATTCACAATAGCCTCTAAAAAAAAAAAAAGCTTGGGAATCAATCTAACAAGAGAGGTATAGACTCTACAACAAAAAACTACAGAACACTAAAGAAAGAAATTGAAGAAAACCTTAGATGGAAAGATCTCCCATGCTCTTGGATAGGCAGAATCAGTATTGTCAAAATGGCCATATTACCCAAAGTACTATACAGATTCAATGCAATTCCAATTAAAATCCCAAAATCATTTTTTATAGAAATGAAAAAGCAATCATGAATTCATTTGGAAAAATAAGAGACTGAGAATAGTCAAAGCAATGCTTAGCAAGAAGGGTGAAGCAGGAAGGATCACAATACCAGAACTTAAAAAAAGCTATAGTAACAAAAATGGCATGGTTTTATCACCAAAATAGACATATAGATCAATGGTACAGAATAGAAGACACAGAGAAAAATTCACATGAATACAGTTATCTCATACTAGACAAAGGTGCCAAAAACATACATTGGAGAAAAGATAGCCTCCTCAACGAATGGTGCTGGGAAAACTGGAAATCCATAGGCACTAAAATGAAACTAAATCCCTATCTTTCACCATGCACAAAACTCAACACAGAGTGGATCAAAGACCTAGGAATTAGATCAGAGACCCTACACCTAATAGAAGAAAAAGTAGGCCCAACCCTTCATCATGTCAGATTAGGCCCCAACTTCCTTAACAAGACTCCTAAAGCATGAGAAATAAAATCTAGAATCAATAAATGGGATGGATTCAAACTAAAAAGCTTCTTCTCAGCAAAAGAAACAATCAATGAAGTGGAGAGAGAGCCTACATTTTGGGAGCATGCCACACGCATGTCAGATAGAGCACTGATCTCCAGGATATATAAAGAACTCAAACAACTTAACACCAAAAAAAAAAATCAATAAATGGGCTAAGGAGCTGAACAGACACTTCTCAGAAGAAGAAATACAATCGACTAACAAATATATGAAAAAATGTTCAACATCTCTAGTAATTAGAGAAATGTAAATTAAAGCTACTCCAAGATTTCTTCTCACTCCAGTCAGAATGGCAATTATCAAGAATACAAGCAGCAAGAAATGTTGGTGAGGATGTGGGGGAAAAGGCACACTCATACATTGCTGGTGGGACTGCAAACTGGTGAACCAATCTGGAAAGCAGTATGGAGATTCCTTAGAAAACTTGGAATGGAACCACCATTTGACGCAGCTATCCCACTCCTTGGTCTATACCCAAAGGACTTAAAAACAGCATACTACATTGATGCAGCCACTTTAATGTTTATAGCAGCACAATTCACAATTGCTGAACTATGGAAGCAACCTAGATGCCCTTCAATAGATGAGTGGATAAAGAAACTGTGGTATTGGCCGGGCATGGTGGTGCAAGCCTGTAATCCCAGCACTTAGGGAGGCTGAGACAGGAGAGTCACGAGTTCAAAGCCAGCCTCAGCAATGGCGAGGCGCTAAGCAACTCAGTGAGACCCTGTCTCTACATAAAACACAAAATAGGGCTGGGGATGTGGCTCATTGGTTGAGTACCCCTGAGGTCAATCCCTGGTACAAAAAAAAAAGAAACTGTGGTATATATATACAATGGGATATTACTCAGCATTAAAAGAGAATAAAATTATGGCATTTGCAGGTAAATGGATGGAGTTGGGGAATATCATGCTAAGTGAAATAAACCAATCCCAAAAAACCAAAAGCTGAATGTTTTCTTTGATTAGTGGATGTTCATCCATAATGGGGGTGGAGGTGGGAAGCATGAGAGAAATGGAAGAAATTTGGATAGAGCAAAGGGGAGGGAGGGGAAGGGAGGAATCATGGGGGTAGGAAAGGAGGTGGAATGAGATGGACATAATTACTCTAGGTACATGTGTGAAGCATGAGTGTTGTGACTCTACCTTGTGTACAACCAGAGAAATGGAAAATTGTGCTCCATATGTGTACTGTAAATTGAAATGCATTCTGCTGTTTTCAAAAATAAATAAAATAAAATATAAAAAATGTAAAAGATTCACTATGGGGTAGACTATAGTTAAATCATTGGCATATCTTCTCAATTAGGAGCAATAAACCAATAACAGAAAAATACCAAGAAAACCTCAACAAATTAAAAGAAAAAAGACAGGAGAAGGATAAAGACCTAAGTTGAGACTTGATAAGCAGGCAAAAGCAGAAACATAAGCAAAGACAGAACATAGAATAGATAGGGACATGGTAGTTAGGTACAGGTTGTTACAGAAGATCATTGAGACAGAAGTTAGTGAGTTAGAGTAGAATGAAAGTTCCTAGAACTCAGCAACAACAAAGGATACAGGAATGAGTAGTGGCAATCAGACTGGGGAGGGAATGAAGCAAGGCATGAAGAGAATCAATGAAATGAGTGATGTGAGTGAAATCAGGGTAACTGAGTGTAACAATGTGATTAGAAACTTGTAAGAAGATTAAAGTTTGAAATAGAGTTGGGTTGGAAGAAGATCTATTGTTTGCGTGTAGCAAATGTAAGAGGAAGACAAAATAAAAATTTTTAGAACTATTATTATTCTATCTCTGGCATCTGACTGGTCACAAATACTAAATATTTATTGACATATTGATCAACATATATAATGTTGAGAAGATGGCAAAGTAGAGAGGAAAAAAGTCCTCTAGATGCTAGTTTCTCACAGAATTAAAGGCAATAAAAATGCAGCAAGAAGAGAAATTGGTCTGGGATACCATATTTTATGAGTAGGATATGAATATATCTTCATTATATATGAAGTATATGAAGTATGAGGAAAAATTACTAGGCTTCACATGTGGTCTCTGAAGAATGTTGAGGGAGAGGGGATCTATTAGACTACTTTTTCATTACTATAACAAAATGCCTGAGGATGAGTAATTTATAAAGAAGAGATTTATTTATCTTAAAGAGGTTGAAAGTCCAAAAAGCATTGCACTCTAGTGAGGGCCACCCTGGCTGCATCACTTCATGGTAGCTGGTATCATAATGAGAATGCATGTGAGAGGGAGAAATTACATCATCTCACAGAAAGCCAGAGAGGTTTGTGAGTGGCCAGGATTGTTCTTTTATAACAAGCCTCTTCCAATAACTAACTCAAGGTTACCATGATAGCTATATTAACCGCTCCTCAATGACCTAACAATCTAACCCTAGGCCTCCTACCAGCTCTTATCATCACCACCACACTGGAGAGCCGGCTTTAAACATGTAAACCTTTGGGGGACACAACTGAACTATATTCAAACCTTACTAGTAATTATTGGACAAAGGATTGGTAGGGTATCTCTTCAGCTCTGATCTTCCATGGTTCACATTTTAAAGTTCTCAATGTGCCACTGATGCACTTCCTCTTCACTTGCATTGAATTTAAAGGCCACCAATAAGTTCAAAGATGTCTTTAGTGAGTCAGTAAAAAAACCTGTATTTGAAGGTGAGAGCCAGGGTTTCATTTTGGTGAGATAAAGTAGAGAGGTAAGATGAAGTAGGTTCTAATATTTGGTAGGAATTTGAGGTTGTCCTGCATAATGGATTGAAATGAAGAGAGATGTTAAAAGAACCAGAAATGCTTTCATGGGTGTAGTAAGAGAAAGCTGTGAAAGTGTTAGGTTTCAAGAGAGTATCACAGTAATGAGAGATTTGAAATAGGATAAGTAATATATAGCAGAGAAACAAGGGATTTTACTGAATAATACAATAAAGATCAAGAGTCAGGCAGAGAGAAAGAATGAATTCAGGGCCACAGGAGAGATATTTGTTTGAAATGAAACAAGTATCAAATGTTTTCTCTCATATTTGGAAGCTAGAAGGGGAAAAGCGCTGTCATGAATGTAGAAGGAAGGCTGTTAGAGTAGAGGAAGGGAGTCAAGAGGAGGGAAGAGTGGAGGGAAAGAAGAGGTATCTGAGAATGAAATAGTTCAAACTGTTATGTGTGTGTCCAAATATGCCACAATGAAGCCCACTATTTTTTGGTATTATTATGCACCAGTAAAAATGACCTTTTAGCCAGGTGCAGTGGTGCACGCCTGTGATCCCAGCATCTCGGAGGCTGAGACAGGAGGATCATGAGTTCAAAGCCAGCCTCAGCAATGGCGAGGCACTAAGCTTCTCAGTGAGACCCTGTCTCTAAATAAAACACAAAATAGGGCTGGGGATGTGGCTCAGTGGTCGAGTACCCCTGAGTTCAATCCCCAGTACCAAAAAAAATTTTTTTAATTTTCTTTCTATTTTTTCATCATCAAATATATGGAATGAATCATTAATACACTGTATTAAAAATCTTTGGATTTTCTTACCCTGAACTTGGCTTGTTAGGGTCACTGAAAAATACAGTGCCACATCAAAGCAGTTTCTCTTTATTACAGCTACTTCTTTGCTGCTGTTGATATCATGAATTATTATGTAATCCTAAATACACTCTTTGGTCTGGGCCTTGGTATCATTAGTCTTCATCTAGTTTACATCTCATATCTTAGGCTTCCTCTATAGTATCTGATTCCATACTTCCACATTAAAGCATTTTCCACTGGTCTTCAGACTCGCACTTGGGCTTGTTTATTAATATACTTATGAGGTCCTGCTTGTCCTTGGAGAAACTGTTAGAGCTCCCCAAATCTAAGGCACTTATAGACCTCCTCGCTATGAGGAAAGGAGAAAAGCTAGTTATTCTAGAAGCTGTCAACAAGAGAGATAGAGGTACCTCTTCCTTGACTGAATTAATAAATCAGCCAAGCTAAAAGTGCTATCAAGAGAGATTAACAGCTGTGTGCTGATCACCCATAGCATTGGCTTCTGCTGAAATTCTAAAACCACCAAGTTGCACAGTTCCAAACGTGGTGGGTTTACTGTATCAGGGTCAATGCCACCTGTCTCCTGAATCCAATTATCATCTTCGTGGATGACACACAAATCTACTTGTCTGTGCTACACATAATCCCTGGGTTCAGTCCTGTATAACTAAGGCAACCATATTTTCTGCACCAAAAGTCAGGAGACACATGCATGGCCTGAAAAAGGATTGCTATTTTTCCTGATCTGTGAATTATTCATATGAAGACTTGCAAAGATAGAAAAATTTAATCACATTTAGTTGTACTTTTAATGAATTTACTTTACTGAAAAGATATCTAGCAGATGTCTATCAGTGTCACCATTAACATGAGCATACATTTATCCTCTGTAGCTTCCTCCTGGCTAAACTTTCCTATCATAAATGGGAAAATTGATAATTTTCTTACATCCTAAGTGAAATAACGTAGGGCAATGTTCAACTCACCTAACCCCTTTCTCATCACATCTCATCTGTTTTTAAATTATCAATTTTTGAGGAAAATACTTTTTCTCACTACTTTGTTCTCCCCAACTCTGCTTCCATACCATAACACAGGCTGATGGTTGATCAATTTGAGTGCATATCAAAAACTGGAGACATTTATTATAATGACAGATTCCAGGGCCCCACCTCCACAGAGATTTATTTAATAGAGCTGGGGCGGGACCAAAGACATACAATTTTAACAAACTTCCAGTGATTTCTGGTGCAGGTAATCGAAGTACCACACTTTGGTAACAATGTTTGGTGTGAACAATCTACTTTGGTACTTAATGTTTAAATTAAATTATTCTAGTAAAAGCTTCTATTTTGGGCCACAAATAGATAGTGAGGGAAAACTAATATCTAGGATTCAACTTGAAGATAAAACATGATCCAGGTAGATTTAATCACAATACTGAATGAATTATGACAGTAACTGGCCTCCTTCTGATGGCATGGTAATCTCCCTGTGGGCAAAGTACCTGATGAAGAAAAAAATGGCACTTTGGGGGCTTGAATCTGCATGCAGAGAATCACCACATAATAATGGTAACTGGCACAAAGAAAACCTACAAAGAGGACAGACAGAAGCTCACTGCAGCTTGCTTTCATTTCTATTTCAGGGTTATTTGGAACTTTTTTTTCTATCACTAACAAATTGCTTATGTTTGACTAATAGAAACTTTAGGTACCTTGGAATGTCCAACTTAGAATGGAAATTTGCAGAGATGTCATAATCTGATTTTATATCGCACCCAAAAAAAAAAAAAGTAATGACTATTTTGAGTATGTATGTTATGGTACCTATTCTTCTTGATCTTTTGTATGAACTGGACATATATAAGAATAGTTATAAAAATCTATGATATTACCTTGTCGTTTGAATTATTTTACATAAATGATATTGTATCATGCATACTATTTGTCATCTTCTTTATTACTTAACAGTAAGCTTTTTTTTTTTTGGTACTGGAGATTGAACTCAGGGGCCCTCGACCACTGAGCCACATCTCCAGCCCTGTTTTGTGTTTTATGTAGAGACAGGGTCTCACTGAGTTGCTTAGCACCTCACCGTTGCTGAGGCTGGCTTTGAACTCGCGATTCTCCTGTCTCGGCCTCCCAAAGTGCTGGGATTACAGGCTTGTGTCCCCATGCCCGGCTCTAGTTTCTTTTTAAAATTCTTTTTGTAATTAGTATATAAAAAGTTTAAAGCTAAGTTTACTTTATGCCAATGGAAAGGATATTTGTGTTTTTAGTATTAATTATTTGAGTCACATTTCTAGTCCTTTTATGTCCCCATGTTTCTATTCCCTTCCATTTACTTTTAATTTACATTATACTTCTTTAAAATACTTTTTTAGTTGTTGATGGATCTTTGTTTTATTATTTATATGTGGTGCTGAAGATTGAACCCAGTGCCTCACGCATGGTAGGCAAGCGCTCTACCACTGAGCTACTGCCCCAGCCTCTACATTATACTTTTTTATGTGTCATTGTAAGATGTTTAACTCTTTTTCTGGGTAAAGGCAAGATGTAAATAAATGAGTATGAAGTGGGAAGGAAGAGGTGAAGGAGGAGGAAGAGGAAGAGGAGATGGAGGAGGAGGTGGAAGAGGAAGAGGAAGAAGAAAGAAAGAGAGAAAGAGAGAGAGATCTGATAAATTCATGATATAAAAGACCATCTCCTAGAGTTTTTTAATCTTAAATTTGCCCTGGTATTTGGTTGGATGCTTTCTGCACAACAGCTTTATGCTCAACATTCTGCTAAATTCTGATCCTCTCCATCTTATGCAATTCTTTTCTTTTACATAATTGCTTAACAATCAGTCCACTCTAAAAGTAATAATTTGTACTTTTTCCCTTTAAATTCCATTCTGTGTTTGTAGGGGCTTTTCCCCTAAATAGTCAAGATCTTTCTGAACTGAATTCTGTCTTTGAGAATATTTAGCAGCCCCTATGAAATTCAGTATCATCTGAAAACCTGACAAGTTTTCCTTCAAACATATTTCAGTCAAAATTGCATACAAGACAATTATCATACTGATACTTTTCTTGTGGGGGTATCAGGGATTGAACCCAAGGATGCTTAACCATGGAGCCACATACCCAGCCCTTTTTACTTTATTTTAACTTATTTTATTTGGAGACAGGGTCTCATTGAGTTGCTTAGCATCTCACTTTTGCTGAGGCTGGCTGTGCACTCATGATCCTCCTGCCTCAGCCTCCAGAGCTGCTGGGATTACAGGCGTGTGCCACCACACCTGGCTGTCTTGATATATTGATTACAACTTCAGTGTTTTCTGATTTCTATAATATTTCTAGTAGCACCAATGCTTATTTCAGTCCTAGTTTGCAACTTTGAGTACAGTTCCTGCTAAGCAGAATCACCAGAAGGACAGTACACCTTACAAAATCATGTACCCAGGCCTGCTGAGAACAACTGGGAATCCCAGAATGCTGGCTGAGGTGATTTTTCTATGAATTTGTATCTCTCATTCCAGGTAGGACCTGGGTCAAATCTCTTCACAGTTACCATGTCTTCTTTTCAAACACTATTGCTCCCTCTTGTCTGTCCAAAACCCACACCTTTTGCCAGTTGCCTCGGTTCCCTTTCCACTATTGAGATCACTATGTAGTAGAATGCCATAATGTTCAGTGTTGTTATAATAAGAAAATAGAGGCAAGTAGATTTCAACTTGTTATAAAAATATTCTCGCAATTGGGGCTTATTCCAACAATGGAACAGACTGTCTCTTGAAGTAGATAGCTCTTGATCCCCAGAGGTATTCAAGCAGAGGTTTGGAAAGCTCCCATTTTCCTTCTAAATTATACCATCTGTCATCATTAAAACCAATTAATTAAATTTTAAAAGGAAATGTATTTTGTGAGTTTTTTACTGAATGTACATGAATATTATATAAAATTAAAACAGTGCAGAGAGAATGAAAGCTTCACTTATTATCTCAACCCCCAGGGATCCCCAGTGTTAATGATTCCATGTATGTTCTTACAGATATTTAATTTGTCTGTATAAACATATTGGTTTTTACACAAATGGGATCATACTATATTATAATTTTTTACAAGCTATTTGGTTCACTTAAAAGATTGGATATATTTCTATGTAAATAATAAATATTTTTGTATTGCAGCTTTATATTAATTCTATTAATTTACAGAGTATATGCTAAACTCAAAATCACAGAGAATCAGAAAAGGGAAGTCACAATGAGAGCATACTATATACACTCTTTTTCAACATTTCATTGTGAAAATTGTCCTCCAGAAACACTGAAAGAAGTGTACAGTGAACCCCTGTATGCATAGTACCTTGATTTTACAATGGTTAACATTCTGTTTGCTTTTTCCTACATCAGTCTATCTTAATTTTTGACCCTTTCCAAGTAAACTGCAGACATGAGTACAATTTATCACTAAATACTTCTGTATGTTTATCTTTAACTGGAGTCCAATATTTTTATGGTTTTTTAGTTAGAAAAAGCACACATACAATGAAACACATGTTTTAATGGTACCACTTAATGAGCTTTTAACAAATGCATAACCCACACAACCTAAAACCTTATTAAGATAGACAGTAATCCTGCCGACTACACAGGAGAAGTTTTAAGCCTGGCTTGGTGGGGGTGCATGCCTGAACCCAGTGATTCAGGATACTGAAGCAGGAGGATCACAAGTTCAAGACCAGCCTCAGCAACTTAGTGAGACCCTAAGCAATTTATTAATTTACTGTAATGGATATCTAAAAAGAATGAATAATTTTTCTTTAAATGACATACAGTCAAAAAAAAATATACACTATGCCTATTTTTTTTTGGCACCAGGAACTGAACTCAGGGGTACTCAACCACTGAGCCACATCCCCAGCCCTATTTTGTTTTATGGAGAGACAGGGTCTCACTGAGTTGCTTAGCACTTCGCCATTGCTGAGGCTGGCTTTGAACTCACAATTCTCCTGTCTCAGCCTCCCAAAATGCTGAGATTACAGGCATGTGCTACTGTACCTGGCTGAAACTACTCCTAAAAGTTCTTGGTGCATGCTATTTTGTAATTTTTTTTCAGTTAAAACCACATTTTGAGCCGGGCATGGTGGCACACGCCTGTAATCCCTGCACTTTGGGAGGCTGAGACAGGAGAATCACCAGTTCAAAGCCAGCCTCAGCAAGGGCGAGGCGCTAAGCAACTCAGTGAGACCCTGTCTCTACATAAAACACAAAAAAATAGGGCTGGGGATGTGGCTCAGTGGTTGAGTACCACTGAGTTCAATTCCCAGTACCCTCCCCCCAAAAAAACACATTTTGTTGTCAATAAATACAGGTCTCATTTTTTTTCAGTATAAATAAAAACATCTATGTTTAAAACTCAAGGGGCAGTTTTCCCCCAATGGTGAGATCATTATAAAGAATACTGTTGTGCAACTTGGTCTTGCTTTTTCTTTTTACAATATGTATCCTGGACATTTTTTCATACCAGTGCATACTGATCCACTAAATCATTTTAACGGATATCTAATATCCATTAACATATACGGAAGAATTTATGTAACCACCCCCTATTAATGAACATTTGAGCCATCCAGTGTTTCAATATTGCAATTAAAGTTACAGTAAAAAAATTGTATAGATATTTATCTCCACACTTGTTTTATTGTATCCTTACAAATATCCAAAAATAGAATGAGAGTTTTGGGTAAAGTTCACTCTCACACACATTCAGCACACCCAAAAAGCAGCATACGTGATTTCTATTGTTCAAGTGTGTGTTTTCTGGATTTCTAGAGTGGCAAGATACAGCTTTTGTTCTAAAGCTGGGGAGCCAAAGTAGGAATCCAAGGATGGAAAAAGGACTTTGGACTTCTTGCTTAGGAATTCATGCATCACAAAGCCCAGGGGCAAAGAAAGCTGAGATAATCCTCATAATAATACTCAACACCTGTAAACAATACATAATCAACCCCATAAATTAAAAAAATGAAGAAAAAGATGTATAGTTATCCACGTAATTCATAAAGTCCAGAAACTTAGAGCAATGGTTTTAAACTTGAATTGAAAGGATCATCGGCAGTGTTTATTGAAAGACATGTTGTGAGCTCTACCCTAAGAGTTTCTGATTCAACAGGTCTTTGATGGGATCAAAGTTTGAGTTTCCAATAAATTGTCAGGTAATGCTCTTGTTTCTGGTCTGGGAACTGCACATAGAAGCATTAATTTAGAAAATACAGAAAGGAAATCTTCATATATTTCATCTTTTGTAATCTTTTTTTTCACTTGTAGATGGACACTATATCTTTATTTTATTTATTTATTTTTATGTGGTGCTGAGGTTCAAACCCAGTGCCTTACATATGCTAAGCAAGTGCTCTACCACTGAGCCACACCCCCCAGTTCCCATATATTTCATCTTATATTGGCCAAAATATTGTTCTGACATTTCAATCAGCCCATATGGACAAATTCATGTAGATAGAGATCTAGTTGTAACTATTTCTTTCAACTTTTGTTTGAGTTTCCCTTTTTTATGTGTTCATGAAACCAAGCCAATTTCCCTTTAAACTCTGCTCCCTTAATGTTCCATATCTCTCAATCTCCATTATATGACCAATATTAGAAATTTAAAATCTAATGAAAAACATCTTGAATAAACTGAATAAACACATGTCTGCCTACAGCCTATCTATACAAAATGCAGATTTAATATGTGTAGTGGAAAGTCGAATTAACTATTTTTCTCTAGATGCAATGCATATTAATTCTGTTAATTTACAGGGCTACATGCCCAAATAAAAATCATGCTGAATCAGAAAAAGCAAATTATAAGTATAAATGCTTGTGTATGCACACACACACTATTCCTCAGGGCTATTTAACTTCTGAGACTTCAAATTTACTAGCCTTTTGGGAAAACACCTTGTCCATATGTCACAAAATTTCTTAAACCTTCAATATAAAATAAATGTAAGAGTACATGACAAATTCTACTATTTGTCTTATTTTTACACTATTAATATTTTAAATAAAACTAAACTCCATTTCTAAGTGCAAGGGTTAGCCAAAATAATATCAGATTGTGCAGCTCAAAAGTACATGTTTTCAGAACACCCACCATGTATTATTCACCAGGTGCTAGAAACACAAAGAGTAAAGAGACAAGAGTTCCTGCCCATGAGTAGTTCACAGACAATTGAGAAATAGACATAAATAAATAACTATGAGCTATGTAAGAAGTGCTTTCATAGAAGCATGAAAAAACACTATGGGATCACGAGAAGTGAAACACTTTTTTTTTCCTAAAGGAATAAGTTCTTCATAAAGATTGTGACACTTTAATAGGATCTTGAAGAAACTGCCTGGTGGAAAAGATAAGAAAACCATTTCAACAAAGGAACTTGTGCTCAGGCAGAATTTTGGGTAATGAAAGAACTTAATGTGTTTAGAGAAGAGAAAGAAATTTGGTGCGCCTGGGTTCTAGGTGACAGGTATGGAATCAGTGGAAGATGAAGAAGGAAATGTGGGCAGGGGCTAGATTATAAAGGACTTTGGAATCCATGGTAAGGAGGTGAGATATTAGAGTGGTGAATCTTTAAAGGAAATAGATAATGTTTCTTAGAGCTGAAACATTTTAATTCCTCATACGTAAGTGTTTCATTCCTTTTTTTATTCGTTCAACAATCTACTATGTGAGAAACACTATACCAAATCACTTTGAGAACTACAAAGACAATCAGATACAGTAAAAAAAAACATTGTCTTAAGTCATGTCCTAGTGAATTGTTCTTGTATAAAAAAGAACCTCAGCAAGGATGGAGAGAGTACTTTGGACTCAATTGTGTTCTTCAAAATTCATATATTAAATCCCTAACCCCCAATGTGATTATATTTGTAGATAAGACTTTTAGAAGGTAATTCAAGTTAAATAAGGTCTTAAGGACGGGTCCCTAATTTGGTAGGATTGCTGGTTTTATTTTCTCTTTCTCTCTCTCTCTTGCCATATGAATACACAGCAAGAAGGAGGTTGACGACCTGCTAGAGTGTCACAGAGGGCCAAATAAAGAGCTAGGCAGTAATGGGGTTCTTCCCATTAACTCTTACTACCTCAGTATCAGTGGAAACCTTGTAGGAAATCCAGATTTCCGCCACTACTTTACTGCTTACTGAGTGTTCCATTTTAAATACTCTATCTTTGAGGCTTAAGGTTATGGTTTCTATGTAATTTAATATGTTGGTGACACTTTCGAGTGAATTTTTATTTAAAGTAATGTGTCTTACATTTCCAGGAATTCTTATTGGTTTCTTTTCAAAGTCTCTCTTTATTGAAATGATCTTTCACTTCTTGTATTTGTTCTCTCTTAGTTAATTTATTAGATCACCTTTTAACTCATTACTCATTTTAAGAATCAGTTTTTAAGATTCTTTTTCTGGAGCATGGCGGCCTGCAGCCAGGGGTAATGACTCTTTGTGCCCTCTCCACTGCCTTGTCCCAGGCCACTCTTGCTCCAAGACCAGGCCTGTGTACAACAGAAAGAACATCCAAAAGTGAAAGGCAGCTGCCTCCTAGAACAGAGAAAATGGGTGTTGACCAGGACTGGCCTAGTGTTTACCCTGCTGAAGCACCATTTAAACCCTCCACAGTATCTCTACCTGATTGAATGGATTATCCAGTAAAATAGGGCATGCCTATGGCAAAGGAGGGAAATCTGCAACTTTTTTGGTACTGGAGATTGAACTCAGGGGCACTTGACCACTGAGCCACATCCCCAGCCCTATTTTGTGTTTTATGTAGAGACAGGGTCTCACTGAGTTGCTTAGCACCTCGCCATTGCTGAGGCTGGCTTTGAACTCACGATTCTCCTGTCTCAGCCTCCCTAAGTGCTGGGATTACAGGCTTGTGCCACCATTCCCAGCTTGTGTATGGTATTTTAATAAATACAAAAAACCAAACCAAAAAAAAAAGATTTTTTTTCTGAAATTTCAATGTCTGCATGTTCTTTTTTTGGGAGATTATAAATTTTGGGGGGAAGACTTGTTTGCTTATTTCCTCATGTTTTTGAGGTCTTGGACTTGCAATTCTGTTGAAATGGATTTCTCTTCTCTTTTGTGAGGATGTCCTTTGGCTTGTAGTTTATTTCTTTTGTTCTAAGTTCTGTGTTTTGTTATCTGGTCTTCAAAATGTAGGCTCAATATAATCCAAGTGTTAGTTTCCATCACCAATTCCTCTGAATTTGCCACTACAGAAATATTGATTGAATTTATTCTTGGAGAGTTGCTAAAACATTGTTTTGGAGTCTCTTTCTGACTTTTCTGTAGGAGCAAGTGTCTAAGAGTGAATCTTGATGTCTCCCTCTAGTCACTCCTAATTATGGCCTAATTGTTGGAGTTTTTGACTCTCTTATGTGTTAAAAATATTGTTGAAGCTTGAGCAGGGCTAGTTTATGTGTAAAGCAAAGTGTCCTGTCATTTGACTGAGTCATGAGTGGAGCTCAGCAGCAGAGACTCTACTGCAGAATTCATAGCGTTCCAGTTGCTTCCCAGATCCTCTCCAAAAAAGAGGAAGCAAGCAACAGCAACAAGTGTAGTGATCAATATATGGCATTAAAATAAATGCCTGGCACTTAGTATGATATGTACAATATTAACTATAGCTAAATGAAGGATGTCAGGGTCAGGATTTAAAAACAGCAATACCAAAAAACAACCATCAACTCAATCTAGCATTAAAGTATACTGCTGGTATTAACTAAGCCCTTCATAGTACTGATAATTTCAATGACATGAGGTAAGAATTGTATAAACTAAATCGTTCTAAAGAGCCGGGTGCAGTGGCGCACACCTGTAATCCCAGCACTTAGGGAGGCTGAGACAGGAGAATTGCGAGTTCAAAGCCAGCCTCAGCAACAGCGAGGCGCTAAGCAACTCAGTGAGACCCTGTCTCTACATAAAACACAAAATAGGGCTGGGGATGTGGCTCAGTGGTCGAGTGCCCCTGAGTTCAATCCCTGGTACCAAAAAAAAAAAGTAGTTCTCTAAGAAAGTAAAATTGCAGTTCATTAAGAGAAAAGAAATGAAGATAAGAGGGCAAAAGAAGTTTGACATTACTAAAAAAAATTAACCAAATTAAAGCAGGAGAGAGGTAGCAAGTGATGGCAATACAGAAGTAGCACCAAAAAATAAATTAAAAAGTAAAATAATAAGAGAGAACAAGGCAAAATAACAAAAAGTTGAAGCTGTGAAAATGATAATAACAAAGAGAATAAAATGTATATATATATATATATGTATATTCATATAAGCCAATTAACATAGCAAGAATATACACACACACACAGTCACACTCACATTCATTGGAAAAATAAATTAAAGAAAAAAAATCTTTTTTACATTTTTATTTGTACTTTTTAGATATACATGACAGTAGAGTGTATTTTGACTTATTTATACAAACATGCAGTATAACTTCCCATTCATTTTGTAGAGTTACACCAGTTGTGTATTCATATATGAACATAGGAAGATTATGTCAGATTCATTCTACTGTCTTTACTATTCCCATCCTCCTCCCTTCCCTTCATTCCCATTTGCCTAATGCAATGAAGTTCTATTCTTCCCTGCCCCCCCATTGTGTCAGCATCTGCATATCAGAGAAAACATTCGGCCTCTGGTTGTGACTGGCTTGTTTTTGTGACTTAGCATGATAGTCTCCAGTTCCATCCATTTACCAGCAAATGCTATAATTTCATTCTTATTTACGGTTGATTAATATTCCATTCTGTATATATGCCACATGTAAAAGAAAAAAAATTGTTGAAAAATGAAGGAATTGTCTCTGCTGAGGTGGTCAAAACTGTTGAAAAGGATGGATGTTTACTGCCTATGCTGCAGCCCTTCTTTCCATTACTTCTTTGGCGTGTACACCTTGAGAGAGGAAAGACTGGGGATTGTTAAAGCTATCCTGTTTGAGTTGAGTTGCTCACCAAGCTGCCAGCTAGAGGGGCCTGGAACTGAAACTGGTTGTAATAACTATCAGCATTCCTTCTCACCACTGTAAGGCAGGTCAGAATGGCAGGCAAGTAGTGATAATTGTAGTTTTGTCTAGGCAAACTAGATAGATGTGCACCTAAGGCAGGGCTGAAGTAGAGTTGTTTTTTTTAAATACTTAAGCCATTATTGTTAAATTTATTTAAGACTAGTTCTTCAAATTTAGACAGTTTAACACATAAATCTTTCAAGATGCAGTATAATATCCGGTATGCCATATTATTTTATTTACATAATATAAAATTGATCTATTTTATCTGATTTTGTTTCCTTTTGTAATTGATACATTTTTTTCACACTCCACTAGTTCAGAATTTGTGAAATTCAGACAATGGTTATACTTATGTCTCTGGTATTAAAACAATACCTTGTTTAGCAAATTAAATGTATAAACAAGAAATGGATTCATATGTGTGTGAATGTGTGTATGAGTGCAGTGACATTAAAATACTTGGAGAGTAGTTAGGTATCAAAACCACTGTCACAAGATCTGTTAGAAAAATAATCAACATACTAATTACTGATGGTTGATCTCATAAGTTCAATTCTTTATTTTCAGATATTCATTTAGTGTATATATATATATATACATATATATGAAACTACAGACAGATATTGTCTCTGAATAGGTATAGTTATATATATATGCATTCATTGTTTCATGTAACATATTTAATACGTAAATGCAAAATGTAGTCAAACTGCATGATTTGGGGATAAAAACTTAAAAGACTGGGTAGAATTTGGGAAAATTCTGACCCACAAAATGAATTTTATTTTAGTGTTCTAAAGTTTCTTTATATTTCTGGTGCAGAGTAATGTTCAATAAATTTTACCTGAAGCTGAGTTCTAAATGTAAAGTTCTGATGGCTGTTGTTTAGCTCTAATCAACTCTTGGACACAGAAGGCCACACATTGTACAATTCACTGTAGGTAGTATACACACAATAGAGAAATTAATAGAAACAAAAGTATATTGGTGGTTCCTGGGACTGCCAGCTAGAGGGGATTTTGGATAAATTTTTTTTAAAAATTTTTTTTTAGTTGTAGATGGACACAATACCTTTATTTATTCATTTATTTTTTTATGTGGTGCCAAGGATCGAACCCAGTACCTCACACTTGCTAGGCAAGTGCTCTACCACTGAGCCAAAATCCCAGCCCTTTTGGATAACTTCTTAATGAGTATAGAGCTTCTTTCCATTTTGAGTAATTAAAATTCTCTGTATAGAGATACTGAAAATGTTTTTACAAAACTGTGAATGTATCTCTACAGTTACTTGTTATGTAATGTACATTTTGTCACAAGTAAGGACAAGGAATCAAGTGGAAATGTAAAATTTAAAAAAATACAACAAATGGATAGGCACAGAAAACAAAGTGGAGGGGAATGTTTTTTTTTAAATGTGGAAATTGAAAACAGAACAATATATATTACCCAATTGTAGCAATACAGAGAAAACATATTTTAAAATTGAAGAGAGCTTCAGGGACCTACGAGACAATAACAATAAATCTAACATTCATGTATAATACCAGAGTCCTAAAAAACAAGGAAATCAGAGCAGTGCTGAAAAAAACTTGAAGGAATAATGCTCAAAACTTGTCACATTTGGTAAAAGACATAAGCCTAAAGATTTAAGATTTTCAAGCCCAAGACAGGATAAGCCCACAGAATCCATACCAAAAATCATGGTAAAACTTCTTTTTTAAAAAATTTTTTTAGTTGCAAATGGACACAATATCTTTATTTTATTTATTTTTTATGTGGTGCTGAGGATCGAACCCAGTGCCCCACATATGTGAGGCAAGCACTCTACCACTGAGCCACAGTCCCAGCCCAAGTAAAACTTCTTAATACTAATGAAAACAATTATACTTGAAAGCAGAGAAAAAAAAGATAATTTAGCTATACAGGACAAACAATTCCAATAACGGTGGATATCAACAATTCCATTAAATTTAAACTATTTATTGAAACTAATTAAGATGGAGATGGAAAAATAGGTTTGAAAATGTTACCAAGCTGACTAAGAGAAATTTACATCAAAGATAAAGATAGTGGGAGATACAAAGTAAAATAATGAGAAAAGATATCATACAAAAGAAAAACAGGAAGTAATATATCAGATAAGGTAGATTTCAAAGCAAAGAAAACTACCAGAAGCAGAAAGTTACATTATATAATAATTAAAAGATTAATCCAACAAGAAGATACAGCAATACTTAATACATATGCACCATCTAACGCAGCTACAAAATATATGAAGAAAAACTGGTAGAACTGAAAGGAGAAATAGTCAAATTCATAATTATTGTTGGAAATTTACACATCCCTCTGTTGACACTGATTGAACATTTAGACAAAAAATTAGCAGCATAGAGAACTCAACACCACCATCAAACTATAGTATATAATCAACATGTATAGAGCACTCCACCTAGCAACAGCAGAATATACACTCTTTCCAATTGCTGGTGAAATACACATCAAAGTGAAATATATCTTATGCTATTAAAACAAACTTCAACAAATTTAAAATAATTGAAATAATACAAAATATTGAATCTGTTCTAGTGTAATCACATTGAAATTCATTCACAGAAAAATTACAAGAAAATCTTCAAACAGTTGGAAATTAAACAATACAATTCTAAATATCCCATGAGTCAAAAATTAAATCTCAAGTGAAATAAAAAGTATGCCAGAGAATAAAAATTATACATCAATTTTTTTGAGCTGCAGCTTACGCAGCAATGCAAGCAATCTTATAGCATAAAATGCATTAAGAAAAGCAGTAAAGGGGCTGGGATTGTAGTTCAGTGGTAGAATTCTCACCTCACATGTGTGGGGCACTGGGTTTGATCCTCAGCACCACATAAAAATAAATAAAGATATTGTGTCCATCTACAACCAAAAAATATTAAAAAAAGAAAAGCAGTAAAGAGTTAAATAAATTGTCTAAGCACACACCTCAAGAAATTGGAAAAAAGAAGAGCAAAATAAGTCTGAAATAAGCAGAAGCAAAGACAGTAAAAATAAGAGTAGAAATCAATGAAATTTACAACAAAAAATCAATGAAACGAAGAGCAAATTCTTTAAACAAATGAATAAAATTGAAAAACCTCTAACAATACAAAGTGAAAAAGATGATACATATTACCAACATAGGAATAAAAACAAGGATATCACTATGAGCCCTGTAGACATCAAAAGAATACAAAAATACTATAAATGACTCTACACATACCAATTTAAAAACTTAAATCAGACCAATTCATCAAAAAACAAAAACTATCCCAGCACTTAGGGAGGCTGAGACAGGAGAATCGCGAGTTCAAAGCCAGCCTCAGCAATGGCGAGGCGCTAAGCAACTCAGTGAGACCCTGTCTCTACATAAAACACAAAATAGGGCTGGGGATGTGGCTCAGTGGTCAAGTGCCCCTGAGTTCAATCTCCAGTACCAAAAAAACAAAACAAACTACCAGAACTCATTCAAAATCAAATAATTTTGGTGGGTCTATATCTACAAAGGAAATTAAATCCAATGTAGAATCTTACCCACCCCCACATATTTGAACAGGAGAAATTCTATTTAAAAAATAATTTTCCAATTCTACAAACTATCTGCCAGAAAATAGATGAGGGAGGAAAGAAGGGAATTAATTTTATAAAACTACTGTTACCTTGATCTCAAAATGAGACAATGCCAGTACACAAAATAGAAAATTACAAACCAATATCTCTTATGAATATAGGCCATTTATTGAAAATTTTTCTAATGAATTTTTAAAAAAGAATAAAATATTAGCAATAGAATTCAGCAATATATACATATTTTTCTCCATTATCACATGGAGTGTATGACAGAATGCAAGCCTGGTTTAATTCTTAAAAATAATTTAGTGTCATTCAACATATTTCCAAACTAATAAGGAAAAAATCACATGATCATATCAATCAATGCAGAAAAATAACTTGATCAAATTCAATACCCATTCAATTTTAAAACAATAACTCTAAGAAAAAGTGGAAATAGAAAGAAATTTCCCTCACTTCATAACGAGCATTCATATAAAGTACACCCAAACTTATACTTAATGTTAAAAGACTATTTTCTCCTTAAGATGGAAACAAAACAAGGATACAAACTCTCACCAATCTTATTCAACATAGTACTGGACATTGTAGCCAGTGGAAAAAGAAAAAGAAGGAAATGGGAAGAATATGGATTGAAAAGTTGAAATAAAATGGTCTTTATTTGTGTATCATTTGGTATTTGTAGAAAATTCCAAAGATTCTGCAAATAGCTCCTACAACTAACAAGTAAGTCAGCAAAGTCAAAGTTATAACACAAAAATAAACCATACTCCAACTATTATGTATAATTGTAATGTACCAATAAGAAAATCAATCCAATTTTTCTATACTAACAAGGAACACATATGTGGTTACTTGATTAAAATTACAGTATAATTTATAATCATTTGAAAATAAATTAAGTGTAAACGTAAAATATATGTATGGTACTGAAATTTTTTTAATTTAAAAATCTAAATAAAGTTAGAACTTTTTTATTATTTAATTGGAAGACTTGGTAAAGTAAAGGTATCCATTTTTCCCAAATTGATGTATAGGAGAAATTCCTATCAAATCTCAGCCAGATTTTTTGAGGAGGCAGGTACCGGGGATTGAACTCAGGGGCACTCAACCACTGAGCCACATTCCCAGCCCTATTTTGTATTTTCTTTAGAGACAGGGTGTCACTGAGTTGCTTAGTGCCTCACTTTTGCTGAGGTGGGCTTTGAATTTGTAATCCTCCTGCCTCAGCCTCCTGAGCCACTGGGATTAAAAGCATGTGCCACCATGCCCGGCTCAGCAGGAATATTTATGTAGACAAGACTATATTAAATTTATATGGGCCAGGCATGGTAGCGCACACCTTTAATCTCAGCACTTTGGGAGGCTGAGATAGGAGAATCGCAAGTTCAAAACCAGTCTCAGAAATGGTGAGGCACTAAGCATGTCAGTGAGACCCTGTCTCTACATAAAACACAAAATAGGGCTGGGGATGTGGCTCAGTGGTCGAGTACTCTGAGTTCAATCCATGGTACTAAAAAAAAAATTTTATGTGGTATCTCAATAAATTCAGGTGGATATAACAAAATACCTTAGAATGGGTAATTTAGAAATAGCATAAATTTATTGTTCATAGTTCTAGAGATTGGAAAGTTCAAGATCATGGCAACCACTGATTTGGTGTCTGCTGAAGACTTCCTTTCTGCTTCAGAGATGATGCGTTCTTGCTACATCCTCACATGGTGGAAGGAACAAACAAACTCCCCCAGACCTCTTCTGTAAGGACATTAATCCCATTCATGAGAGCAAAATCTTTATGACCTAATCACCTCCCAAAAGCACGACCTCTCAATACCATGACATATTTAGTTTTTGGTATATGAATTCTGGGAAGGGGGCAGGGTAGAAACATTTAGATCATAGCATAAGCAAAGGTAAAGAAATTAGAAGAGACAAAATAATTTTGAAAAGAATAGAGGAAGCACTGTATCTGATTTAAAGACATACAGTCATAATGATCAAGAGTGTATGGTTTTGATTGCAGAATAGACACATAGACCAATAGAACAGGATAAACAAAAAGAGAAAAGAGAAAAATGTGGGACAGAGGTGATATTTGAGGAGGTAATGGTTGAAATTTTTCCTAATGAAAAAATTCTCAGCCATACATTTTAAAAGACCTAGAAATATAAAGCAAAATAAATATTAAGAAAACAGCACCTGCAAACATCACAGTGAAATGGCAGTAAACAGAGAGACAATCCATCATAGTGAAATGGCAGTAAACAAAGAGAGAGACATCTTGGAAGCAACCTGAATAAAAAATAGCAGATTACCATCAAAGGAGCTAATGAGACTGGCAACTGATGTCTCAAAAGCAACAAAAGAAACCAAAAAACAATGGGATGGTAACTTCAATTAGCTTAAAGATAACTACCAACCTAGAAATTTTCAGTCACTTAGAAATAAAGATAAAGTCTTTTTCACACAAATAAAAGCTATGATGTCCATTAGCAGATCTGAACTACAACTAAAGTAATTTTAAAGGATGCACTCTAGGAAAAATGAAGAAATAGTCAAGAAAATGATAAACAGGAATTGGGCTTGTAGCTCAGTGGTAGAGCACTTTCCTAGCATGTTTGAGGCACTGGGTTCAATCCTCAGCACCACATAAAAATAAATAAATAAAACAAAAGTATTTAAAAAGAAAATGATAAGCCAGGCACGGTGGCGCAAGCCTGTAATCCCAGCACTTAGGAAGGCTGAGATAGGAGGATCACAAGTTCAAAGCCAGCCTCAGCAATGGTGAGGTGAGGCGCTAAGCAACTCAGTGAGACCCTGTCTCTACATAAAACACAAAATAGAGCTGGGGATGTGGCTCAGTGGTCGAGTGCCCCTGAGTTCAATCTCCAGTACCAAAAAAGAAAAAAGAAAAAGAAAATGATAAACACAATAAATCTAAATGGGCATTGACTGTCTGATATAATAACAATCCCTTATAGGATTTTAACAGTATAGAATTAAAACCCAGCAACCATACCATAGTAATCTTGAGGTAGAGAAATAGTTCAATGTTTATAAGAATAAATGGAAGATAAATTTGGACAAGATTATTGGGGCCATGTTATTAAGAAGATTCAGTGCCAAACTAAATGAATGATTTATTGATAAGATGAGCCTGGACTTTTGCTCAAGTGGTTTAGAGGAAAGAAATACAGAAGGCAGAAAGAGCTTTATGATACAGTAGCCATAAACAGGGAACAGCACAATAGGTGTGAAATTATTAGGACCATCCACATGGAGTTGGCAGTGGGAAGTAAAAGGCAGGGATAAGGTAAGAGCAACCGGGAAGGAAGAACAGATAGAACTCTGTGACTGGGTGAAGACAGAAGTCAAGATTTCAGTTAGGAAAACAGTCTATTAATGAAACTAGTTAAATCAAAGTAGTCATTTTTACAGGAAAAGTAACAAAGTAGTGAACTTAGTTCAAGAGGTATTGCATTTGGGTGAAATAAGTAAGTGGAAACACCCAGCAGGAAGTTTTTTTTTTTTAAGAAAAACAGAGAGAAGATCTTTGACATATTAGGACCTGGAGGAAAAAATTAGAACTCATGCATACTTTGGTGGCATTTGAAGCAGCAGGAAAATGTATACACAGAGAAAAGCAGAGAGCCAAATACTGAACTGAAGTATATACATTTGGGAGATAAGATTATGAGAAGAGATACAATTAAGATAGAAAAAGAAAAAGAAAGTGATGATTAGAGAGGCAGTACAAGACCAGGACCATGTACAGTTTCACAGAAACCAAGAGAATGGCATTTACAAAAGGAGAGGATGATGTACAATAAGAGTTACAGGCAGGGGCTGGGGTTATGGCACAGTGGTAGCGTGTTCGCCTAGCATGCATGAGGCACTGGGTTCGATCCTCAGCACAATATAAAAATAAAATAAAGATATTCTGTCCACCTACAACTAAATAATAAATATTAAAAAAAGACAACTATAGATAAAGACAAATTGAGTCAGAAAAGAGGTCCTTGAGCTTCACCAGTTCTCATTTTCTAATACTTATCAAAGGGAGAAACCTCCCTTTTGAAATCCAAAGAAACAGAAATTGCACTAAAGATCATTTGCAGGTCATGTTCATTTACAATTTAAATCAAACCCTTTCCAAGCATTTGATAGCAAGGCATTATTATGCTCCTCAGCAAAACCAGCAGGGACAGCTCCTGCTTAAAAGAAGAGATGCAGAAGCCTGCAAGAGTTCTGCAGAATCTGCAAAGAGGAAAAGGAGAGAAGCGTGATACCAGCATTTCAGCAGAGAGTTGAGGTACAGGGCTGACTGGCTGGCCTACCTGCCTGCCTTCCTTCTCTCCTTCCTACTTTTCCTTCTTACCACTGATAAAAATGTTTCTCTGTTTGTTGTGTACGTGATGTTTTAAATTACATATATGTTGTGGGAAGGCTAAACTGAGGTAAATAACATGCATTGCTTCACATACTTATTTAGGGGGAGGAAAGAACAGACAAAGGATAAAAGACATTATTATTAATTAGAATCACCATGTTATACAATAGATGTCTTGAACTTATTGTTCTAATCTAACTGAACTTGTGTATATTTCAATCAACATCTCCCTGTAAACACTGCAGCCATCATTCTATTCTCTTCTGTGGATTCAATTTTTCTAGAAGGCATATACAAGTAATATCATGCAGCATTTGTCTTTCTTTGCCTAGCTTATTTCACTTACTGTAATGTCCCCCAGGTTCATTCATGTTGTCACAAACATCAGAATTTCCTCCTGGTTTTTGTTGTTTTTGTTGCTGTTTTCCTGGGATAAAACCAGGGGTGCTTAACCATTGAGGGAAATCTCCAGCCCTTTTTATTTAATTTAATTTATTTATTTATCTATTTATTTTGGTACGAAGGATTGAACTCAGGAGTACTTGACCATTGAGCCACATCCCCAGCCCTATTTTGTGTTTTATTTAGAGACAGGGTCTCACTGAGTTGCTTAGCGCCTCGCCGTTGCTGAGGCTGGCTTTGAACTCGTGCTTCTCCTATCTCAGCCTCCCTAAGTACTAGGATTACAGGCTTGCGTCACTGCGCCCGGCTCCATACTGGGTTTTTTAAATATATTTTATTTAGAGATAGGGTCTCTCTGAGTTGCTTAGGTCCTCACTAACTTGCTGAGGTTGGCTTTGAACTCATAATCCTCCTGCCTTAGCCTCCCAAGATTCTGGGACTAGAGGCTTGCACCACCATGCCCAGCTCTGTATAACTCAATGATGGACTGCACCAAACTACATTCCCACCAACAGTTTACAAGTGTGTTGTCTTCTCCACACCCTTACCAACACATGTTGTATCTTCTCATTTTGAGAATAGTAGAAATCATTGTGATTTTAATTAGCATTTCCCTGATGATTAGTGATCTTGAGCATTATATCATATACCCATTGACCATTTCTATTTCTATGTCTTCTTTTGAGAAATGTGTATGTAAGGTAGTTTTCTGATTTTTTTTTTTTTTTTTTTTTTTTAGTACCGGGAATTGAACTCAGGGGCACTCGACCACTGAGCCACATCCCCAGCCCTATTTTGTGTTTTATGTAGAGACAGGGTCTCACTGAGTTGCTTAGCGCCTCACCTCACCATTGCTGAGGCTGGCTTTGAACTCGAGATCCTCCTGTCTCAGCCTCCCAAAGTGCTGGGATTACAGGTGTGTACCACCACCATGCCTGGCTAATTTTCTGATTTTTAAAATCAAGTTATTTTTCTGCTTTTTCTTTTGCTGTTGATTTTCTAAGTTACATATTTTGGAAATTAATCTCTTATCAGATGTATGGTTTGGAAATATTTACTCCCATTGCATAGGTTGGTTGTGTCCTTATTCTGTTCATTGTTTCATTTACTGTGCAGAAACTTTTCAGTTTGATCTCATCTCATTTATCCATTTTTACTTTTGTGTACTATGATTTTGTGATCATATCCAAAAGTCATTACTCAGACCAATGGCATGGAGATGTTTTTCCCGTATTTTCTTGTTGTAATTTCATATTCTGGTCTTATGCTTAATTATTTGATCCATTTTAAATTAGTTTTAATATTTGGTGTTAGATAAAGCTCTCCTTTATTCTTCTTCATGTCTTTTATGAGCACCACTTATTGAGGAGACTGCTTTTTCCAATTCTGTGCATATTCATATCTAGGTTTTCTATTCTTTTCCATTGGTCTGAGTCTGTTTTTATGCCAGTAGCATTTAGTGTGAGTTATAGCTTTTTAGTATACTTTGAACAGGTAGTGTGATACATATGGCTTTGTTGTTCTTGTTCAAGACCAGCTTGTCTAATTCAGGGTGCTTTGTGGTTTCATATGAAATTTAATTTTTTTCTAATTTAGTGAAAAATGTTGTTGGAATGTAGATGGGTGTTGCATTTAATCTGGAGATCACTTTGGGTAATGTAGACATTCTAACAATACTAATTCTTCTAATCCATGTATGTGGAATTTTTTCCATTTATTTGTGTATTCTTCAGTTTCTTTAATCAATATTTTATAGTTTCAAGTGTATAGATCTTTCATTTCTTTGGTTAAATTTATATCTAAGTATTATTGTAAATGTGATTTAATTTTTGGATAATTTGTTGTAAGTGTATAGAAATGTTATTAATTTTGTGTATTGATTTTGTATTCTGCATCATTATTGTATTCTTTTATTAACTCAAACAGTTTCTGATAGCATCTTTAGAGCATCTTTAGATCATGAATGACATGATCATGTCATTCAGAGATAATTTTATTTCCTTCTTTCCAATCAGGTGGCTTTTATTTCTTTCTCTTATTTAATTGCATGAACTAAGACTTCTAGTAAAATTTGAATTCACTAATTTAATTTAATTTTCTTCATAGAAGAAAAGTTTGGAAGTTTTCCCCATTGAGTATGATGTTAGCTGAGTGTTTGTTGCATGTGGCCTTTATTGTGTTGAGGTACATTTTTTTCATGCTTAATTTGTTGAAATTTTGTGTCAAAAAAGTTGAATTTTATTGATGGCTTTTTCTGAATCTACTGTAATGATCACATTGCTTTTGTCCTTCAATGTGATAATATGGTATTGATTTGCTTATGTTGAACCATCCTTGAATCCCATTGATAAACCCAACTCAATTACAGTGAACGATCCTTTAACTTTACTTCAGAACTTGCATTTACCATTATTTTGTTTAGAACTTTTGCATCTTTGTTCATCAGGGATAGTGGTTTGTAATTTCCTTTCCTCTTACTGCCCTTACCTGGCATTGGAGTTAGGATGATACTGGCCTCATAAAATGAGTTTGAAAGTACTCCCTCTTCTTCAATTCTAGAAAAGATGGAAATGTTTAGTGTGAGTTCTTCTTTAAAATATTTGATAGAATTCAGGAACAAAGCCATCAAGACCTGTGTTTTCTTTGAAGGGGAGACTTCTTTTATTACTGATTCAATCTCTTTACTCATTATTGGTCTATTTGCATTTTCTATTTCCTCGTGAGTCAGCCCTGGTATATTGTATATCTTTAGGAGTTTATCTATTTCTTCATGGTTATCCAATTTGTTGTCCTATAATTATCCATAGTAGTCTACCTTTTTAAATATTTTTTTAGTTGTTGATGGATCTTTATTTTATTCATTTATTATTTATATGTGGTGCTGAGGATCGAACCCAGTGCCTCACACATGCTAGGCAAGCGCTCTACCACTGAGCTACAGCCCCAGCCCCATAGTAGTCTATTTTAATCCTTAATATTTTGGTAGAATCAGTTGTAATGTCTTCTACTTTATTTCTGATTTTATATACTTGAGTCTTCACTCTACATTTCTTAGTCTAGCCAAAGTTTTATTTATCCTTTCATGAAGAACAACTTTTAGTATTGTTCATCTTTTCTATTACTTCTCTAATGTCTATTTCATTTATTTTTGCTCTTATCTTTATTATTTCTTTTTTTCTGCTAATTTGGGGCTTACCTTTTCTTTCATTTTTAGTTTGAGTGTAATATCAAATTATTTATTTGACATATTTCTTCTTTTGTGATATAACAATTTGTTTCAGTACCCTTCCTTCTTAGAACTACTTAGGCTGCGTTCTATAAGTTTTTGTTTGTTGGCATGTTGTATGTCCATTTTCACTTGTCTCAAAATATTTTATAATTTCTCTTTTAATTTATTCTTAGAGTCATTGATTGTTCCAGAGAATGTTGTTCATTGTCCATATATTTGTGTATTTTCTGAAATTTCTTGTAAAACTTCCAGTTTCATACCATTTTGTTTGGAGAAGATATTCAATACTATCTCAGTCTTCTTAAATTGGATAAGAAATATTCTGTGACCCAACATATTATCTATTCTAGACAATATGCCATGTTCACTTGAAAAGAATGTGCATTTCATGGCTATTGAATATAATGTTCTATATATGTCTGATTAGGTCCATTTGGTTTAAGGTGTAGTTTAAATCTGATATTTCCTTATGGATTTTCTTTCTTGATGATCTTCCCATTGCCAAAATCGGGGAGTAATGAAGCCCCCTAGTATTATTGCACTATTTGCTATAATATAACCTCCCCCTCTCTTCAGATATATTAGTATTTGCTTTTATATATTGAGGGATTCTGATGGTGGATGCATATATGTTTATAATTATTATATCCTATTGATGAATTAACCCCTTTGCCATATATTATGACTGCTTTGTCATAGTTTGTTTTTAACTTAAATTCTGTTTTATCTGATAAAATAGAGCTATACCTGCTCTCTTTTGATCTCCATTGTCATTTGTTTCCTCACACATGCAACAGTGTAAGGAGGTGGGGCCCTAATAGGAATTGTTTGGGTTATAGGGATATCACCCTCATGAATGGATTAATATTAATTATAAAAGAGAGAGAGATTGCATGTCTGATCTCTTGCTCTCCCATTCACATGCTTCCTTACCTTTCTGCCATCTACCATCCAACACAATCAGAAGGCCTTCTCCAGATGAGTCCCTCTTGACCATGGACTTTCCAGCTTCCAAAACTATAAAAAGTAAATATATACTCTTTATAAATTACAATTCTCCAGTTTTTTGCTATAGTAGCACAAAACAGACAGCAAGGAATATGTTTTCCCATCCTGTCATTTTGAGTCTATGGGTGTCTTTAAACATGAGCAAGTCTCTTATAGGACAAATGTAGTCAAGTCTTATATTTTCATTTATTAATACTATCTTTTTATTGGAGGATTTATCCCATTTATATTCAGCATAAATATTGATAGATAAGGACTTACTAGCTTCATTTTCCTAAGAATTTTCTGGCTATTTTTTAGATATCTTGTTCCTTTTTTCCTTTTTCACTGTCCTTCTTTGTATCCACAGGGCAAACCTGAAGTCAGGGACTGCAGGATCTGGTCTGGCGTCAGAGTAGACCTAAAGTCACAGTCTGTGAGCACCAGATTGGAATCTGGGTCCAAAGGCACTGAGGTAGACCCAGTGTTGGAATCTGAGACAAAAATCTGTTGCTCATTGCTCTCTCCTTCCCACAAGCAAAGAGTCTCTCTCTTCATGCTATGCTGCCTAGGTTAGAGGAGGGATGATGAAGATAATATAAAATAGCATTTCTCTCTCTCTTCCATGTATCTTTCTTTTTCAAAAACTTTTTAAGATTGCAGATGAGTACAATACCTTTATTTTATTTATTTACATGTGATGCAAAGAATCAAACCCAGTGCCTCACACATGCTAGGCAAGTACTCTACCACTGAGACACAACCCCAGCCCTTCAATGTATCTTTCATTATTTCTGTACTATACCCAGATGTTTGCATCTTTCAGTTGGTTTTCTATGCTCTTGTGAAGGTATTTTTGTGAATGGATAGTTGTTCATACTTTCATTTCTTCAGTGGGATAAATGCTGAAAAGTCTTATCCTACCATCTGGTTGACTTTCAGATCAATATTATGAGATCATTCTCATGTACCATTGGCCAAATTGGGTTTTGTAAAAAGCCATATGAGCTAAGTGACCAACAGCAGTATTTTCAAAAGAAATTCATATATGATTTCTTTCTGTTACAATTAAAACCCTACATTTGTACAACCCATTAAAAGCATCAACATTGTGCACAGTAAAGTGTATGTCTCAATTTTATACAATTTTCATTTTTTTTTCTGTGGTTTCATTTTCTATTTTTTCTCATTGATCTAGTTAAGGCACAGTTTATGATTATGATTAAATGCTGCAATCATGTCTTAGGTCTAAGTGTTAATTTTCAGTGTTACTTTTACCTAAATCTCATTTCATGAAATAAATGAATTAATTGTCAATGTTATATTCATGACAAGTCACTTTAATTTCATGTACTCTAGATGCTTTAAACATCTGTATATAATTTGGCTGAAGTACAAATATGAACATGAAAAAAATCTCTACTCATCACTTGCCCTACTAATGAGAGATGGCCAATTACAACTATTTATCTTCATTCTGGTCAATCACTCACCTTGTTCAATCATGTGCTACCATTCCTGTTCTCAGACAACTTCCTTCCACCTGGCATCAATCTAGTCTCAGATTCTTTCATCTACTTGGCAACTGCTACAGATTCCTGTTTATGGCATCATTACTATCTTTGTTTACTCTCATTCTGTATGAGGCCTGAAGCTATAAAAACTGGAAATATATGATATTTGGAAATTTTCTCTTCACACTCAGGTTCAACTCTCAGAAAGTCTTGCTTTTTTATATTTTATTTTGATTGATTCTTTTTAGTTATATATATTATTGTGATTCATTTTGACATAATCATGAAGCATGGAATGTAATTTGCTCTGTTTCAGTCCCCAGTACTTCCCTTTTTCCCTTTCCCCTTGCTTAATCCCCTTCATCTACTCCACTGATCTTTCTTCTATTTTGATGGGATTTCCCTCGTACCAAACACCCTTTTTCTCTTCTTTCTCCCTCCTCCCTCTTTCCTTATTTTGGAGTACCTTTGCATATCAGGAAAAACATTCACTCTTTGACTTTTTGGGTCTTCCTTATTTCACTCAGCATGATATTCTCCAGTTCCATCCATTTACCAGCAAATATCATAATTTCATTCTTCTTTATGGCTGAGTAACACAAATTGTATATATATGCCATATTTCCTTTATCCATTCATCTCTTGGCAAGCAACTGGACTGATTCCATAACTTGACTATTGTGAATTGTGCTGCCGTAAACACTCATGTGTCTGCATCCCTATAGTATACTAATTTAAAATCTTTTGGATATATACCAAGGAATGGGAAAGCTAGATTATATGGTTGTCTCACTCCTAGTTTGTTGAGCAATCTCCATACTTCTTTTCAGAGTGGTTGCACTAATATTCAGTGCCACCAACAATATATAAGTGAATCTTTTCCCCCATATCTTTGCCAATACATATAATTATTTATATTCTTGATAATTGCTAAGGAAATCTTTCTTTTTTTTAAAGTTTTTTTAGTTGTAGATGTATCTTTATTTTATTCATCTATTTATATGTGGTGCTGAGAATCAAACCTAGTGCCTCTCATATGCTAGGCAAGCGCTCCACCACTGAGCCACAACCCCAGACCAAGGAAGTCTTTCTTTTACCAGAACGTTCCATTGAAAGTGTCACAACCAAATGGAAATCCAGTTTAGATCTGTAAGCATAGAGAAAGGAACAACTAGACTTGCAATTCGTCTATATTAGCCCTTAATATCAAGCTATTTCATATGCAAAAGAAAGGAGCTAATAGTTGATGTTTGGATGAGGTAAATTTATATATATTTTTTCAGGATGGAGGCCACACAATGAAAACTCATTTTTCACTTGATGCAACTATCCTTTTCTCAAATTATCAGACTCACTGATTAATTTAATAATTGTATTAAGGTCCTTCTGAGAAACAGAGCCCATTGAACATTTATATCTGTATTTATCTCAAAAGTAGACATACAAATAGATTATAGATACAGTTATGGTCACCAATGGTGTCACTCTCAGTCCAGTTTTGAAGATCTGAGAAGGTGCTGCTAGTGTAAGTCCCAGGGTCCAAACATTCAAGAATTGGGAACTCCAACGTTTGCGAGCAGGAGAAAAGGGTGTCCCAGATCCAAAGAAAATTTAAGTCACCCTCTGCCTTTTTGTTCTATTTAAGTCCTCTGTGAATAGATAATTCCCTCCAGATTGGTGAAGGCAGATCTTTGTTCTGTCTACTTATCCAAATATTAATTTATTTCAGAAGCAGCCTTCCAGACACACCTAGAAATAATGTTTTTATAAGATACCTGTACGTCCCTTAGCCCAGGCTAGATGACATATAAAACTAACCATCACAATAATGATGACAAAAATATGAGTCACTCAAATTTATTGAGCACTGAGTATATGCAAGGCACTGTTCTTAGTGCTCCACTTGTATGGTTCTGGGCATTCTTAAAATTTACAAAGGACAAGTAAATACAGAACGAGGTAATGTGCAAAAGACAAACTAAATTAAACATGATTCTTATTCACCACACATAATTTACCATAGCAATACAAATTATAAATATAATACAAAATTGAAAGCTTCTGTATGGCAAAAGACAACTCAGGAGATAAGTAAAACAATGAAGAAAAATATTTATTTGAAATACGCATGACAAAGGATTAATGACCTCAACATTAAAATAGTTATTTTAAATAAATAAGAAAAAAAACAAGTTAATGGGGAAATGGACAAAGATATGAACTGACAACCCTCAAAAGAAGAAATACAGGGGCTGGGATTGTGGCTCAGTGGTGGAGCGCTTGCCTCACATGTGTGGGGCCATGGGTTCGATCCTCAGCACCACATTAAATAAATAAAATAAATGTATCCATCTACAACTAAAAAAAATTTTAAAAAAAGAAATACAAATTACCAAATAAAATGAACATCCTGGCATGATTATTTTATGTACTAAATCAACCAGGCCCTGTGATGCCCAGATAGATGGCTAAACATTATTTCTGCATGTGTCTGTGAGGTTGTTCCAAAAGAGCTTAGAATTTGAATTGGTGGACTGGTAAAGCAGATGATCCTCCTCAATGTGGGTGGGCATCATTCAAACTATTGAAGGGCTGAATAGAACAAAAAGGCTGCCGAAGGTTGAATTAACTCTGCCTGACTGAACGGAGACATCCATCTTCTCTTGCCCTCAATGCTCCTCTTTCTCAGGTCAACAGAAATGGACTAGAATTTACACCAGTGGCTCTCCATCTTTCAAACCTTTGAACTACAACAAAAGTTTTCCTGGAGCTCCAGCTTGCAGATGGCAGGTCATGAGACTTCTCAGCCTCTATAATCACAGGAGCCAATACCTTACAATAAATCTTTATTTGTTCTGTTTCTTTGAAGAATCCTGAGTGATATACATCCTCAATATTATTCAAACAAATGTAATATAAAATAGCTCCAAGATAATCACTTCTCACACATCAGATTAGCCAACAAAAATAAAAATATTCAGTAATGACTGATTGTGAAGAAATAGGTACACTCAAGTATTTCTGATGGAAACATAAGATCATATCCCTTTCTGGTATTTATTTGACTATATGTATCAAAAGCTTTCCCAAAAAAATCCTTCCGTCTGGAAATAATTTATTATAAGAATATATTAAGACAACTTTGGAAGGATACAAGTACAAGCATGTCCATCCCAGGTTTGGGTATAATATTGAAATATTTGAGAACAAATGTCACGGCTCAGGAGGCTGAAGCAGGAGAATCACAAGTTCAGAGCCAGCCTCACTAACTTAGCAAGGCCCTAAGCAACTTAGTGAGACCCTGTCTTAAAATAAAACATAAAAAAAGGGCTGGGGATATGGCTAAGTGGTTAAGCACCTCAGGGTTCAAACCCAGGTGTCAAAAAAAACAAAACAAAACAAAATAAATATCAACAATATGGGACACATTGTATAACCATTGAAAAGATTATGTCAATTTATATTTTTGACATAGAAATATATTCTTGATGAATGAAGTGAAAACTCAAATTTAAAATCATATGTATAGTATACTCCAATGCCTATAAAGTAGTCCTAAATTTCCATACATGTGCATAGAAAACACACCAGTAAGAATACACCTAAATGCGGCTGGGGTTGTGGCTCAGCAGTTGAGCATTTGCCTCACATGTGTGAGGCACTGGGTTTGATCCTCAGAACCACATAAAATAAATAAAGATATTATGTTCATCTACAACTAAAAAAAAAAATATATAACACCTAAATGTCAATAGTGCTTATTGGTTTTCTTTTTCCACTTTTTAAATTAAATCAATTTGATCCAAACAATTTTCCTAAGATAAAATACACTTTAAAAAATAAATTTTAGCTAGGCACAGTGGCACATGCCTGTAAACCCAGCAGCTTGGGAGGCTAAAGTAGGAGGGTCATGAGTTCAAAGTCAGCCTCCGCAACTTAGTGAGGCCCTAAGTATCTTAACAAGATAAAATATAAAAAATGGGCTGGGGCTGGGTGCGGTGGCACACACCTGTAATCCCAGCACTTTGGAAAGCTGAGACAGGAGAATTGCGAGTTCAAAGCCAGCCTCAGCAACGACGATGTGCTAAGCAACTCAGTGAGACTCTGTCTCTCCATAAAACACAAAATAGGGCTGGGGATGTGCCTCAGTAGTCAAGTACTCCTGAGTTCAATCCGCGGTACCAAAAAAAAACAAATGGGCTAGGGATGTGGATCAGTTGTTAAGTGCCCCTGGGTTCAATTCCTGATATAAATACATACATACATGAATAGATTTTATTTTATATATTCAACATATACAATATGATGTTCTTAAATATATGTAGATAGTAAACTGGTTACTATAGTAAAGTAACATATTTGTCATCTCACATTTTCTTATGTATGGCAAGAGCAACTACAATTTGACCATTTAGCAAAAGTCATGTACGATTCAATCTTGTTAGCTATAGACTTCATGTTGTACATTTGATCTCTAAATTTTTTCATCCTTCATATATGCAGCTTAGTATGCTGTGACTTGCATTTCCCATTTCCTTATCAAAACCCACTCCTTATTCTACATTTCTGTATATTTGCCTTTTTCTCAGATTTCATATGTGAGATCATGCAATATTTTTCTGTGTCTGGTTCATTTCACTTAATAGTGTCTTACAGCTTCATCTATATTGTGGCAAGTGGCAGAATCTCCTCTTTTTTTAAGATTGAATAATATTCTAGTTGGAGGCCATTGTAGATAATGTTTTCATAAACATGAGAGTGCAGGTCTTTTCACAAGGTTGTGATTTCATTTCCTTTGAGTCTATACCTAGAACAAGGATTGTTGTGTCATATTGCAGTTCTATTTTTTTTATTTCCTTAGGAACCTCTATGCTGTTTTCCATAATGACTGCACCAATCTACATTCCCACCAATGGTGTACAAGTGTTCTTTTTTCTTCACACCTGCACAAACACATGGTACCTCTTACCTTTTTGGTAGTAGCTATCCTAATGTCTGCAAGGTGATTATCTCATAGTGATTTGGATTTGCATTTCCCTTGTGATTAGTGATTTAAAGCATCTTTTCATATATTCATTGACCATTTGTATGTCTCCTTTTGAGAATTATCCTACTATTCAGGTCATTAGCCCGTTTTAATATTGCATTGTTTCCTTATTGTTGAGTTCTTTATAAATTCTGGATATTTACCCATTATCTTGTATATGTTTGCAAATATTTTTTCTCAATACACAGTTTGCTTTTGCATTTTTGGTTGTTTCCTTTCCTGTACAGGTGTGTTTTAGTTTGATGCAGTCTCATTCATTTATTTTTGCTTTTGTAGCATAAGCTTTTGGTGTCATATCCAAAAAATATAAATACTAAGGTCAAAGTCAAGTATGTTTACCCTATATTTCCTTGTAAGAGTTTTATAGTCTTGCATTTTATGTTTATGTGTTTTATCCATAATGCATTGGATTATTTATGTGGTATAAGATAAGGGTCCAATTTCATTGGCCTGCATGTGGAAATTCAGTTTTTCCAGAATTGTTTATTAAAAACACTATCCTTGGGGCTGGAGTTGTGGCTCAGTAGTAGAACACTTGCCTTGCATGTGTGAAGCCCTGGTTTTGATTCTCAGTGCTGCATATAAATAAATGAATAAAATAAAGGTCCATCAACAACTAAAAAAACATTAAAAAAACACTATCCTTTTCTTCATTGTGTTTTCTTGGTCTTTGTGTCAAAACTGGTTGAGCATACATGTTTAGATTTATTACTGGGCCTGTCTTCTGTTCCACTGGTCTATGAGTCTGTTTTTATTCCAGTACCATATTGTTTTTTTTGTTTGTTTGTTTACTGGGGAATGAAATTGGGGGACTTGACCACTGAGCCACATCCCCAACCCTATTTTGTATTTTATTTACAGACAGGGTCTCACTGAGTTGCTTAGCACCTTGCAGTTCCTGAAGCTGGCTTTGAACTCGAGATTCTCTTGCCTCAGCCTTTGAGCTGCTGGGATTACAGGTGTGTGCCACCACATCCGATTCCATATTGTTTTGATTATTATATCTTTGTAATATAATTTTAAATCAGAAAACTTCAGCCTCCCGTGTAACTGGTATTACACTGGGCCCAGCTCCACATTCATTTATGATTTTACTTATTTGAGGCTTATTTTTTATTGGTCTATCTAGGAGTTTATTGTTTCTGTTTTAGAAACTAAGTTTTATTAATTATTTTCTATGTTTTTTTCTATTTTCTATTTGAGTTATTTGATTTATTTCTGCTTTGATCTTTATTATTTCCTTCTTTCTGCTAATGTTGGATTTAGTGTGCTCTTTTTCTAGTTCAAAAATACACAAATATTCTCTCTCGGAAACTTGCTTCCAAGATGACAAAAAAAGAAGGAATAGTAGTCATGCTAAAAAGGGCCATGGCCATGTGCAGCCTATTCACTGCACAGACTATGCCCAGTTCGGTGCCCAAGGACAAGGCCATTAAGAATTTAGTCATTCTCTTCACTCAAAACATCACTTTAGAGGCTGCTGCCATCAAGGACATTTCCGGAGAGAGTGTTTTCAATGTTTATATGCTTGCAAAGTTCTATGTTAAACTACATTACAGTGTCAATTGTGCCATTCACAGCAAGGTGATCAGGAGTCCATTTTGTGATGCCTGGAAGGACAGAACATCCCACCCCAATTTAGTCTTGCTGGGGCTTCCCCATGACTTCCATTAAAGCCCATGCAAGATCCTTAAGGAGTGAAGAAAAGCTATCCTCGGGGGAAAAACAAATAATATGGCAATTACAATTTAAATATTCACAGATATGAAGTAAAAAGTTCAAGGAAATTTTATTATTTCTTGAAACAGCTTTATTGAGGTATAATTAACATATAATAAAATCCACATATTTTAATTCTGATTAGATAAATTTTGATATATTTATATACACATGAAACCATTACCAAAATCAAGATAATGAACAAGTTCATTAGACCAAAGAGTTTTCTTGTGCCTCTTTGTAATTAATCCACCTTGTCTCTCCCTCTATCCTGTCTACATATCGGCAACTTCAGCTTCCTATCATTATAGATCAGATTTTCTACAATTTTATATGAAGGAAATGTGCTCTTTTTAGTCTCCTTCACTGATATTCATCTTAGCTGCTGGGTTATTAGTAGCTCATTCCTTTTCTTTTTTTTAAGACCTTCATCTCACACAACATATAAAAATCAGCTCAAAATGGATTAAAAAAGAAAAGTTCCAAAAATTTAAATTTATTAGAAGAAAACATAGAGGGAAAGTTCTAGGACATTGGCCTAGGTCATAATTTTTTAATATGATCTCCAAAGCACATGCAACAAAATAAAAAATAGGCAAATGTAGCCAGGCACAGTGGTGCACACTTGTAATCTCAGCATTTTGGGAGGCTGAGACAGGAGAATCATGAGTTCAAAGCCAGCCTCAGCAATGGCGAGGCACTAAGGAACTCAGTGAGATCCTGTCTCTACATAAAAAATAGGGCTGGGGATGTGGCTCAGTGTTCAAGTGCCCCTGAGTTCAATCCCTGGTGCCAAAAAACAAATAGACAAATGTGTTCATATCAAATTTAAAAATAAATCCTGCATAGTAAAGCAAATAATCAAAAGAATGAAGAAACTGCCAATGGAATGAGAGAATATTTGCAAACCATACCCCTGATAAAGAGTTGCCATCCAAAACATAGAAAACTCAAACAACTCCATAGTGAGAAAATAAAATTATATATCATATAGTGAGAAATTAAAATTGGCCAAGGATCTGAATAGACAATTCTCAAAACAAGGTATCAGAATGGCCAACAGATATATGGGAAAGTGTCTAGCATAAAAAATGATAAGAGAGGGGCTGGGGTTGTGGCTCAGTGGTAGAGCACTTGCCTAGCATGCGTGAGGCACTGGGTTTGATCCTCAGCACCACATATAAATAATAAACGAATAAAATAAAGATCCATGAACAACTAAAATATTTTAAACAAATGATAAGGGAAATAAAAATTGAAATCACATTCATATACTGCCTCATACCTGTTAGAATGCTTGTTATCAAAAAGCAAAGAACAAGAAGTATTAGTGAAATTATAGAACAAAAGGAAACTCCACATACTATTGGGTGGGGAGGTAAATTAATACACCCCATTATAGAAAATAGTACACAGATTTCTCAAAAAATTAAAAATATAACTATCACATGAGCCAATCAGAGCCAACTTCTTCTTCGATCAAAAGAAATAAAATGAGTATGTAGAAAAGATGTCTTCATGATCATGTTCATTGCAGCACACTATTCATAATAGTCAAGATATATAATCAATCTAAGTGTCCATCAAACAATCAATGGATAAAGAAAATATGGTATACAGACACAATGGGATATTACTTAGCCTTTAAAATGAAGGAAGTATTATCATTTGTGACAATGTGAATAAACCTGGAGGACATTATGTTAAGTGAAACTAATCCAGGTATAGAAAGACAAATACTAGGTGATCTTACATATGCAGCTGGAAAAGTTGAATTTATAGAATTAATGTAAAACATTGCTCATCAAACACTGTGAGGTGAGAGGATTGGGGAGATGTTGGTCAAATAACAGAATATAAGTTAGGCAGGAATAATAAGCTCAAGAGATCTAGTATACATCATGGTGACTGCAGTTAATACATTTTATATTGGAAAATTTCTGAGAGTAGATTTTAACTATTCTCTCTATAAAAAATAAGCATATGAGGTAATACATGAATAATAGCTCGATTCAGCTGGGCGCAGTGGTGCACACCTGTAATCCCAGAGGCTTGGGAGGCTGAGGCAGGAAGATCATGGGTTCAAAGCCAGCCTCAGCCAAAGTGAGGTGCTAAGCAACTCAGTGAGACCCTGTCTCTAAATAAAATACCAAATAGGGCTGGAGATATGGCTCAGTGGTCGAGTACTCCTGAGTTCAATTCCCTGTATCCCCCAAAAAAAGTTTGATTCAGCCATTCCACAGTGTATACATGTAACAAAACATCACCATAAATATACACAATTTTACTTGACAATTTCAACATATTTTTTTTTGGTACTGGGGATTGAACTCAGGGGCACTCGACCACTGAGCCACATCCCCAGCCCTATTTTGTGTTTTATGTAGAGACAGGGTCTCACTGAGTTGCTTAGCGCCTCGCCGTTGCTGAGGCTGGCTTTGAACTCGCAATTCTCCTGTCTCAGCCTCCCTAACTGCTGGGATTATAAGCGTGAGCCACCGCGCCCAGCTTCAACATATTTTTAAAGATTTCTTCACCTACTCCTTTGCCAAAAGATTGTCTCCCATATTTTTTCTTAAAGATTTAAACGTCTATCTTTTAAATTGCAGTCTGATCCATTGTGAGTTAATTTTTGTATAAGGTATAACATAATAGGCCAAGGTTCTTTTGTTCTTTATTTTATTTTATGAATGTCAAATTGTTTTGGCACAATTTGTGGAAAAGACTGTCCTTTGATATTGTATTGTTTTTTCATCTTTTTTTTATTGAGTTGACCAAGTATTCATTAATCTCTTTCCAAATTCTATTCCTTCCCAGTCTTGCACCACTACTCCACAGTACAGATTATTATAGTAAGATAACTCTTGAACTCAAGGATAGTGGTTACTACAACTTTATGGTTCTTTTCCAAAATTGTTTAAGCTCTTCTACTTCCTTTGCCTCTTCATGTAAATTTTAGTATAAACTTGTCTACATCAACAAAATATCTTTGTGGGATTTTGTTTGGAACTCTGTTAAACTACTAGATCAAATTGGGGAAAATTAACATCTATCCTGTCTTAAATATTCCTGACCCTGAACATTTATTTGTATCTCCTTTGATTTCTTTCACTTATGTTGTGTAGTTTTTAGCATACTAATCTTGTATGTTTTGTTAGATAATAAGCATTTCACTTATTTTCACTGATTAAAATGATACATTTTAAATATTTGTTTTCATATGTTTATTACTATAATATAGAAATAGAACTGGTTTTTATGCTGATCTTGTAGCTTATGAAATTTCTAAATTCAATGATTAGTTCCAAGATTTTTTAAGAAATTTATTTTATTTACTTATTTATTTGATTATTATTTTTTAATTTTTATGTGGTGCTCAGGATTGAACCCAGTGCTTCATGAGTGCTAGGCAAGTGCTTGGAGCCACAACTCCAGCCCTCTAGAATATTTTTTGTTCATTCATTAAGGTTTTTTGTAAGACCATGATGTCATCTGCAAATAGGGGCATTTTTTTTCTTATGATCCATGCACCTCTTATTTTCTTTTTTGTCTTATTGTACTGAATAAGACCTATAGTGTAATGTTAAATTGTGGTGGCAGAACACGCATTCTTACCTGCTTCTAGAAAGTAGGGAGAAAGTGTTCAATATTTTACCATTCACTGCAATGGTAGCTATCAATTTTTATAGGTATATTTTATCAAAATGGGGAAATTCCTCTCTATTCCAGGTTTGCAAATCATCTCATCATGATGTGAACTGAGTTTTTCCAAAGTTTATTTTGTGCATCAATTGATAGGATTGGATTTTTCTTCTTTAGCTTATCAAAATACTGAATCAAATTATTTATTTTTCAAATGTTGATCCACATTTATCTCTGGAATATACCTTAAATTTTCATTGTATATACTTTTTATATAGTGCTCAATTATATTTGGTAGTATTTTCTTAAAATGAGAGGTATTGGTGTGCAGTTTTGATAGACAGAATGATGGTCATTCCAAAGCCAAAACCATTTTAATCCCCAAAACCTGTGAATATGCTACTTAACGTGGCAAAAGAGACCTTGCAAATATAATTAAGTTGAAGAGCTTAAGATAGGGAGTTTATGCTGGAATATCCAGCTGGACCCAGTTTAATCACATAGGTCCTTAAAAGCAGAGAACTTTTCCCAGATGTGGTCAGAGGCACATGTGACTGTGAAAAAGAAAACCAGAGAAATGATGCATGAAAAGAACTCAGCCTGCAGTTGCTGGCTTTAAAGATGGAGGAAGGGAACCATAAGTCAAAGAATGCAGATGGCCTCTGAAAGCAGGAATATTCAAGGAAATTGATTTTCTCCCTAGAGTTCCCAGGAAGAAATGCAGTCCTCCTTTTATTTTTTCCTGGTGAGACCCATTTTGGGCTTCTGATGCACTAAATTTTAAGATAAACATATTTTTTAGATAAATATATTTTTTAAGCCATTAAATTTGTGGTTATTTGTTACAGGAGCAATAGAAAACTAACACACTAGTTTTATTTTTTATGCTATCTTTTTCTGATGAGAATCTGGTTAATACAAGGATCAAAAACTGACCTGGGACAATCTCTCCTTTTCTGTTTTCTAAGAGGGAATATGTAGAATTGATGAAAACTCCTCTTTAAAAGTTTAGTAGATCTCTCCAGTGAAACTAAATTGGCCTGGAATTTTCATTTTTAGAAACTCTTCAATTATTAATTCAATGTCCTTAATAGTTATAGGACTTACTCCTCTCCTAACTGTGACTTAATACCCATTGATCGACATTTCTCCATCCTTCCCAGTCCCTACTGGCCCCAGCTTCTGGAAATTCTACTCCCAACTTCTCCCAACTTTTTAAGATTCCATATATGAATGAGATCATCTAATACTTGTCATTCTATGCCTGGTTTATTTCACTTAACACAATGATATCTAGTTACATTCATGTTGTCACAAATGGCAGAACTTCATTCTTTATATTTCTGAGTTGTATTCCATTGTGCATACATACCACATTCTCTTTGTTCATTCACCATTTGATGGACAGAGGTTGCTTCCATTTCTTGACTATCGTGAATACTACTTCAATGAACATGGAAGTGCAATGTCTCTAAAATACTGATTTCATTCCTTCTGGATATATATCTAGTGGTGGGATATCTGGATCATATGATAGTTCTACTTTTCGTTTTTGGAGGAAGCCCCATATTGTTTTCCATAATGGCTGTACTAATTTACGCTCACACCAAGAGTGCACACGACTTCCTTTTTCCCTCTATCCTCACCAGTACTTGATGTTTCATTCTTTTTTATATTATCCATTCTGACAGAGGTGAAGTGATATTTTCCCTATATTTTCTCTTATTATGTTCATAGTTTCAGGTCTTGCATTTCATTTGAGTCTTTAATCAATTTTTGAGTTGATGTTTGTAACTGCTGAGAAATAGGTTCGTTCTTCTGCACATAGATATACAATTTTTCTGACACCCTGTATTGAAAAGACTGTCCCTTCTCTAATATGTGTTCTTAGCACCTTTATCAAAAATCAGTTGGTTGAGCCAGGGACAGTGGCGTAAGCCTGTAATCCCAGCACTTAGGGAGGCTGAGACAGGAGAATCACGAGTTCAAAGCCAGCCTCAGCAAAGGTGAGGCGCTAAGCAACTCAGTGAGACCCTGTCTCTACATAAAACACAAAATAGGGCTGGGGATGTGGCTCAGTGTTCAAGTACCCCTGAGTTCAATCTCCAGTACCAAAGAAAAAAAAATCAGTTGGTTGTAGGTATGTGGGTTTACTTCTTGTCTCTCTATTCTATTCCATTATTTTAGATATCTCTTTTAGGCTGATTACATGCTGTTTTGATTACTACATCTATTTTATACTTATTTTCTTTTTATTTATTTTTTGCTTTAATTTTAATAAGTTTGTTTTTCATTTTATTTTTTTGTATTTTTATTGGTACATTATAGTTGTACATAGTGGTGGGACTTGTTGATACATATTTGTACATGCACAGGGGTCCATTGTACATACATACAACATAACAATATAATTTAGCCAATATCCTTCACCATCACTTCCTCCTCCCTTTCTTCCTCTCTTCTCCAGTTCCTTTCCTTTATTCTACTAATCTTCCTTCAATTTTCCTGAAATTCCCCCAATCTTTATTTTCCTTTTATCTCTCTAGCTTGCACATAGAGAAAAATCATATGACCTTGACCTTCTGGGACTGGCTTATTTTGCTTAACATAATGTTCTCAAGTTCACCCATTTTCATACAAATGGCATAATTTCATTTTTATTTATGACTTAATAAAATCCCATTATGTGTATTTACCATATTTTGTTTGTCCATTACTCTGTTGATGAACACCAAGACTGGTTCCATAGTTTGGATATTGTGAATTGTGCTACTATAAACATTTGTATGCATGTATCACTATAGTATGATGACTTTAATTCTTTAGGACAAATACTAAGGAGTGGTATAGGTAGGTCATATGGTGGTTCCATGCCTAGTTTTTGAAGAACCTCCATAGTTATTATACCATTTCCATAGTTATTATACCATTTTTTTTTGGTAATGGAGATTGAACTCAGGGGCACTAGACCACTGAGCCACATCCCCAGCCCTATTTTGTGTTTTATGTAGAGACAGGGTCTCACTCAGTTGCTTAGCACCTCGCTGTTGCTGAGGCTGGCTTTGAACTCACAATTCTTCTGTCTCAGCCTCCCAAAGTGCTGGGATTACAGGCTTGTGCCACCGAGCCCGACTCCAATTTTTATAATCCCACCAACACTATCAAAGTGTTCTTTTTTCTCCATAACTTCTCTACCTTTTATTATTGTTTGTAACCTTGATGGCTGCCATCCTGACTGGAGTGAAATGAAATCTCAGTGTTGTTTTGATTTGCATTTTCCTAATTGCTAAAGATGTTGAGCATTTTTCACATACTTGATGGCCATTTGTATTTCTTCTCTTGAGAAGTGTCTTTAGTTCATTTGCTCATTTGTTAATTTCTTTTGTGTTTAGTGTTTTGAGTTCTAAGTATTTTAGATATTAATCCTCTGTTGGAATATCTAGCAAAGATTTTCTTTCATTCTGTAGGCTATCTCTTCACATTCTTGTTTCCTTTACTGTGAAGAAGATTTTTTAAATATCTTTATTTTATTTATGTATTTTATGTGGTGCTGAGGATGGAACCCAGTGCCTCACACATGCTAGGCAAGCACTCTACCACTGAGTCACAGCCCAGCCCATGAAGAAGCTTTTTAATTTGATGTCATCTCATTTATTAATTATTGGCATTATTTACTGAGCTTTAGGGGTCTTATGGAAAAAGTCATTGCCTATGCCTATATATTGAAATGTTGACTCTTTTCATCTAGGAGTTGGACAATTTGCGGTCTATTTCCTAGGTATTTGATCCATTTTGAGTTGACCTTCAGGCAAGATGAGAGATAAGGATCTAGTCCCATTCTTCTATATATGGATAGCTAGTTTTCCCAGGACCATTTGTTTAAAAGGCTGTGTTTTCTCCAATGTATATTTTTGGCAACTTTGTCAAGGATCAGATGACTATATCTGTATGGGTTTGTCTCTGTGTCTTCTATTCTGTACCATTGGTCTGTATATCTGTTTTTATACCAATACTATACAGTTTTTGTTACTATAGCTCTGTAGTATAATTTGAAGTCAGGTATTATGGTGCCTCTGGCGTTGCTTTTTTGGCTTAGAATTGCTTTGGCTATTTCGGTCTTTTATTCTTCCAAAAGAATTTTAGAACTGTCTTTTCTAATTCTGTGAAAAATGTCATTCATGTTTTGATGGGGGTTGCATTGAATCTGTATATTGCGTTTGGTAGTATGGTTATTTTAATCATATTAATTCTGCCTATCCATAAACATGAGAGGTCTTTCCATCTTCTTCAATTTCTTTATTCACTGTTGTGTAGTTTTCATTTTAGAGGTCTTTTATCTCCTTTGTTAGATTTATTTCTAGGTTTTTTGTTTGTTTGAGGCTATTCCAAATGAATTGCTTTCCTGATGATAACTGCATCTTTGTATTATGCTTTGAAGTCAGGTAGTATAATGCCTCTTGTTTTGTTCTTTTTGTTCAAAATTACTGTGGCTATTTGGGGATTTTGTGGTTCCATATAAAATTTAGAACTGATTTTTTTTCTTTAAAAATGGCATTGTTATTTTGATAAGGATTGCACTGAATCTATAAATTGCTTTAGATAGCATGAACATTTTAACAATATTGATTTTTCCTATCCATGAATAGAAGATGTCTTTCAACTTTTTATATCTTCTTCAATTTCTTTCATCAGTGTTTTATAATTTTCATTGTAGGGATCATTTACCTTTTTTGTTATATTTATTCCTAGATATTTTTGTAGTTATTGTGGGTGGAATTGTTTTCTTGAGTCCTATTTCAGATAATTCACTATAGGCATGTAGCAATGTTACTGATGTTTGTGTATTGGTTTTGTTCCCTGTGATTTTGATGGACTCATTTATTAGTGCTAGTCATTTTTTGTTTATATCTTTGGTGGAGTTTGGAGAGATTTCTACATATGACACCATGTCAGCTGTAAACAGTGACAATTTGATCTTTAGTTTTCCATTCTGAATTCCTTTATTTCTTTCTCTACATGTAAACGCTTTTTAATTTAATGCAGTCTTACTTGTCTATTTGTACTTTTGTTGCCTACATTTGTGGTATCAAATACAAAAAGAAATTGTTGTCAAAACTAATGTCAAGGGACTTTTTCTATGTTTTATTTTAGGATTTTTTTATGATTTCAGATCTTATATTTTAACCTTTGATCCATTGAAGTTAGTTTTTGTGAATGATGTAACACTGAGGGCAAATTTTAGTCTTTTGTATCTGGATATCTGATTTTTCCAACATCATTTGTTAAAAAGATTATCCTTTCCTAATTGTACATTCTTGGCACCTATGTCAAACATCAGTTGACCATATACACATGGGTTTATTTCTGGCCTCTCGATTCTCTTTCTGTGGTCTATGTGTCTGTTATTATGCCAGTATCATACTGTTTTGATCACTATAGCTTTTTAATATAATTTTAAATAAAAAATTGATCTAATTTCACCATTTCTTAAGATTTCTTTTGTTATTTAAGATTTTTTTGTGGTTCCATATGAATCTTAGTGTTTTAGTTAGCTTTTTCACCACTGTGACCAAAAAGACCTGACAAGAACAATTTTAGAGGAAAAGTTTATTTTGGAGCTCACAGTTTCAGAGGTTTTTGTCCATAGACAGATGGCTCCATTCCTCAGGACCTGAAATAAGGCAGAAAATCATGGCAAAAGTATGTGACAGCTGGGAATATAGCACCAGGAAGCAGAGAGAGACTTCTCTCACCACTGACAAAATATATTTCCCAAACGCATGCTTCCAGTGCCTACCTCCTCCAGCCACATCCTACCTGCCTACAGTTACCCCTCAGTTAATTTCTATTGGGGGATTACTGCACCAGTTAGGTTCAGGGTCTCATAACTCAATCATTTCAACTCTAAGCCTTCTTGCATTATCTCACACATGAGCATTTGGGGAATACTTCATATCCAAACCATAACATTTAAGATTGTTTTTTTCTATTTCTATGAAAAAATATCTTTAGACTTTTATACATAATATGTAGATCTCTTTGGGTAATATGGACATTTTGACAATATTGATTGTTCCAACCAATAAATGTGTAATATCTTTCTATTTTTTGTGTCTTCTTCAATTTCTTTCACTAATGTTTTATGGTTTTTCAGTATAGACACGTCCTCCTTGGTTGAATTTATTCCTAAGTAATTTACTTTTTTAAAAAATATTTTTTAGTTATACATGGACACAGTGTCTTTATGTTGTTTATTTATTTTTATGTGGTGCTGAGAATTGAACCCAGTGCCTCACACATGCAAGGCAAGTCCTCTGCCACTTGTGGCTGAGCCACAACCTCAGCCCAGTAACTTACTTTTTAATGCTGTTGTAAATGGGAATGTTTTCTTGATTTATCTTTCAGGTAGTTTGTTATTAGTTTATATAAAAACCCCTGATTTTTGTATCTTGATTTTGTATCCTTCAGCTTTACTGAATTTATTAGTTCCATCAATTTTTTATAATTTTTATTCATTCATTCTTTAGGGTTTTCTGTATATATATGATCATATATATACAAATAAAGATAATTTTATTTCCTCATTTTCCATTTTGATTTCTTTTATCTTTTTTTCTTGCCTAACTTCTCTGGGTGGTGAGAGATGAAGTCAAAGAAGAGTATTCTCAAACCTCAAGATTTAATGGTGTTGGCTTTCTTGAGTTTCAGACTAGGACCAATTATTGCTTTCTTCTTTCCTATTTATCCCTTTGGGGAAGTAAAGGTCTATTCTATGCTTGTTTCACCATTATATTTTGGAAGTGCATAGCTTTTTATTTCACAGTTTCCTAGCTGGAGGGCAATTTGCCTCAGGATGAATCATACTTAAAGTCTCACCATACCTGATTTAGATGATTTTGAAATAAGACTTTGGACTCAAAATTTAAGGTTGAAGCTGAAATGAGTTAAGTATGTTGAGACTATTGGGATTCAATAAATGCATTTTGCATATAGGAAAGACATGAATTTTGGGACCAGAAGCCAAGGACAGAATGTTTAGATTTGAATGATGTGTGCCTTCCAAAATTCATGTTGAAACTTAATGCAAAATGCAATACTATTAAGAACTAGAATCATTAGCCGGGCGTGGTGGCTCAAGCCTGTAATCCCAGCACTTAGGGAGGCTGAGACAGGAGAATCGTGAGTTCAAAGCCAGCCTCAGCAAGGGCGAGGCACTAAGCAACTCAGTGAGATCCTGTCTCTACATAAAACACAAAATAGGGCTGGGGATGTGGCTCAGTGGTCGAGTGCCCCTAAGTTCAATCCCCAGTACCAAAAAAATAAAAAAGAACTAGAACCATTAAAATGTGATTAAGGTGATTAGTTGGGCTGGGGATGTGGCTCAGTGGTAGAGCGCTTGCCTCGCATGCGTGAGGCCCTGGGTTCGATCCTCAGCACCACATACAAAGCAATAAAATAAAGGCATTGTGTCCATCCACAACTAAAAAAATATTTTAAAAAAAAAGGTGATTAGTTCATGAAGACTTCTTAAGGCCATTCATGAGGACTTCACACAGGATTTGCCACTTTCTTCCCTTCAATCTTCCTCCATGTGAGGACACAGCTTTCAAGGCAGCATCATGGAAACTTGAGATACCAAGCCCTCAACTAACATTAAGCCTAGAGGCATCTTAATCTTGGACTTCCCAGACTCCATAATTGTGAGACAATAAAATTTTTGTTTATAAATCAGCAAGTTTGTGACATTTTGTTATAACAGCACAAACTGGCTAAGACATTCTGTATGGAAGATCCCATTTTACTTGCATAACTTTCAAGTTTTTATCTTTGACTTTCAACAGATCAACTATGATGAAGCTAGGTATAAATTTCTTTGTATATTTTTCTGCTTTGAGTTTACGTAGCCATATGTGTCTGTAAATTGCTGTTCATCACCAAACTTGAAGACTTTTCACCATTTCTTCTTCAACTATTTTTATTTGAGTACTCAGAAAAATAAATTTTTAATTTTGTAGAACTATATAAAGTAAAATGTAATTATGGAGAAAAAACAATGTCTGAATCAAATGCAGTATTAGGGCCTTGGGTTGTACCCTTGTTAGCAAAATGTTATACAGATACAAAATAGAAAAGTATAAATTCTTATGTTGGATTACTATGACATTTATTCATCCTATTTTGAGTGTTGGTTGAATATTTAAGGTGGAGAAAAACATAAAAACATGTGAATAAAGATTTTGTACGGGAATAGGAGTGTAGCTCAGTGGAAAAGTACTTGCCTAGCATCACCAGGCCCTGGATTTTATCTCCAACACTGTAGAGGAAAGTGCTTTGTGTGAAAGTTACTATGAAAAGATTTTTGAGTCTTTGATAGGATTTATAGATTTATGGGCAACGTAAGCCTTTGAAAGGAAAGAAGTGTGATTAGGAGGAAGGAAGGAAGGAAGAATGGAAGAAAGAAGGAAAGGAAGGAAGGGAGAGAGGGAGGGAGGACAAATAGAGGGAGGCAAGCCATATGTTGAAGAGTGAATACTTTTAAAAATAGAAAAAGAATGCACATAAGTCTAGAAGATGTCAGTCACTCTTATTACTCATATTATATATTAATTTACCCACAATATTCTTACTAATTGAGAGATTGAGAATATATTAATGGGGATGGGGTTGTGGCTCAGAGGTAAAGCACTTGCCTAGCACGTGTGAGGCACTGGATTCAATCCTCGGCATCACATATAAATAAATAAATAAATAAATAAAATAAAAGTGTTCTGTTCACCTATATCTAAAAAACTTAAAAACAGAATGTATTAGTGATGGTATATCATTCATTGTTTCTGAATAAATAAAGACTGATTAGCTATATTTGTTCCTGCAGTTCATTCTATTGGGAAAGAAAGACCCTGTACTATTGGATCCTAGTTTTGCAACATCACTTACCAAATCAGTAAAGACAATATCTTTTGTATTTTTTTTTTGCAAAAGACTATGTTTGATCATACTAACTACCTACCTATGAAGGAAGGGTTAATAGCTGATGGATGCAGGGAAGCATGAATTGAGAGTGGTTTAAACAGTGGGAATAATTATTAGTCTCTGAGGCCCAGGAGGCCCAACTAAACAATGAATGGAAAGAAAAGCTTGGGACCCAGGTGGGGGAGTGAAAGAGAGTGGGCACACAACTGATGAATTAGTGCAAAAGTCAGTAGGCTTCTGTCACAGTGCTTCTCCTTTTGTGTTTTTGATTTTTCTGTCTCTGCTTTCTCCAGCTTTGCTTCTTCCTCCCACTTATTCCCTCTGGCCATCTCCCAAAGTTTAGCTCTTGCCCTCATCCATTCCCTTTTGTCTTCATTCCTTCAGGGGAGTTCATCTATTTTCCTCATTTTGGATATTCCTTGTATACAAATAACTCTAATTCATTCAGTACCAGCACTAACTAATTCAAACTTCTTCTTGTCTTTTCTGTATTCTAGTTCCAATTGCCTACATGATATTTTCCCTAGGGTCTCCTATTGTTCCCTAAAATTTTATCTGTCAAAATTTTAATCATTTTTCCTTCTCACTTGCCTGATCCTTTTCAAAATGAGAATTCCTCCTAACCTCACCATTAGCACCAACAGCACCATTAATTTTCCAGTGTGTTGTTCTTGCAGCTATAGAACATTGTTGGTGCCCCTCAAATCTTTACACTATATCCAATATTCTGCCAAATCTTTCTGATCCTTTCTCAGTAAAACTCCCTGGGTTTTAACTTACTTCTTCTTTCTAAAATTATATGAAGTAATAACTAATTACTGCAGTATTTTCTTAAATTGCTTACTTACCCAAGCTTCTCTTTGCTTTTTAGTGTATCTCTCATAAAGAAGACAAATTCAGGGGCTGGGGTTGTGGCTCAGTGGTAGAGCACTTGCCTAGAATTGTGGGGCACTGGGTTCGATTCTCACCACTGCTATAAATAAATAAAGGTTCATTGACAACTAAAAAAACATTAAAAAAGAAGACAAATACAGAGGGCTGGGGCTGTCACTCAGTGGTACAACACTTGCTTAGCATGTCTGAGGCACTGGGTTCAATCTTGGGTTGTAGCTCAGTGGTAGAGTGCTTTGTGAGGCACTGTATTTGATCCTCAGCACCACAAAAATAAAGTAAAAGTGTGTCCATATACAACTAAATTATTTTAAAAATAAGCCAGATTCAAATTATGTTACTCCACTTGACTGAATTCCTTTTCCTCGGCTAACTTTATCAAGCCAAAGTCTATAGCCTAGAATTTAGTACCTTACCTCATCTGTCTCTCTGTCTCATGCCTTTCTCAAACTCTTCTTTCACTCATCCCCAAAGTAGAATCACAAAAATTGCATATGGTATTTTTATCCTAAAAGCCCCAGTGGATGCCTGAAACCATGCATAGTACCAAACCTTATACACTACATATGTATATTTTTAGTTAAAACCATTCCCTGAATCTATGTAACCATCCCTTACTTACAGTAAATTGCTTGGTGTCATTTGTTTCAGTGGATCCCTTTTTGAAGTCTTCATATGGGTTCAGTGGTTTCTGGCAGAACATGTTGCCATATATTGGAACATGTTTTCTGTTCATGTCTTCCACCCACAAATTTAATGCCTTTTCCCTCTTAACAAAGCGCTTACCCTGCACTGTGGTTGTAACTTTCTCAGTTTCAAGTGAAACAGCAAAGCTAACACAAATTTCTTTTTCCTTCTTCACTACTTTATGGATAGAAAATTCATTCTTCCAGTAGATCCTGGCAACCTTAGCAGATGATTTTTCCCCTTAAGTGGAGAACATTCACCTTTTCACTTAAATGAACCACTTCAAAGCTTCTTTTTGGAATATCTCAATTTCCAGCATCATTCCTCTTGTGTTTTGGTGCCATTAAATAAAATAAGTGTTACTTGAACACAAGCACTGTGATAGCATTGTAAGAGTACATCTGATAACTGAGATGGCTACTAAGTTACTAATGGACTGGTAGCTTATACATCTGGATATGCTGGACAAAGGGAAAATTCATATCCCAGGTGGGATGGAGTGGAACAACACAAAATTTCATCACAGTTCTCAGAACATCACCCAAGTTAAAACTTATAAACTGCTTACTTCTGGAATTTTCCGTGTAGTATTTTCATGCTGTGGTTGTCTGCGAGTAACTGAAACTGTAGAAAGTGAAATACTGGATGAGGGGGGAATTACTTTAATGGAATGGATCTTTACATTGGAATTCACATTGGGGGAGAGATGTTTCTAGATATCTAGAGACTAGATGCTAAATCCATTCAGACATATGTTATTAGTGGAAGAGGTGGGAGGAGAAAAAACAATGGGAGGTATAGTACAATGTGAGCAGAGATCCAAGGGCAAAATGTTGAGTTATGCAAATCTTTTTAATGAGATAGGAGGAGAAAGACCACCAAAAGATGTTTTAAGAAGCCATCACAGAAGGTAGAGTGAAGCCATTTAATTAGTGCCTGCTATGTCCTGGATGCTCTACATTCAATTTTCTCTAATCTATACTACCTCGTAGCAAGGTAGATATTATCCTTCCCTTTTCTCATGCATGTTTTAAATATTTTTCCAGGTTTGTTGTTTGACCTTTGGCATTGCTTTATTATTCCCTTTTTTTTTAAGTGTTTATTTTTTAGTTTTAGGTGACAGAATATCTTTATTTTATTTTTATGTGGTGCTGAGGATCGAACCCAGTGCCTTATGCGTGCTAGGCGAGCACGCTACCACTGCGCCATAATCCCAGCCCCTATTATTCCCTTTTTAAAGAGAAAAAATATGTGTCTCAGAAAAATCACAGCGGGCTGGGGTTGTGGCTCAGTGGTAGAGCACTTGCCTAGCATGTGTGAGGCACTAGGTTCAATTTTCAGCACCACATATAAATAAATGAATAAAGGTCCATCAACAACTAAAAAAAAATTTAAAAAATCACACCATGGCAGGGCCAGGATTTTAATCTGAGTCCATATTAGTTTTGATCTAAAGCCTGTGCTCATTTCATCAAAGCACAGTGCACAGAGATCAAGAATGAGGAAGACTAAAAATATACTTTTGGACGGGTGAAGAAGAAGACATAGTTTCTATACAGAAATGAAATTGGAAGTCAAATTACATGTGAAATGAGATAAAAAAGTAATGTGACTCTCTTAAATTTGACAGGGAAGAGAGATGAAACTGTAGCTTGAGTATATAGTAGGGTCAAAGGAAGGTATTTTATGGTAAGGGAGGCCTGTGCATACTTGTCTCCAGAAGGGAGGGAGCAAGTTTAAAGAGAGGGTTTGAAAATGCAGGCAAGAAAGCTGATAAAGAATAGAAAGAGGTGGGAATACAAAGCATGTGTAGAAAGAGTTAACCTTGGCAAGAAGGCCAAATACTTCTTAAACACAGAATATAGCAAGAGAGAAGACAGTATTTTAGACAGCTTTTTCACTGCTACGACCAGAACAACTGCAGAGGAGGAAAAGTTTATTTGGAGGTTTATGGTTTCAGAGGTCTCAGTCCATGGGCAGCTGGCTCCATTCCTTTGGGCTCGAGGTGAGGCAGAATATCATGGCAGTAGAGTATGGCAGAGGGAAGCAGCTCACATGCTCAGGAAAGAGAGGGAGAGGGAGACGGAGACAGAGAGAGAGAGAGAGAGACAAACAGAGAAAGAGAGAGTAACTCCACTTGCTAGATACACATATGTACCCCACAGCCATGCCCCCAATGCCCCATCTCCTCCAGCCACACCCCACCTGCACCCCATCTGCCTTATGTTACCACTCAGTTAACCCCATCAGGTGATTAATCCACTGATTGGGTTAAGGCTCTCATAAGTCAATCATTTCTTCCATGAATCTTCTTGCACTGTCTCACATGTAAGACTTTGGAGGAGCACCTCACATCCAAACCATAACAGGGAGAAAATTAGAAACCATGGGTGTTCTCACTGAATCTCCCTGCACTTGGTGAAAGGGCTAGTCATGGGATACTTAAGGAGAATGGAAAGCAGCTAAGAAAATTATCATTTCATAAGGTCCTACAATATTCCAAGCTACTTACATATGTTTTCTCTTTAAAATCTCACCATCCTGTTTATCAACCATTTCATACAGGAGGAAACTAAAATGAAGATGAACTACAGCATAGGAAAGGAAGTATATGACTAAATCTTCCACCTACTCTTGATCACTTCCTTTTAGATCACATTTCCTTCTAATGGCTCACTTTGTTCACTATGCCTCTTCTCTGTGCCTTGAAAAATGTCATGCATGCTCCCACCAAAGAGCTTTCACACTAGCTGTTCCCTCTGCTGTAAAGCTCCCTCCCAGAAATCTGCATACGCATTCTCTGGGCTCTTTCAAGTTTTGGCTCAAATGTTTATAGAAGTTGTCTCACAACTTGTCTATATAAAGACTCAGATCTATATAAAGGCTCAGATATCAGACACACAGACACACACACATGCTGATACAAACACATTTACTGAGACACTCAAACACAAGTAAAGGTATGTACCATGCCCTTATACACACACAGTCAGATTTCCTTAGATATGCTACTCTATGCACAATCCTCTTACATTCTTCTTTTCCTTTCTGTAGATGATTGCAGACAGTCATAGATGTGCACACAAAACACATATCCATTCACATAGTTCAGTTCCAGAATAATACATATCCACTTCTTTCTCCTGTTTACCAGCTGCTATACAAAAGACCTCAATCTATGGAGAAAAACTATGAAATAGATAGAGACCAAAGTATTTTAGTACATTTTTGTCAGTTATTTTAGTAACTAGATCAATAAAATATTGTTATAAGGGACCATTCTGCAGTGACATGGAAATCGCCATTACAGAGAAAGCTTATGACAGAATTTTCACTTGTAGCTATGAAAGGAGAATCTGCTAGTGGATTTAGTGTGTAAATAAGGGAAATATCAACTTATTTAAGAGTAAGGGCCTTAACAGCCGCATTTATTTTCAAATAATGCTAAGTATAAATGGTTCCTTTTTCTTTGTTAAATCATATAAGTCTCTCAAATCCTGTTTCAGTTAGCATTATTACTAGATGCATTCAAAAGTAATACAATCACATTTATTTCAAAATGTTCTGTTGCTTAGATTTTTCATTAATTCAAACTGATCTTAACTCTTTCTTTTCTCTCACTTCAACCCCCACTCCACAATTAGGATGAATTAGGGCAGTTTTCAGTGTATGCAAAAACTTAGAGGTTTTTTTCTCTCTTTTTCTGCCTTGAACTAGAAGGAAGTAAGGGAGAGAACAGAACGTCAACACTGAGGCCCCAGAGGGGAGAAATCTGGGAGGTCTGAGCAGATGGATCAGAAAGAAGAAAAACAGGAGGGGGATTAAGAAGGAAGGGAGGAGAGAGTGGGAGAGAGGGGTACAGAGAAGGGGAGTACAGAGCATGACTTGAGAGAGCAGCAGGAAGAAAGAAGCTAAGAGAGAAAAGGACCAGGGACCTGTAGTGGAGGGAGGTAGAGGAACAAAAAGGGGGCAGGAGGGAGGAGCAGTAAATCCAGTCTGAGAGACGATGAGCTGAGCAAAGCTGCGACAGGCATTCAAAACCAGTCTATGTGCTAAATCCTATGCACACACACACACACACACACACACATTTTACTTAAACTTTTAAAATTATTTTTGCTTAAAATATTAATAGATAAAAGATAAATTGTGCCTCCTTTACCATTTTGTCCAAGACCAATTGTGCATATAAATCCAGCACACAAATACTGCCCTACCACTTCTTGAGAGGGTCTGAAACTTTGAGCAGACTTAAAATCATAGCAGCAGAGTCGCCTATGACCATATACACTCCATTTTAATTTCCCATCATTGCTGTGATTACTTAGGGACTACCTGGCTGACTGACTTTTTTCTCCCCATTTCTTTGCCACAGTTCCACTTAGACTTCCCCTTCGAATTCTTTCCAACCACTCAACCCTCCGAAGCAGCCAGATGATACTCTGCCCCCATCCTGGCCTCACAGTAAAGGCGACTGCTGTGTAGGCAGCTTGTGGGTGTGTCAGGGGCCAGCTGTGGAGCTGCTCTCAAATGTGGCAAATCCTTGGGGTCGATGTGGAGGCAACCGAAAGACAGGACAGGCTAGAACTACTCTTTCTGCTCCTGGGCTGAGGTGGAGTAGCTACTCATTTCACTAAAATTGGCAACTTGTCTTGAGGCTCCCAGAGGGTAATCTGCCTCTTTGAGCTGAGAGTCTCCTCTGCTAAAGAGGTTGGAACCAGCCATAAGGAACTAGATAGGACCACATGTTTTAAATTAAATTAAATTTTAACTGATACATAAAAACATAGACTGTGCATATTAGTAGAGTACTATGTGATGTTTCAATACATACATACATTGGTTAATGCTTAAATCAAGTTAAACGTAACTATATCCTCAAAATGTATCACTTCTTGCCAGGCACTGTGGCACATACTTGTAATCCCAGCACTTTGAGGGGCTGAGACAGGAGAATTGTGAGTTCAAAGCCAGCCTCAGTGACGGCAAGCGACTCCGTGAGACCCTGTCTCTACATAAAACACAAAATAGGGCTGGGGATGTGGCTCAGTGGTCGAGTGCCCCTGAGTTCAATCCTTGGTACCAAATAAAAATTATCAACTCTTTATGGTAAAAAAATCCTTCAAAATCCTTTCTTCTGGCTTTTTGAGATATATAATACATTATGGTTATCTATAGTCATCCTACTGTGCAACACCACACCAGAACTTCTTATCCTATCTAACTGCAACTTAGTACTCATTGATCAACCTCTCTCCATTGCTCCTTCCCCTTAGTCTCTCTGGCCTCTGCATTTTATCTTCTTACTCATTTTGTGCCTTATTCTAAAGTGCTCTTACTGAAAATGAACCAATGAGCCAGGATACTGTCCAGAGTTCTTGATTCTCATCTATGATGCCCTTCCCCAGAAAAAGAAGAATACAGAACATCCTTGTGTTCTTTCTTTGATTGAAATTATTCATCTTATTGTCCTATAGCCTGAAATACTCTTTATCCTTTACCTGCAAAGGTCTTGAAGTCCTAATGCAACTGTGCACTGACAACAGTGGTTCATGAAAGAATCAGGGGCGTGAGGGTAGGAGATGAATACCTCCCTTCTTGGATGACAACTCAGACCCTCAAGTACATTCCTCTTTGGGATCCCTGCAAATTCTCCAGATGGATGAAGGGAAAATAAGGAGGGTGTATAGTGTTCCAACCAGGGCAATTCAATAGCTTCAAGACTAAGGTCCCAGGATGCAGCAGTCTTCTACATACCAAGAACCCTGGGCTGTGCAGATGGAAACTTCTGTCACCTAGCACACCAGAGATATAAAAGATAAGGCAAGCTACATGTAAGAGAAGTTTCCAGCTGAACCCCACCACCACCATCACCAAACACGTACACACCTCTTATTCTCCCTATCCTCAGGACCCTTTTTCCTGGAATATTTCTCACCTATCCCTCTAGTTTCCCTGAGCTCTGGTAAAAGCATTCTGGGCATAGCTCTCCAGGGTCTGGGTCTCCTCATCTCAGATCTCAGGCATCTAGACAATGGAACCAAAAAATTCAGTGCTACAGCTTCAGCTGCTGGTTAAGGGTGTGGAAAGAAAGGAGCTTTAAAGGAGGATCATGAGTTCAAAGCCAGCCTCAACAACAGCGAGGCACTAAGCAACTCAGTGAGACTGTCTCTAAAAAAAAAAACAAACAAACAAACAAACACAAAATAGGGTTAAGGATGTGGCTCGGGGGTCGAGCACCCCTGAGTTAAATGCTCAGTACCATAAATAAATAAAGGAAACTTAGAGATGGATGAAGAGATTAAAAGTGTGTTTGAAACTCTAGATTCGAAGCATCTCTAGTGACAGAGACAAATGTGTATATACCTACAGGGTGAGAAAAAAGCTATAAACATGTCTTTTTAAAAGTTTATTTTGAGGAGTGTTCCCCTGGAGACTTCCTCAGGACTGAGAGTATCTGCCAGGTGCAGAAAGCTGTGTACTCCATGTCCTGTCAGCACTAGTACCTGAGCAGCAGATGAACAAAGTAGAGTCTCTCCCAGACCTGGGAAGAAAAGATGCCTCTAGCTCACCAGTCCCCTGGGAAAATCATGTTGGAGGTGTCACCATTAGTAGTAAACAAGATCCCTGATCCAAGAAAGTTGATGACACTGTGGTTGAAAGAACTCCCAAGAAACCTCACTCCTTACCCTCCTAATCTCTGGGGCCAGGACTATTGTGAAGCAAGATAAACTTCTAAGGCACAAAATTTAAGAAGGCATTCACTCTCAGGTATGTGCAATTGCTGACCCTGCACTTTCATGTTGCTGAGAATGAGTGCCTCCTTAAATTTTGCACCCTGGGTGCTTCTCTTGCCTCATCCTATTCATGGCCCCCTATCTCAGCCTAAAAAGCAAATATAAAAAACAACCAAAAAAACCCCTGAATTCCCATATTCTCAGGTCCTTCAACTTACTGCCGCAGATTTCACAATCTTTGAAGATAGGTCTCTGATCTTCTGATAGTGTCATAAAAATATGGGTAGTAAGCAACAGTTTCACAGGCCTTACGGTACATCCAGGATAAATGCTCCTGAAAGTTAGCACACGTTCATGTTGGTCACATTTGAGTTACTGCCAGTTTTATCTGTACCTCCTACGGGAAATCCTAATAAACAGAACTTAGCTCCCTGCTATCCTTAGGGTTTGTAGCATATTTCATTGCTTTTGATAGTGTTCAAGAATGTTCCATGCTATTCACCATTTGTTAAATGCTCTGATTCACTCCATTGTTGTTAGGGTCGTGTATCTATTAAATCTATATATTTACAATAGTACAGTAATATTCCTCTCCCTCTCCCTCCATTTCTTCCCTCTCCCCTTTTCCTATAAAACTTTCTTCCATTCCTCCCATAATTGGTTTTTATATCTTTTTTTTAATATTTTTTTAGTTGTAGATGGACACATTGTCTTTATTTTATTGCTTTGTATGTGGTGCTGAGGATCGAACCCAGGGCCCCACGCATGCGAGGCAAGCGCTCTACCACTGAGCTACAATCCCAGCCTGGTTTTGATATCTTTAATCATGAAATCTTTGTCTAATTTATCATAGGAGGTGCTGCTTCCTCATAAGGTCACCCTCTGGTTAAAAGTCTTTATATGAGTGGATATGTTATATACATTACTGAATAAGAGTTCCATTTTATTTATATTTTTGGTTCTGATAAAAATTTTTTATTTCTCTTGTTTTCTTAATTTGTGACACATTTAAGTAAAATTCAACTAGAAGAAGTGGATACAAATCCATGTCTCCCAAAATACAAAGGCTGGTGGTCCTGTCTTAGCTTTAAATTCTTCCTATGTATTAGATAGAACCTAAAATGCATTTGTTTTCTTTGAATAGTAGTTTCAATTTTTGTGGATGCTTTTTATCTTCCCTGATCATCTGGAGTTCAAAGAGATATTTTGTACAACTTATGACCACCTATAAAGGATATTATAGCAAAGATTTCCACAATGAGTTGGAGACCAGTTAATCTCTAATTTATACTAGCTAATCTCGAATCTTCATGCTCAAAAACTAACCTTTGGAGAGCCAGGGATGTAACTCAGTGGTAGAGCACTTGCTTAGCTTGTGCAAGGCCCTGGATTCACACGCTGGTACCATAAAAAAGAAGTAACTCCCAGAGGTTAAACCTTATGCTATGTTACTCAGAACTGAAGTCATAAATACTGGAATCCTCCACATATATTGTACTTGCTTAAAAATTTTAGCAATCCTGGTGCATAGTCTGAGCTTTGGGATAGCTTTAAGACAATTTCAGGGCTTTGTGATTACCTTGATGTAGGCAGCATTTTCATGTTCCCCATTATGTTTAGTAAAATCATGAACATATTATGAACAACATTAATGCTTGCTATATTTGAATTTTCAGATCTAAAGTTGTAACAGAGTGCCTACTTTTTGTCATTTCTGAAATTAAGAGCAGTATGGGGATGACACTCTTTGGCTTGGTTTCCACTGGTCAGGATTTTCCTTTGGGTAGCACTTCCAGAGGAAGAAGTCATGGAGAAAATAACGCCATATGCTTCCATCCAGTCTCTCTACATATTCCTAAATCTACTTACAGTAAAATAAGATACAAATGTGCATTTAAGGTAACATTAAAAGAGGAAAATACAGTTAAGTAAATATGTTGGAAGTGGGAAGATATGGTCCAATTTTTTTCCCTTTGTAGATAATTGGAGATTTTATGAGGTTTTTTTTTTTGCATAAATGTCTCAAATAATTTAGGTGTTTGCAAAGGGAGTCACTTCTTCCTCACAACCTAGCCCCTTGGGCAGGGAGGTCAAGACAATTTTTAATTTACAGTGTCCTAGGACAAACTGTACTTCAAATTTGTTATTGATTTTTTGTTTAGTTCCTAAGATGTTGAGTGATTTCAAGGTAAGATCCAAAGTTGCACCATTTACCAGTAAACATAATAACAACTGCTATTCTTTTAGATAGCATATGATTTGATGGGAATATATAAAGAGTATGGAACAGATAAATGGACAGGTGAATGCAAAAGTAGTTTCCATTGGAAAGAATGGCTCAGTAGGTAGATGATGGAGATTGGTGTTGGCATCTTAGAAAGGTCACCCTTTATCCTACTTGAATTCTGAATCAAATGTGAGATGAGACAAAACAATGAGCCTTTACTACTGATAAAAGATAGGTTGAAAGATGTAGCTATTATTGGTCAAGAGGCTTTCTTGACAGAATTAACAGTGTCCACCTAGTCACAGATACAGCCATACAGGAGCAGGCTTCTTCCCATGCAATGGGTGGAGATTCCATCCTTTACAAGAGCAAAATAAGATGCATATCAGCTGGGTGTGGAGGTGCATGCCTGCAATCCCAGCAGCTCAGGAGGCTGAGGCAGGAGGATCACATGTTCCAAGCCAGCATCAGCAACTTAGCGAGGTCCTAAGCAACTCAGTGAGACCTTGTCTCTAAATAAAATGCAAAAAAAGGGCTGGGGACTGTGGCTCAGCTGATTAGCACCCCTGGGTTTATTCCCTGGTACAAAAAAATAATGCAGATCATTTCCAAAAAAGATGATAGAGGGCTAACAAATACAGTTTTTGTTCCCAAATTCATTAATCTAACCATATCACTTCATCTCTTGGGGAGGAGTAGTGAAGGATGAAAAGAGACCAAGTGTATTACGCTGATGTCAATTCGCCAACAAAATATGAACAATTAGGAAAGAAGAAGCAGCATTTCACCCCAAAGTAGGCTTTTAGGGGAGAAAAGAAAGGATTAGAAAGTGATTTTATTTGCTGATTGAGAAACATTTAGCAAGATGCACAGTGTGCTATTACTTTAGTCTTTACTTATTTCTATTCAATTAGCTCAGTAAAATCTTCAGTCATGTACTGCAGTGATGAAAAAAGAAAGTTCCAGTTACATTTGAATATCCTTATGATATAGAAATGACCTTACCTAGGGTAATTTTAGCACATAAATATTGATTCTTTTTGTCCATCTTGGATAGGAGATCCAAGGCCCAGAGCAGAATTAAGACATCAACATATACTGAAAGAAGTAGCCAGTGGTATTATCCAAGAACTTTTACAAGTAACAGCTAAATTACTCTCAGACAAATCCTTTACTAAAAACACATGGTTAGGGAAAGTTATCCCTTGGGTTTTATGACAGGCTCTTATTCTACAGGTTGATAGGAAATTAACAGTTTTATTATTCTAGAAGGCAGCCATGCCAACAACACAAAATTTAATAACCTTGTCTATATCAATCATTATTTTATAGATGGAGAAACTCAGTATCAGTCTTGGAATCATGAAAAAGGAAGTTAGAAAGGATTACAACAACACAACAAAATTTTAATAATATTGCAAGCATTATGAGCCAATCTCCATCAGCATTTTTAGGATGAATTCTGGCTGGAAGCTATTACTTTTAACATGGTTATTTTCAAATTCAAAATTAAAAACACATTTCCTCAATCACCACACACAATTATAATTTGCACTATTCCTCTGCAGATTTTTAAAAACCTGCATGCAATGTAAACATAATTTGGCCTGACTCAAAACTGATATTGTTATCAGGCAGAGACTAGTTTACTAGAATATACATATAATATGTCATGCCCCAATTTTGATCCTCTCCACAATAACTAGGCCCATTCCCTCTTAGGTTAGGTCAAACTTCCAAATGAAACAAATGTCAAAGATGACCATAAACTTTCTTTTGATTACTGTACAAGCTATAATAAAGACAAACCATTAATAAGAGAATTAACAATACTGTTGTCATTTGAAATAGAGGTTCTCTCTCTCTCTCTCTCCCCCCCCCCCGCCCCCAACACCTGTGAGAAAAAC
>CM053417.1:37849571-37945533 GCA_028644305.1 Xerus rutilus
AAAGCTATAGTAACAAAAACGGCTTGGTACTAGCACCAAAATAGACATGTAGACCAATGGTATAGAATAGAAGACACAGAGACGAACCCACTTACATACAGTTACCTTACACTAGACAAAGGAGCCAAACACGTACACTGGAGAAAAGATAGCCTCTTCAACAAATGGTGCTGGGAAAACTGGAAATCCATATGCAGCAAAATGAAACTAAACCCCTATCACCATGCACAAAATTCAACTCAAAGTGGATCAAAGACCTGGGAATCAGACCAGAGACTCTACACCTAATAGAAGAAAAAATAGGCCCAAATCTTAATCATGTCGGATTAGCACCATACTTCCTTAACAAGACTCCTATAGCACAAGAAGTAAAATCAAGAATCAATAAATGGGATGGGTTCAAACTAAAAAGCTTCTTCTCAGCAAAAGAAATAATCAATGAAGTGAACAGAGAGCTGACATTCTGGGAACAAATCTTTGCCACACACACATCCGATAGAGCACTAATCTCCAAGATATATAAAGAACTCAAAAAACTTAACATCATTTTAGGTCTTTATTGCTGCTTCAGCTTACTTCCAATTGACTTGAAGATTCCTGTGTTTTACTTTAAAATAGATGTATCCAAAATCTAAATAACTGAATAGATAAATATTTATGATCTGCTTGCTTTCTAACCTAGACATTACATTGACTTGAAAATGATTCTTGTATCAATATATAAGAAATTAAATTTTAGTGGAAATGACAGTAAATAATGTGTCATTCAGTCAATCATTAATATTTAAACAGTTAACAAAACATTAAACAAAAAAGACTTAATTTCTAACTTCATAAATAAATGAAATTTCATTGAGACCTGAGGAATGAGCAAGACTAATTATAGGTGAAGAACTGGGGAAAATACTACTCTATTAACTTGTGCAAATTTTCAAAAGCAGAAAAAGTACTTGGAGATCTGGTAATGAGGAAGAATATGGCTAGAGTATGGCAGGGAGTGTGGAAGAGCATGAAAGAAAATGAAGACGAAGAGATTGAAGCTAGATCTTTCAGGGCTTTGCAGATATCATAATACTCTTTATCTCAGTAAGAACCAACAATAGGGGAGAACATAATCAATTTTACCTTTAAAAGAGTCATTTCCTCAAATTTCCCTTGCCATAATTATAGTCAGTACATTTTATGAAGATACTTGAAAATTTCCAAGATCTATTTACACACAGCATCTTCCCACAACCTCTTAAGAAGATGTAAATTTCTTCTTTTATTTTAAGTTTTAATGCTAAGTGAACTCACTAGGCTCATACATTTAAGGGGTATAATCAGGACTCTGGTTGAGCTCTTCTAACATCAAATGTTGTATTTTCTATTACTCTACTTCATATACCAGTCATCTCATTGGTAGTCAGCTAACCACTTCACATTTTCAGTAACTTTTGAAACTTTCCTCTTATAAAAAAGGACAGGAGAATTCTTTGGGATCCACTTAATTTTTTAATAGAAAAAAATAAAAAGTCCCATGGATTAGGAGAAAAAGTTGAGTGCTCCATTTAGGGGAAATCAGGCAAACAATGGATTATTTGTACAAGATGAACTGCACTCAATGTAGCTAATGCTGTTTTCCAGAAGTTTAATTATGGGACATGAAAAATATAATAAAACAAAATAGAAAAAGGTTAAGGTGGACATACACCAAACAGGGTACAATAGTTAATACAAGTAAACACTGCAAAATGGAAAGCACTTACCAGTAACTCAAATGTTACCAATTGCTAGAGAATGCTTTCCATAGAAATGGTTTTAATAGTAGCTATAGCCAAACAAAAAGATAAGTCTTCAAAAACATACACAAAACTATGAAACATGTTTTGGGTACATACAGACAAATATCATTTATCGGCAAGGCTATACCTATCTATAAGTGTGCAATGGATGGACTGATGCCTAACCAATCCATTTATTTTGTTATTCTCATGATTATTGTGGAGAACCAAAAGACTGAGTGAACCAGAGCAGTCAACATCCATCTTGATGATGACTAAAATGAATAAAATGGCTGTATCTAACTCAACAAGTCAAGAAGTCCAGCAAACAAGTGTTTGTATAGCACTGGCTATGTGCCTGAAAATGTTCTAGATGCTATGGGGACCATGCAAAGTTAGCAAACATAGTCTGTGCCTTATCATTTTGTTGGAGTCACAAGTTCTAAACATGCAAACTATCCAAACAGAATAAGCACAAAGCACATACAATAATAGTATGTGCTATGTGTCTTCAGAGATTGGTTTGGGCCAGTGTGAAAAAATTAAGTTGCACATGAAAGAAAATATATGAATTGTGAATGGGGAGATGGGAACTATAGTACATATTTGCTGAGTACCTTACCTAAAAACCTACTTTTGCCTTCTGGCAATAGCACTTAATTCTTATTTGGGAAACCATTCCATCCATGATTCTCAGCCAAGTGCTTTAGGCAGAGTTGACTATACCTCCAGGTGTGCATTGTAATTGTCTGAAGTCAATCAGGATATTCTATCCTCCTGTTATTAGTGACTGACTTGGGGGTTAGCATGTAACCCAAGCCTAAACCAATTACTGCATCTTATTCCTCTGGGCCCAGTAATTAATTTGAAGTAGATACTGAAAGGATCCCATTAGAGTAAACTTCAGTACACTTTCTGGGAATGCAGAAATATAGGTTTTTCTTTTCTCCTGGATAGTATATTCTGGAGATTGAATTTACAACCATGTGTGTGGTAGAGGGTACCTGGATTAGTGTGTAGTCCTTGAGCATTGGTGTGGACAAAAGTGAAACCAGAGTGGATGTGCCAGAGTGAATCTAGATCCTTGGTAACATCACTAAGCCACTAGACCAACCCTTGCCTGAAGGTGATATGTCTGAATTTTTCAGTTGAATGAGTTAGTAAATTTCCTGTATTGTTAGAGACTGTTTAAGTTGATCTTTTCATCACTTGCTACACAGAATCCTATCTGACACAGAATATTCCATGAGCTAGTAAGAATATAAAGGTAAGAATGGGTCAGGATTTGTCCAATCATTCTCCTGACTAGAGAAAAGGGTGAACAGTGAACAGTCATATCAGATAATGAAGAGAGCTCAGATTCCAGAGAAACTTGAGTAAGAGATTTGTTATGCAATTTGGAATATTGACTTGTTTCTGAGAAAGATAATGACATAAATGATGTGGTGATCCACAATTATTGATCAGACTGAAGTGGGATGAATAGATTGTATGTGAAAGAGAACAAGAAGAGATGGAATCCTTTAGAAGGAATTGAGGACTAGGGCTATGGTGGTGATGATGAAAATACAGAGGGAAAAAAAGAGAAACAATAAAGTATACTATACTGTTTAGTAACATGGGTTCTGAAGGCAGATTGTCTGAATTAGGATCTTGATTCTGCTATTGCTCTTTATTCTCTCCATTACACTACTTTGAGCATGAATAGTATCACTTCCCTCCCACTGTTCACATTGACTTCTCATTTTGGTTTTGATACTTTAATTCTGATATTTTAAATCTAAGATAGAATGTTATACTAAACATTGTGGTGGCCAGAGTCTGAAGTTCTGAGTTCCAGTCCTAGCTTCAACTATACATTCTTAAAGAAATTATTTCAATCTTCTGAGTCTCAGTTTCTATACCTGTAATGTGGTCTACCTCACACTTGTTAAAATTATTAAATTAATGTATTAAAATTTTTTATAAAGTTTTGCTCTATAACATCACTTAGGTTTTCCAGACGTATGAAATATGACACCTAGAGACATTCCTACAGATAATCTAATCCAAATACATATTTTTACAGATGACTAATTAGTAAAAATATTTACCAAAAAGGTAAAGAAAGCTGATGAAATTTACTAGAGCCAATGTGGCAAACCTGCAACTAAATCACAGTAGTGACTCTTAAAATGTCCTTTGTTCAGTCACTAGGTACCATGGGTTCTGTCTTGGAAAAGAGTTTGCATAAAAGCTAACATTTATTAATATTATTTTGTTCTACACACTCTTTTAAGCATTTTAAGTCTTTCATGTCCTTTGTTCAGTGACTAGGTACCATAAATTCTATCTTGGAAAAGTGTTTGCATAAAAGCTAATATTTATTAATATTATTTTGTGTTACAAACTCTTTTAAGCATTTTAAGTCTTTCCACATTTAATCATAATGTTAACTTGGAGAGCTAGGTGCTATTCTTATTTCTCATTTTTCAGATGAGAAAATTGATGGACAGAATGATTAAGTAATTCAATGTGACAGTGGTACAGTGAAAATTGGGGGAAACCTAGGACAACAATTTCTTAAATGAACAATTGACATAAATAGGGAGTAGTTCAAAATAACTAAAACTCCAATATAAATATTTTAAAGTAGTTCCTCTAGAAGCTTTAAAAAGAAAATAGCTGAATCCATATAAAAAAGTAGCATATAAGGATATATAACCAGATGGTAAGCAATCTAGAGGAGAACAACCAACCATTTACAATGCTAAGTTACATAAATACTAGAGGAGGGTTCAGCCTGGGTGGATAGATAAGTAGAGTTGTCCCTCCATATCATGTCTAACAAAATCTGTGAATGCTCAACTTCCTTTTATAAAATTATATGGTATTTTCATATCTTCTATGCACATTCTCCCATATACTTCGAATCATTTCTAGATTATTTATCATACCTAACACAATGTAAATACTATATAAACAATAGTTATACTGTACTGTCTAGGGAATAATGAGAAGAAAAGTCTACATGCTCAATATAGATGCAATATTTATTTATTTATGTATTTATTTATTTATTTATTTATTGGTACTTGGGATTGAAGTTAGGGGTGCTTAACAACTAAGCCAAATCCCCAGCCCCCTCTTTTATATTTTTATTTAGAGATAGGGTCTTACCGAGTTGCTTAGGGCCTCTCTAAATTGCTAACTTTGGCTTTGAATTTGTGATCCTGCTGCCTCAGCCTCCACAGCCGCTGGGATTACAGGCATGTGCCACTGAACCTGGCTCAGATACAATTTTTAAAAATGTTTTCATTCTGCAGTTGGTTGAATCCACCAATATGGAACTTGCAGATATAGAAAGCCAACTTTATATTTCTGTGTGTATAAGGTTCAATATACCTACTATAAGCAGAGGATTAGATAAGGAAAGCACAATAAACATTTTGTGAGTGGAAAGATAATTTTTTAAATGTAACGTGTGTTAATAAAGTTAGTAAAATACATCCCAGTGACTCGGGGCTGAGGCAGGAGGAAATGCTTAGGAATAAAGAGTTATCATGTCGCTGGACATGGTGGTGTATGCCTGTAATCCCAGCGGTGCTGGAAAATTGCGAGTTCAAAGCCAAACTCACCAATTTAATGAGGCCCTGAACAAACTAGCAAGACCCTGTGTCTAAATAAAAAAAAATAAAAAGGGCTGGTGATGTTGCTCAGTGGTTAAGTGCCCCTAGATTCAATCCCTGATACAAAAAGAGAGAGAGAGAGAAAAAAACTACAGTCATTACAGAAGACTTGGTAAAAATAAAGTAATTTTTTCCCCAGTATGTAAATTAGGTAATGTGATTTTGGAGGACTTCAGGTATCCACAAACATACCAGTCAAACATTTCACCAGGATCATCAGGAATATATATAAAATTGAGTTTTGTATAAAACAAACAGCCACTTCCTATAATGAGATTTGTAATACTTGAAATAAAAGAATATGAGTTTTAAAGGAAGGGAAACTACAAAAACTACTACATAAGAGTAATTTAGTTTTGCATATGCTCTGAAACAAAAAAAATTTCTATCACTTGGCTATTCAATTTTAAGAGTGATGATAAAATGTAGGTATTGCTATTTTTTATAAAAACATAAATTAACAAATAAAAAAACTGAAAGAATACTTTCTAAAATCACTTTTAAAAAAACCAAAGATAGGGCTGGGGTTGTGGCTCAGTGATAGCACACTTGCCTAGCATGTGTGAGGCACTGGGTTTGATTCTCAGCACCACATATAAGTATATAAAATAAAGGTCCATTGACAACTAAAAAATATTTAAAACAAAAAAAAAGATATTTACAGTGGGTCAAAAATAACTTAACAATCAAACAAATCTAAACTGTCCATAGCTGTATGCAAAAGAGTCTTTAGAAGGTGGTTGGGTAAGTGGGCACATCTAAAAAAAAAAACTGCTTATGTGAAAAGAATAGGCAATCCTTTTTTTTTTTTTTTTTTTTGGTACTGAGGATTGAACTCAGGGGCACTCGACCGCTGAGCCACATCCTCACCCCTATTTTGTGTTTTATGGTGAGACAGGGTCTCACTGAGTTGTTTAGCACCTCACGTTGCTGAGGCTGGCTTTGAACTCGTGATTCTCCTGTCTCAGTCTCCCTAAGTGCTGGGATTACAGGCTTGCGCCACCACGCCCGGCTAAGAACAAGCAATCTTAAATGTGTGGCCAGTGAAGGAAAAAATAATCATAAATTCAAGGATTACCCTGCAACACATTCCTAAATTGATAGTAAAATGTTTTTGGAGAAAGCAGGAACAGGAATTGAGCTAGGGAATCAGTGGGATTACCTTATTGTTATGAAAAAGATATGCTTAGGCATGGGAGAGTGGTAACAGAAATATCCAATGGGGTAGAGGCATTTTTTCTTTACAGAGGAAGCCATAAAGAAGAATCCTGAATCCAAATGAAATTCGAAGTAACGTAGTTAAAGATATTTGTTAACAACTAAGCCAGACAAGTTCTAAATCTGATGAGAAATGATATAAATGTAAGGTACCATTTATTCAAATATTTTGTTGAAACTGAGGAGCGAAATGGTGGTAGAGTAGCTTGAAGTCATAATCCATTGCCAAAAAGCAGAACTGAAAAATATTCTAGATAATTAATATCCATTGATTTGCATGCGCACACGCACGCGCACACACACACACACACACACACACACAAATTCATTTATGGATTTACTCCTGTCATTAGTCACCTAACAAGATAAATAGTACCATGGTGAGTCCCGAAATAAACACAAAATATTGGGGAGTGAAAAACAACCTGGAATCTATGTTTAGGATGCTATGGAAGTCAAACATTTCCCTTCTCTTCCCAAAGTCCTCTACCCCTGCCTTAAACCCAGTGATACCTAGATATATTTCTCTCATAGAACTGACATTCTCTGGTAAACTTCTAAAGAAAAAAATATTCTGATGGACATCATAGCCCTAACTTTATGTATGACTGCATATATGTTGTGATTCTATACAACTCACAACTAGAGAATTGATATGTTATCCTCTATCTATGCACAATGAATCATTTACACTGTTAACATGTAAGCGTAAATAAAAAAAAATATTCTGAAAAAAATTAATTTCTACCAAGAGGAATAGCCCTGTCAGGTTTCCACTCTTTCCAATTTTCTTTTCTGACAAGATTTTTCTGGAAAAAAAAAAAAGCCCCTCCCTCTACAAAAGGGTTTCTAATTGAGCAGTAATTATGGCCCCAAAACAAGAGTGATCTTGACAACACAGACTGAAGTCCAGAAGGGATTTGGAAATCCACACCTTCCTGGTATTTTATTTCAGTATTACTTCATAAGATAAGCAGCTATGGATATCAATAAATATTAATAAAATTACTTAGTATAATTTAAGACAAAAATTTGATGCTACTTCCAAAGGAGATATGAGCATATCAATCTCATTGATATTCATGTTTTGATTTATTTTTTAATGCAAGTTGATTTTTAAAGCCATTTTCTATAAAATTATTTCTCATAATTTTGCTTCCCATGTTCAGTATCAAAATGCATCATTATTATAAATTTTAAAAATCATCTCTCGGATATCTAGCTAGCTTCTAACTCTTTGTGTGCCAACATCATGCTTTTTCATTGAACTTTATTTTAAGATCACTTGTAGATACACAAGCATTTGTACTAAAAATACAAAAGTATCCCATATACACTTTGCCCAGTTTTCCCCAATGGTAACATTGTGCTGGGTGTTGTAGCATCTATTTATAATCCCAGTGACTGTGGAGGCTGAAGCAGGAAGATCCTCAAGTTTGAGGCCAGCCTCACCAATTTAGCAAGACTCTGTCTCAAAATAAAATTAATAAATAAATAAAAAGGGCTGGAAATGTAGCTCAGTGGTAGGGTACTCTTGGGTTCAATCCCCAGTATAAAAAATAGTAACATCATGGACTGGGGTTGTGGCTCAGTGGTAGATGGCTTGCCTGGCATGCGTGAGACCCTGGGTTTGATCCTCAGCACCACATATAAATAAATAAATAAATAAATATATCCATTAACAACAAAAACATTTTTTTTGTTTTCTTTATTTCTTTTTTTGGGGGGGTGGTACCAGGGATTGAACTTAGGGGCACTCAATCACTGAGCCACATCCCCACCCCTATTTTGTGTTTTATGGAGAGACAGGGTCTCACTGAGTTGCTTAGTGCCTCGCTGTTGCTGAGGCTGGCTTTGAACTCGCAGTTCTCCTGTCTCAGCCTCCCTAAGTGCTGGGATTACAGGCATGCGCCACCACACCCAGCTCTAAAAAATATTTTAAAAAAATAATAACATCATACAAAACTATAGTATAATATTACAACCAATATAATGACACTGACACAATCTACCTACCTTATTCATATTTTCCATTTTTATTTGCACAATACTGTCATTACAAAGATCACATATGTTGCCCTATTATAACCACAACCTCTTCTCTTGTACACACTTAACCTTTGGAAACTGCTAATCTGTTCTCTATTTTTATAATTTTGTCCTTTTAAGCATGTTATATAAATGGAATTTTTTAGCATATAACCTTTCAGGATTGACTTTTTTCATCCAGCATAATTTCCTGGACATGCATCTGGGTTGACATGTGTATCAGTAGTTTGATCATATTTATTGCTGAGTGCTATTCCATGGTATGAATATACCACAGTTTATTTAATAACTTACCTATTTAAAGGACATTGTAGTAGAGACCATGTCCCTTACCAGATACCAAACCTACCAGCACCCTGATCTTGAACTTTCCAGCCTCTAGAACTATAAGAAATAAATTTCTATTCTTTTTTTTTTTTTGGTACTAAGGATTGAACTCAGGGGTACTGTACCACTGAGCCACATCCCCAGCCCTATTTGGTGTTTTATTTAGAGACAGGGTCTCACTGAGTTGCTTAGCGCCACTCTGATGCTGAGGCTGGTTTTGAACTCACGATTCTCCTGTCTCAGCCTCCCAAAGTGCTGGGATTACAGGCGTGTGCCACTGCTCCTGGCTTAAATTTCTATTCTTTATATTAAAAAGGACATCAGAGTTGTTTCTAATTTGAAACTACTGGGAATAAAGCTGCTAGGAACATTTCTATGCAGATTTTTTATGTCAGCATATTTTTCATTTTTCTGGGATGACTGCCCATGACTGAAATTTCTGATTTTGTATGGAAGCTGTCTGTCTTGGTTTTAAAAAGATTGCCAAACTGGGACTGGAGTTGTAGCTCAGTGGTAGAGCGTTTGCCTAGCATGGGTGAGGCACTGGGTTCAATCCTTAACATCACATGAAAATAAATAAATGAAGTTATTGTGTCTGCCTACAACTAAAAAAATAAAAAAGATTACCAAACTATTTTTTCATAATGGGTATACCATTTTACATTCCAGTAGCGATTTGTCAGTGATCCAGTTTCTCTTCATCTTTCCCAGTAATAGGTATTGTTACTGTTTCTTGTTTTAGCTATTTTGATAAATCCACAGTAAGAGTTCATTATTTTTAAATTTATTTTGGTTTTGGTACCAGGGGTTGAACCCAGGGGCACTTTACCATTGAGCCATATCCCCAGCTCTTTTTAAGTTTCAATTAATTAATTATTTATTTTGGTACTGGGGATTTAATGCAGAGGTACTTTTCCACTGAGTCATATCCTCAGCCCTTTTTATTTTGAAACAATTTTTCATTAAGTTGTTCAAGCCTCGCCTAGTTGCTGAGGCTGGTTTGAACTTGTGATCCTCCTGCCTCAGCCTCTCAAGCAACTAGGATGACAGGCATGTGCCACTGTGCCCAGCTACTATTTTTTACATAGTATTTATCTAAATTTTATTCAGTGCTGCATCTATGTGATAGTCTATGGTTATAATTCATGTCACATGTAACTATTTTTAAATTGGGGCTAAAAATTTCTTACACTAATTGGAATGTCTAAATCTGCCCTCACTTTATGATGAGGCTGTAAAATCACCTGAAAACAATTTTTTAGATGGCAAAGCCCTTTATTTTCACTGATGCTCTCTACTGTCCTATGTCAATCTAAACTTAGTCTCCTTAAGTTGGCTGAGCTACTATTATGATGGGATCTCCATTTTCATCATTCTAGAAATTCCCTTTCTCTCTCTTCTGTGCTGGATCCACTAATTTTTTTCCTGGTACCAGCGATTGAAACCAGAGGTACCTTACCACCAAGCCACATCTCAAGCCTTTTTTATATTTTATTTTGAAACAAGGTCTCATTAAGTTGCTTAGGGCCTTGTTAAATTACTGAGGCTGGCTTTGAACTCATGTTCTCCTACCTCAGCCTCCCAAGTCACTGGGATTACAGGTATGCACCACAAAGCCTAGCTCATGGTGGTTTTCATCTGCTTTTCCATGATGGCTGGTGATATTGAACACCTTTTGATGTGCTTAATTGACATGCATACATACAGCCATACATTCTCTTAAATGAAATGTATATTTGTGTCTTTTCCTCATTTTCTAATTGAACTGTTTTGTTTGGTTGGTTTTTTTTTGGTATTGTTTTTTGTAACTATTCTGGTAACTATGTATTCTAGACACTAATATTTCATGAGATATAAGACTATAAGACTTACAAATATTTTTCCATGTCCGTAGCATCTCTTTTCATCCTCTTAACGGTTGTTAAAAGAGCAAAAGTTTTTAAATGGATAAGGTCCAATTTACCAATTTTGACTTTTGTGGATTGAGCTTCTGGTGTTAAGTCTACAAACTATTTACCTAACCTAAATCCTGAAGACTTTCTAATGCATTTTCCCCTAAAAGTTTGAAGTTTTATGTTTCTCATTTAAAACCATGTTCCATTTTGAGTTCATTTTTGTATAAGTTGTAGGGTTAAGTGGAGATTCTTCCCAACTCTCATGGGTGCCCAATTGCTCCAATATCATTTGTTGAAAAATTCATTCTTCCTCCATTGCTTCACTGTTGCTTCTTCATCAAAAATATGTTGGAGCCGGGCATGGTGGCTCACACCTGTAATCCCAGCACTTTGGGAGGCTGAGACAGGAGGATCTCAAGTTCAAAGCCAGCCTCAGCAATGGCGAGGCGCTAAGCAACTCAGTGAGACCCTGTCTCTACATAAAACACAAAATAGGGCTGGGGATGTGGCTCAGTGGTCGAGTGCCCCTGAGTTCAATCTCCAGTACCAAAAAGAAAAAATATTGAGTTATGATTTTCCTGGTTCTTGTTATAATAAGTGAATTTCTATTGTGTAATTTTTTCATATTAACAGAATCTTTTTTAATTCACTGAATTATATATTCATTGATTTGATAAACATGCATTGAGCACTGTAATAGGTAAAGCAACACTGGCACATGGAAGATGCTTAAAAACATTTATTAAAATAATGAATTACAAATTCAGAATTCAGAGCTGGACCATTAACAGCAGTAAACACTTAGAAGACAATTGCATTACAAATGGAAATGTGCTTAGTTAGTTTTATGGGAACCCCCTAAGAGGTATGATAGAAATCCTAACTCTCCAAAAAAATTTTTCTTCCTTTCTTAGGCACACATTATAGCCTCTAATACAGTTAGGTGTGGCCAAGTATTCTGTGTCTAGTAAAATCTGAACAAAAATGATACAATCCAGGGCTGGGGTTGTGTCTCAGTGGTAGAGCGCTTGCCTAGCATGTGTGAAGCACTGGGTTCAATTATCAGCACCACATATAAATAAATAAAGTACATTGACAACTAAAAGAAAAAAAAATGATGGAAGCCATTTCCAGTTCTGAATCCTAAAACCTCCCATGCATGATCCTCTGTGTTCTTTACCCCTTCTGGCTGCCTAGAATGTGAACATACAGGGCAACTAGGAAGCTATGTGTTGAAGATTAGAGTGCTTTCTCAGTTTTACTGTTTTTTAAAAATATTTTATTTGTTCCTTTTTTTTTTTTCGGTACCGGGGATTGAACTCAGGGGCTCTCGAATACTGAGCCACATCCCCAGCCCTATTTTGTGTTTTATGTAGAGACAGGGTCTCACTGAGTTGCTTAGTGCCTCGCCATTGCTGAGGCTGGCTTTGAACTCGTGATCCTCTTGTCTCAGCCTCCCTAAGTGCTGGGATTAGAGGCATGCGCCACCGCACCCGGCTTTTATTTGTTCCTTTTAATTATACATGACAGTAGAATGTATTTAGTCATACTTATACAAACATGGAATATATCCTATTCTAATTAGGATCCCAGTCTTGTGGATGTACATGATGTGGGGATTCACTGTGATATATTCATATATGTATATAGAAAAGTTATGTCAGATTTATTCCACTGTCTTTCCTATTCCTATTCCTCTCCTTTCCCTTCATTCCTCTTTGTCTAATCTAATGAATGTCTATTCTTCCCTCCCCTCCCCCTTGTTGTGTGTTAGCATACACATATCAGAGAGAACATTTAATCTTTTGTTTTTTAGGGCTGGCTTATTTCATTTAGCATGATACTATCTAGATCCATCCATTTACTAGTGAATGTCATAAAGTTATTCTTCTTTGTGGCTGAGTATTATTCCATTGTGTACACAAACTGTGTTTTCTTAATTCATTCATCTGTTAATGGTCATCTTTTGAAGAGCTACACAAAATAAGGCCCACCAACCTGAAAAATCTCTCATAACTGTGTCAGATTTTTTCATTGTTGTTGTTTTTGTTTCTGTCTGTTTGTACTAGGGATTGAACCCACACCCCAGTACTTTTTAAAATATTTTTGATACAACTTGTTTAGGGTCTCACTAAATTTTCAAGGCTGGCCTCAAACTTGTGATTCTCCTTTCTTAGCCTCTCAGGTTGCTGGGTTCCCATGACTGCTAAATGATAAAGAAAATATATGGTGTTAATGTACTAAAATTTGGGAGCCTATTTTAATACAGCCTGGTCTACCACGATCAATAGTGAAGTAATAACTGAGCTGATTAGATAAAGCAGAGTAGGAATGTTTGCACTGGACCATGACAATGAGAAAGAGTTGCCTTTGCATCAGTGAAGGAAAAGATAAACGTGGCTGAAGCATGGGAAAATGACAGGGATGGTAGATGATAGAGAAAGAGAGAGACGAGATGGGGAAAGAAAGAGGAAAGGAGTCTAGAGAGATGATTAGGATGTACTAGGAAAAATCTTTTATGTATATAGGACTATATCTTTTATCTTTTGGGTATTGAGAAGACCGTGATGATTTTTAATTGGAGGAAGAGAAACAAGATAGTAGTTGAGAAATATGTTTAAAAGCAAGATTAGACTTTGGTTTCATCAGAGATGGGGCCTTTTGTTACTATCCTGTCTTCAAGGGTAGTAACAAATAGGAATAGGAATATCATATTTGAGACCACAAATTTATTAGATTTATATTCCCTACTGGGAAAAATGCAAGAATTTTCAAATAGATCTCAAAATGACAGGTTTAACAAAGAAGCAGAAGAATTACCACTCTAGATCAAGGAGTATATTTGTTCAAAGTATATTTAAAATGATGTTTATATTTCACATTAGAGATTAACAAATTCATCTGAATAAGTCTTTTTTAGAAGTTATTAATACTTTTTAAAATTCCATAATTATTGAATATTGTGCTTTTGATTCTTGGGAACATTAAAACTATCAGCACTATAGGTACAAGGAGGCTGACTAAAAGGAATATAAGGTTAATTTCATCTTTCATATCATACAAATTATAACGGATTATATACAGACTTGGAATCCGTAACATGGATATTTAGATCTTTCACAACATTAAATTATTTGTCTTTGAAATTTACTTCATCTATATCTAAAATAGTATTTTTAATTTCTTAATTTGTTTTAATTAGTTATACATGACAGTAGAATATTCCTTGATACATTTTATAATGGAGTGCAATTTTTCATTCTGGTTGTACATGATGTAGAATCACACCGCTTGTATAGTTATACATGTACATAGGGTAATAATGTCTGTTTCTTTCTACTATCCTTCCTACTCCCATACCCCCTCCCCTCCCTTCACTCTCCTCTACCTAATCTAAAGTAACTCTATTCTTCCCTAGCCCACCCCCTTATTGTGAATTAGCATCCACATATCAGAGAAAACATTCAGCTTTTGGTTTTTGAGGATTGGCTTATTTTGCTAAGCATGATACTAAAATAGTATTTAAATGAGTATACTAATTTCCATTTCTGTGTAATATCATAACTACCTACAAATGCCAAAAATTAGTGTTTCTTATCTAGAGATAGAAATTTGTTATTCTTCGTATAAATGGGTAGAAATTTTAGATTGTAATCATTCATAAAATACTTTTCTAGAGTATAAGAGCAAAATGAAGGTTCTTATTAAGATTGAAGGAACTATGTGTATACAAAATCAGGGAAATGTAATAAATTGGAAAATTATAAAAATTAACTGAAAGTAACTTTCTTCCACTTCACATGATGCAATTGCTTGACAAGCTCATGACATATCAATTATTTGCTGTAGAAATTTTGGCTTTGCAAATTATTTTATCATGACAGAATATTATACTACCAAGAAAACTGCATAATACAGGACATTCTATATTTTCACAGCATCACTAACTGAAAAAAAGACTTAAGGACTGGTGAATTCTGAAGAGGTAATAGAGAGTTCCCTCATCCAAATATACTTCCACACTTTGAAAGATTAAGCTTTATAATCCATAGAAATTGTTAACATGCTTTAATATAATTCTCATTCCAATTTATATCAGCTCTGAAGAAAGATAACACTAAAGATTTCAATAAAATGTTTTCAAATATAGCAGTACAAAAATATGCCTTTAAAGGTTTTCTCTAAAAACATGAAGCAATGAATAATGCCAAAATATTTTAAAGTTATCTCCTGTAATCTGGTCTTCATGAAGAAAGGAAATAATATTGATAATGGTAATATCAGATAACCGATTTGTTTTTCATTAAATGACATATCTTCTCTAGTCCTTCTGGATCGACTCTATTATCAACTGTAACTATCCCAAAATTAAAATAGGTCTTCACACCAAAAATAGTAGGATATTTTTCAATGCTAGCAAAATACAGGAAAACATAAAGCCCAGTATATCTTGTCTTCTGAAAAGTATATTAGGTTGCATTTGTAATAATGTAACATAATGCATTCTAATACTGATCCTCCATCTGAAAAAATAATAATAATGAGCCAAATACTTTTAAAAAATATTTTCATGTCTTTTATGATCTCACAAATACTAAAGAATTGTTAGGCCAGAAATAAAGTAAACTGAAAAAATACATGGTTACCCACAATTGTAGCTAAAGCACTAAAGCTTTCATTTTAGTGACACTTGCCTAACTGGATGAAATTAAATGCAACTTTCTGGACATTTAATGGAAGAAAAGAACAAGACAAAGCTCTGGGGCCTCTCAAGGTGAAGAATCAATTAGAAGTCCCTGCAGAGGGAAAGGGGAATTACTGGGGAAACATTGAACAAATTAGATTATTATATCATATGCTTGTATGAATATGTAAGGAATCTCACCATTATGTATAATTACAATGCACAATAAAAATATGGAAAACAAGTAAATAAAAAATAAAGGACACATACACATTAACAATTTTTAAATGTGCTTGCAAAAATAGTCTCCAATATGAATCTGGAACCTCAAATATTTCAGGTCAGACTTCTCCAGTAGGCCAAAAGGATAATAAATTGCCTTGAACCTAGGTGCTGAGAGTAATAAAAAACTCATTACTGAACTTCATAAGCAGAAGAAAGATTCAACTTAGAAGCATCTAATAGATATACATACTAGATATCTTTTACAGAGGAGATCCAAAAACTCAAACAGAAAATTTAATAGTTTCAGACTACTGGTACTCCCTGACATCTCAGATATGTAATCAACACATTTTCCATGGACACACACTTAGGATCCAATGAATTTCCACTGATAAATTTCCAAAGCAAGTAAGCAATTGACAGTTAAGGATCACTATGCCCATATGGTAAAGAAAAAAATCAGAACAAATAAGAGCCAGAAGAAGGAAGAGACAATGAAATCAAACTAAAGTTGATATCTTAGAATTATAATATATAGAATATAAAACAAATGCACTTAATGTATTATAAGAAATGCTTGAGAATGATTAATGAATGTGTCAATTTGAAAAAAAAATCTTATGGAACTCCAAAAAATGAATAATATAATAATTAAAATTATAAACTCAATGGACAGACTTAACAGCAGATTAGATAAAACTAAAGATAGAACTAGATAAGTAGAAAAGTGGAGAAAATGTTTTAAAGTACTATGCATAGAAACAGCAAGACAGAAAAAAATGAGAAATGGTAAGAAATTAAGAGAGCTAGAAGACAGTGTGAAAAAATCTAGCAACTGTCCAGTTGGAATTCAATAGGAGAGGAGAGAAACATTAGGTCAAAAGTAACACATAAGATAGTGCTATAAAACATTCTAGAACTAATCAAAGTTATGAATTTAAAGATTCAGGAGAACTATTGATTCCCAAAGAAGATGAATGAAAAGAAATCCATACCTTGATACAACATAAATATTAAACTATCCAAAATAAAAGAAAAAAATTCAAAAAAGTCAGAAAAGTCAATTTAATTCCAAAGGTATGACAGACTGAAGCTGTCTCAAGATCTGCAGTGGAAAACAGAACAGAATGCAATGATACATTCAATGTGTTGAGAGAGGGGGAAAAACTGTCAACCTAGAATTTTATGCACTAAAAATACCTTATAAAAACAAGAATAAAATGATGATTTTCCAAAAAAATTTTTGTTTTATGGCCAGCAGTTATTCACTAAAATAAATCTAAAATAAATTCTACAGGAGATCAATTGAACTGGGAGAAGAGAAGAAACACAGTAGATCTGAGACACAACAATGCTAAAGAAAATGGTAAAGTTTTAAATTTCTAGAGTAATTACTGTAAAATTAAAATAGAGTGCACCAAAAAAGATAGACAAATCACCAACAAGTATATGAAAAGATGGCCAACATCACAAATCATGAAGGAAATATAAATTAAAATTATAGTGAGGGACTAGGTATACCTCAGAGGGAAAGAGAGCACTTGCTTAGTATATATGAAGCCCTAGATTTGATCTCCAACACAATTAAAAGAAATTCAGAAATACCACCTTATGTATATTAGGATGGTCACTATCAAAAGAATAGAAAATAAGTGCTGATGAAGATAGAGAAGAATTAGAACCCTTACATATTGTTGATAGGAATGTAAAAAGGTGCAGCCATTATGGAAAATATTATGAAAGATCCCTCCAAAAATTAAAAATAGAATTACCATATGATCCTTTAAGGCCACTTTTGTGTATATATCTTGTATTAGTTCAATCTGTGCTCCTATAACAGAATAACTGAGACTGGGTAACTTGTAAGTAATAGTTCAGGAGGCAAGAAAGTCCATCCCCAAGGCACTTGCATATCTGGGGTCAGCTAAGAGTCTGCCCTCTCCTCCCAAGATGGTGCCTTGAATGATATATTCACCTAAGAGAATTTTGTTTCTTCAAATGACAGAATACAGTTGACGAAAGGGACAAGATCCTTTCATCAAACCCTTTTATAAGTACATCAATGCATTCATGAGGCTGGAGCCCTATAACTTCCCACAAGTCCCCACCTAACACAGTTGCCTTGGGGATTAAGTTTCCAGAACGTGAATTTTGGCACACATTTAGACAAGAGCATAGCCAAAAGAACTCAGAGGAGGACTCAAAGAGATATTTGCAGAAACATATTCATTGTATCATTCACAATAGCCAAGATGTGGAAACAATGTAAATGTTCATTGGCAGATGGATAAAGAAAATATGATAGGCAGTTGCAATGAAATATTAACATTAATGGAATATAGACATAAAAATAATGAGTTCCTATCACATTCTACAACATGGGTGAATCTTGACATTATGCTAAGTGAAACAGGCTAGTCATAAAAAGACAGATACTACACATCTATTAGTCCATTTTCTGTTACTATAATAAAATACTTGAGGATGAGTAAACTTATAAACATGTTTATTTAGCTCAGTGTTCTGGAGATTCAAGGGCATGGTAGTGGCATCAGCTAAGCTTTGGTGAAAGCACGGTGGGTGGTATCACAATGATGGTATCACAATTGTGACATCAAGAAATCAGATCATAATACTAGAGTAAAAAATTGAAGATTCTGGGCTTTACCAAGTAATCAAAATGCATATTAACAGAAAGAGACTAAACCAACATTGCTGATTCCTTAAGATGTTCTGAAAAAGAAACAATATCACTTTTGTGATACTCCTACCAAAATGTGTAGCCTAATCTAATTATGAAAAAAGAAAAACATCAAATAAACACAATTAGAAAGTATTCTACAAAAATAACTAGTCTAAGGCCTTTCAGATTACCAAGGTCATTAAACACTAAGAAAGAATGAAGAAATATTCTAGATTAAAGGGCACTAAAGGGACATAATGAATAAATGTGATATGCAACCCTGGATTGGATCCTGATATAGAAAATAAAAAATATTTTTCTATAAATGGTATTACTGAGATAATTGGAAAATGTGAATAGGGTTTATAGATTAGAAGAAAATAATGAGACAATGATAATTTATTGATTTTGTTCCTTGTAGGACAGTTATCCAGAAAAAAAATGTTTAGAGAATTATACTGAAATACTTAGTAGGGATAAAGAATTATCATGTCATGAGGTACAGTGGTGCATGCCTATAATCCCAGCATCTGGGGAGGCTGAAGCAGGAAGATTTTAGGTTCAAAGCCAGCCTCAGCAACTTAGCGAGGTCATAAGCAACTTAGTGAGAACTTGTCCCAAAATAAAAGATAAAAAATGAAAAGGGTGGGGATGTAGTTCAGTGTTTAAGCATTGTTGGGTTCAATCTCCACTACCAAAAAACAAAAGGAATCATAGTATCAACAACGTACAACAACCAGGACCTGGAAACTATCCCCAAGGTCCCTGTGGGCCTGGTTGCACCAGAAATATCTCTACTCAGTGTACTAACAGACACCATCCTGTTGCAGAGGCAACAGGGAGACTTCCTCTCTCTCTTTTTTCTCCTGCTAACAGCTAACTTCATTTTATTACCCTTTCACTAGTCCTATAATTTAATACCTCCATATTCCCATATCCTATCTCATAAACATCACAGCCTGCACCTCCTTCCAACATTATAAACAGTAAACCCTTTATGCAAACTTATTGGCTATATGGTAGAAGATAACCAAACTCGTCATTTCTATTTATGGCAACAAAACTGTAAATGACAAAATAGAAGCTGATATATGGCTGCATATTGGTTGCATTGGGTGCCGTAAACATTGATATCCCCTTAAAAGTGAGGTATTGGTAACCTGCAGGGACACTACAAGATTATAGGGTAGAAGCTGGAATACCTTAGATCTGCACCACAAGAGAGGCAGACACATAGACAGCATGAAAAAAACAAGGGAGGAAAGTGACCCAAACAAACCAAGATACTACAAATATATAATCCATTCACAGAGCAGTAAATGAAATGTCAGAGAAAGAGTTCAGAATGTACATAATTAAAATGATCTGCAAATTAAAGAATGACATAAGTGAGCAAATACAGGCAAAAATTAATCACTCCAACAAAGAGATAAGAGAGCAAATACAGGTAGCAAAAGACTACTTCAAGAAATAGAGATTCTAAAAAAAACCCAAACAAACAGAAATGCTTGAAATGAGGGAAAAAACAAACCAAATAAAAAAGTCCATAGAAAGCATCACCAACAGACTAGATCACGTGGGAGACAGAATCTCAGACAATGAAGACAAAATATACAATCTTGAAATAAAGTTGACCACACAGTGAAGATAGTAAGAAACTATGAACAGAACATCCAAGAATTACGGAATAACATCAAAAGACCAAATATAAGATTTATTGGGATAGAGGAAGACGCAGAGATACAAACCAAAGAAATGCACAATATAGTCAATGAAATAATACCAGAAAATTTCCCAAACATGAAGAATGAATTGGAAAATCGAATACAGGAGGCTTACAGGACACCAAATGTACAAAATTAAAAGAAATATACAACAAAGCACATTATAATGAAAATGCCTAGCATACAGAATAAGGATAGAATGTTAAAGGCCACCAGAAAGAGGAATCGGATTACATATAGGGGAAGACCAATTTGGATCTCAGCAGTTTTTCAGCCCAGACCCTCAAAACCAGGAGATCATGGAACAACATATACCAAGCTCTGAAAGAAAAAGGATGCCAACCAAGAATCTTATATCCAGCAAAATTGAGCTTCAGATTTGATGACAAAAAAAGCATTTCATGATAAACAAAAGTTAAAAGAATTTATAGCAAGAAAGCCAAAAACAAAGAACATCCTTGGCAAAATATTCCATGAGGAGGAAATGAAAAACAACAATGAAAATCTGCAAAGAGAGGAACTACACTAAAGTAAAGGCCAATCAACAGAGAAAGCAAGTCAAGTTAAAAACCAAAAATAAATCAAAATGACCAGGAATACAAACCATGTGTCAATAATAATCCTGAACTGACAATGGCCTAAACTCATCAACTAAAAGACAGACTGGCAGATTGTATTTAAGAAGAAAGAACCAACAATATGCTGCCTTCAGGAGATTCATATCACAGGAAAAGACATCTACAGACTAAAGGTTAAAGGATGGGGAAAAACGTATCATTCACATGGACCGTGTAAACAAGCAGAGGTTTCCATCCTCATATCAGATAAAGTGGATTTCAAGCCAAAGTTTGTGAAAAGGGATAAAGAAAGACATTTCATACTTCTTTTTTTAAATTTTTTTAGTTGTTAATTGACCTTTATTTATTCATTTATTTATATGTGGTGCTGAGGATCGAACCCAGTGCCTTCCACATGCAAGACAAGTGCTCTACCACTGAGCCACAATCCCAGCCCCCATTTCATACTTCTTAAGGGAATCATACATCAACAAGATATAACAATCATAAATATCAATGCCCCAAACAATGGGTCATCCATGTATATCAAACAAACCTTCTCAACTACAAGAACCAAACAGATCAACAAATATGTGAAAAGAACAACAAATTTATGAAAAAATGTTCAAAATCTCTAGCAATTAGAGAAATACAAATAAAAACTAAGATTTCATCTCACTCAAGTAAGAATGGCAATTATCAAGAATACAAGCAATAATAAGTGTTGGTGAGGATGTGGGGAAAAAGGCACACTCATACATTGCTGGTGGGACTGCAAATTGGTGTAGCCAATCTGGAAAGCAGTATGGAGATTCATTAGAAAACTTGGAATGAAAACACCATTTGACCCAGCTATCCCATTCTTTGATCTATACCATAAAGATTTAAAAAGAGCATAACACAGTAACACAGTCACTTCAATGTTTATAGCATCACAATTCACATTTTTTAAACTATGGAAGCAATCTAGATTCCTCTCAATAGATGAGTGGATAAAAAAAAACTGTGGTATATATACACAATGGAATATTACTCAGCATTAAAAAAGAATAAAATTATGGCATTTACAGGTAAATGGATGGAGCCGGAGAATATCATGCTAAGCAAAGTAAGCCAATCCCAAAAAACCAAAGGCCAAATGTTCTCTCTGACAAGTGGATGCTGATCCATAACTGGGGGGGGGGGGCACGGGAAGGATGGAGAAACTTCGATTGGGCAAAGGGAAAGGAGAAGAGGGGACGGGGTATAGGGGCAGGAATGATGGTGGAATGAGAAGGACATCATTGCCTTAGGTTCATGTATGACCACATATAGTGCGACTCTACATCGTGTACAACCAGAGGAATGAAAAATTATGCTGCATTTGTGTACAATGAATCAAAATGCATTCTGCTGTCATATATACCTAATTAGAATAACTTAATTAATTAATATAAATAAATAATAAAAAAGAGAACTCTGAAGCCAGCAATTACAGAATTTACACTATTTTCAACTGTACATATACTTATATAATACACACAGGTACACAAAATGTGACCAAGAAAGCAATGACCTGTTGAGTCATAATGTAAGACTCAATAAAATTCTCAATTACTTTTATCTCATATTCTTTGATCAGAATACAAGTAAATTAAAAATTAATAACAAAAATGATTGGTAGAAAACTCTCATATATGGGAAATTAAAAAATGCCCTACCAAATAATTGACCAGTCAAATAAGAAATCATAATTAAATTAGATAATAGAAATGAATTATAAAGATATTATAAGTGAAACCAATGAGATACAGACATTAATATTTAAAGGAAAAATTATAACTCTAAGTGTTCTTAATTGGAAAGGATAAAACTGAAAAGGAAACAGCTAAGCATCCATCTTAAGAAGTTAACAAAATGATGTAAATAAACCCAGATAAGACAGAAAAAGGGAATAACAATGAGAAAAATATATATTAACATAATAGATAAAGGTAAACAAAAGCATGGGTTAAGTCAAAGGTTGATTCTTTGAAAAGAGTAATAAAACTAATAAAATCACTGGTAAGGTCAGTTAAGGAAAAAGAAGATACAAGGCAGAAATAAATGACATTAAGAGAGAAATTGGATACCTAACTATAGACATTGCAAACAACAAATAGAATTTAAGAATATACAATTAAAAATTATGTCCACAAATTATATTCACCTATATAAATTTTTTAAAAAATCAACAAACCGGGCATGGTGGTGCAAGGCTATAATCCCAGCACTTTGGGAGACTGAGACAGGAGAATTGTGAGTTCAAAGCCAGCCTCAGCAATGGCGAGGCGCTAAGCAACTCAGTGAGACCCTGTCTCTACAATAAAAACACACTCACACACACACACACAAAATAGGGCTGGGGATGTGGCTCAGTGGTCAAGTACCCTTGAGTTCAAACCTCAGTACCCAAAAAAAAAATTCTAAGAAATATATATGTATATATACAAATATATAACTTACCAAAATTGAAAAAAAGAAAACCTGAATAGTTTCATAACGCTTTCATAAATGAATCATTTTTACAAAATACATTTATAAAGTGAACTCCAGATCCCCGAGATTTTGTCATTGAGCAATACCTAATATTCAAAACCCAAGCAATTTCATTCCCACATAAATTATCCCAAGCCAATCTCATTCATGAACCCAGATATAGCATTCATAAACAAACTATTAGTAAATTAAATCCAGAAATGTATTTAAAAATAAAACCAGTGTAAAAATGCATTTAGTCAACTGGGCGCGTTGGCACAAGCCTGTAATCCCAGCACTTAGGGAGGCTGAGCCAGGACAATCGCGAGTTCAAAGCCAGCCTCAGCAATGGTGAGGTGAGGCGCTAAGCAACTCAGTGAGACCCTGTCTCTACATAAAACACAAAATAGGGCTGGGGATATGGCTCAGTGGTTGAGTGCCCCTGAGTTCAATACCCAGTACCAAAAAAAAAAATGCATTTAGTCAAAAAAGGTAAAGTTTTAAATTTTAATATCAAATAATGTAATGTACCACATTGAAGATTTATAAAGAAAAACCAGGGCTGGGGATGTAGCTCAGTGGTAGAGCACTAGCATATCATGTGTGAAATCCTAAGGTTGATCCCCAGCATCACAAAACAAAACAAAACAAAAAAGAAAAACCAATTGAACATCTCAATAGGTGTAGAAAAGACATTTGATAAAATTCAAAGTCTATTCATGTGAAAAATTCATAGAAAACAAAGTATAAGGAATCTTCTTAATCTGAGAAAGGACATCTGGAAAAATTCATTCGAACAGAGTACACTCAGCCAGGCATGCTGGTACACGTCTGTCGCCTCAGTAACTTGGAAGCTGATGCAGGAGGATCACAAGTTTGAGAAGAGACTCAGCAACTTCATGGGACACTTTTTCAAAATGAAAAATTAAAAAAGGCTAGGGATGTAGCTCAGTGGTAAAGCTACCCTGGATTCAAACTCATCTACTGCCAAAAAAAAGAAAGAAAAGAAAAAAGGGTACACACATTCATTAAAAAATTGAAAGCTTTCCCTTTTAAAATCATGAGAAAAACAAAATTGCCCACTATTATCATTTCTATTCATCATTTTACTGAAGAACATGACTAGAACAATAAGACAAAAATTGAAACTGAAATCATATAAAAGACATAAGGGCTTCAAAGGAAGAAGCAAAGCTATAATTATTCACTGATAACTACCGAAAATATGCACAAGCAAATAGAGATAAATCATTAGATAAATAAGATAGTTTAGCAAAGTAGCTAGACACAAAATCAGTGTAAAAAATTTTATTTCTAAATACCAGAAACACAATATTGAAAATCTTTTAAAATGCCATTTCTCATATGTAGAACAAAAAATTGAAGGTTAGGACTAAAAAGATACAAAAGCTCTACAATAAAAACTACAAAATATTGTTGCAAATAGGCAAAAAGTGAGTGCTATATCATGCTTATGAATCAGGAGAAAACACTGTTAAAAAGCCATTTCTCATGTAATTAAACTAGAGATTCAGCGCTATAAGGTAGAAACAGCCCTCCCCATACCCAGTTTCGGCTCTCCCTTCTCTAAAGCCTGCAGCAATTTCCCACTGGAGCTTCCCGCCCAAGTTAAACTCTAACCCCCAGAGTTAACCTTCAACTCCTAGAAGTGACCTCAGGGTCGTCACAACCAGACCATCAATCCTTACCTGACACACCAGTTTGAAATAACCAATCCACAGTCCACAATGCATTTACCGCAGACCCTATAAAATCCCATGCTCCCCACCCCCTCTTCCCTTTTATTCTCCCCGGATGTCCACCTGCACTGATTCTGATGAATAAAGATCTCCTGGTAGCATGAGGTGTATTGTGTCCCATTCAGTCGTAACCCTTACAAGTGCAATCCAAATCAAAATCCCAGGAAAAGTGTTTGTGGAAACTGACAAGCTAACTTTAAAATTCATATAAAATTGTAAATAATCTAGTATAATCAATGAAATCTTGATTAAGAACAAAGAGTTTATAATATTAGATTGTAAGACTTAATAAAGCTATAATAATTAAGATGCTGTAGTACTGGCAAAAGATCAAAAAGACCAGCAAAATGATATAGAATCCAGAAATACACTCCCTTCATTAATTGAAAATATATCATACTTATAAATGTAAAAATAAAAATCTCAAGAAGAAAACATAAGGAACACACTTAATGGCCTTTGGATGGAAACATTTCCTAAAATAGGACACAAAAAAACTAGTAATTTAAAAATGACACATTAAACTTTTATTGACATTAAAAACTGTTCCAAATATTATTATAAACATCATCAAAATCGAAAACCTTTATGTGTAAAAGGGTACCATGAAGAAAGTGAAAGTACTACACACAGCATGAGAAAATAGTCACATATCGTATATCTGACAAGGGAGTTGTATCCAGTATAAACAATTCTTATAACTAAAAAATAAAAAGGAAAATAACCAGATTAAATACAGGCAAAAGATTTGAATACGCTTCTCCCCCAATAATGTACAAAGGTCCAATAAATACAAAATAAGATACTTAAATTGAACAGGGTGGTTCACATCTGTAATCCCAATGACTCGGAGGCTGAGACAGGAGGATCACAAGTTTGAGATCAGCCTCAGCAAAGTAGGGAGGAACTAAGCAATCTATTGAGACCCTACCTCAAAAACCATAAATAAATAAATAAAAATGGTGGTCAATTTAGCTCAGTGATAAAGGGTCCCTGAGTTAAATTTCCAGTACCAAAAAGAAAAGAAAAGAAAGAAAGAAAAAAATACTCAGCAGTTTTAGCCTTCAGAGCTATGAGAGATATGCAAATCAAAATCAAAACAAGATATCACTTCACATCTACTATGATAACCATAATCCAAAAAAAGACAATAAAAAGTTTTAGTGAAGACATAGAAACACCAGAACCCTTAGGTATTGCTAGTGAGGACGAAAAAATGGTGCATCCACATCCACTTTAGAAAATGGTCTAGCACTTCCCAAACAGTTAAACATGGAATTAATATATAAGGGAGGAGAGGGGAGGGGAGGGGAGAAGAAAGGAAGGAAGAAAAAGAAAGAAAGAAAGAAAGAAAGAAAGAAAGAAAGAAAGAAAGAAAGAAAGAAAGAAAGAAAGAAAGAAAGAAAGAAAGAGAGAGAAAGAAAGAAAGAAAACGAAACTCTTGAAGGGAGGGGAAAGGAGGGGAGGAGAGGGGAGAAGGAAGGAAGGAAGGAAGAAAAAGAAAGAAAGAAAGAAAGAAAGAAAGAAAGAAAGAAAGAAAGAAAGAAAGAAAGAAAGAAAGAAAAGAGAAATTAAACAAATCACTGGAAATAAATTGCTCAACAAATTATATAAAAATTCAATCCAAAGCCTCAAATACAGACAAGATCACATAGAAGAAAGAACATAGAGCTTGAGTATAAGGCTTTTAAAATATCATGTTTGGGCAGAAATTAAAAAAATGAAAAAGGATGAAGAGAGCATTGAAGATTTCTGGGACATTGCTAATATAACAACTGCAATTCTTTGGTATATTCCCAAGAGAACTTAAAATATATGTCCATAAAATCATGTACAAGAGTGTTCATAGCAGTATTATTCATAATAACCAAAAGGTGAAAGCACTCTTTTTAAAAAATATATTTTTAGTTGTAGATGGACACAATATCTTTATTTTTTAAATTTATTTTTATGTGATGCTGAGGATTGAACCCAGCGCCTCACACATGCTAGGGAAGTGCTCTACCACTGAGCCACAACCCCATCCCCTAAAGCACTCTTTTTTAATGTTTTTTTTTAGTTGTAGATGGACATAATATCTTTGTTTATTTATTTTTTATGTGATGCTGAGGATCAAACTCAGTACCTCACATGTACTAGGCAAACTCTGTTCCACTGAGCCACAACCCCAGCCCTGAAAGCACATCTAATGTCCTTCAGTGGATAAATGGATATCAAAAATGTGGTATATCCATACAGAGGAATAGTATTCAGAAATAATAAGTAATAAAATACTAACACATGCAATAACATGAATGAAACTTGTTTTTTCAAGGTGAAAGAAGTCAGTCAAAAGATTACATTTTGTATAATTACATTAACATGAAATTTCTAGAATAGGCAAATCCACAGAGACAGAAAGCAGAAGAGGCATTAGGCAACAATGGAGAGTGACTGCTGGTGAGTTAGGGGTTTCTTTGGGGGGTAACAAAAATTTTCCAAAATTTATTGTGTTGATGATTACACAACTCTAAAAACGCTTGAACTGTACTCTTTAAATAATTATGTGACATGTGAATTATGTCATGGTAAGTCTGCTTAAAAATAAATCACAGGGCTGGGGCTGGGGCTCAGCGGTAGAGCACTTGCCTCGCATGCATGAGGCACTGGGTTCAATCCTCAGCACCACATAAAAATAAATAAATAAATAAAATAAAGGTATTGTGTCCATCTACAACTAAAAAAATATTTAAAAAATAAATCACAAATATAATAAAAAGGTAAGTTATAGGATGGCAAAAGATATCTGCAATGCATATATCTGACAAATAATTCTATTAAATATATATAAAGAGAAACTATGAAGTAATGAGAAAACAAACTTAAAAAGAGATACTTTACAAAAGACAATATATAAATGGCCATTAGCATATGAAAAGGTGTTTGCCATCAACCAGTAGACTCAGGAGGGTGCTAATTAATACCATAATGAAGCACTACCCACCAGAATGGCTCTAATTAAAAATATTGACAGTACTGTCAGATAAGATGTGTAAGAACAATTCTCATATGCTCCTTCTGGTAATGTAAAATTGTAGAAATACAGCCGGGCGCCTATAATCCCAGCACTTAGGGAGGCTGAGACAGGAGAATCATGAGTTCAAAGCCAGTATCAGCAACGGCGAGGCGCTAAGCAACTCAGTGAGACCCTGTCTCTATATAAAACACAAAATAGGGCTGGGGATGTGGCTCAGTGGTCGAGTGCCCCTGAGTTCAATCCCTCCCTGGTACCAAAAAAAAATTGTAGAGATACTTTGAAAATTTGTTTGGACATATTTACCAAAGTTAATTATATATCTATCCTATGATTTAAGACTTAACTACTTCTCTTCTGTGTATATATATCCCAAAGAAATGAATGCATATGACCACTAAAAGACATACATAGAACCAAAATCAATCAAAGCAATTATCATCAAACATTTGACAAATAATCATAGTATATTCATACAATGCAATATTACTAAAATTATCAATAATAATAAAAGACATACTAACACTACCATAACAATATGGATGAATTTCATAGATATGATGATAAGCAAAAGAAGCTGATGTTAAGGCTGGGAGTATAGCCAAGATGCTAAGCATTTGTCATGGGCTTATTTGCCATCTGTGGATCTTCTTTTGTAAAATGTCTGCCCAAACATTTTATACTTTTGAGTTATTTTTTTTTGAGCTTTCAGAATTCATTATATACTCTAGATACAAGTTCTTTCTCAAACACATGTATTTCAAATGGTTTGTTCAGGGCCTGGAGATGCAGTTTAAGGATAGAGTGTTTGCCTAGCATACATGAGGCCCTGGGTTCGATACTCTGTACCTCAAAAAAAAATAGGGCAGAAACGTTTTGTCCCAGTCTACTTTGTCTTTTTGATTTTCTTAATAGTGTCTTTCATAGAACAGAGTGATTAAGTTTTGAAGAAGTCAATTTCATCCATGCTCTTCTTTATGTTTAGTGTCATATGTAAAAGAAAATTTTGTCTAGCTAAAAGTTAACTGATATTTTCTTCTGGGAGTTCTATGCCTTTATATTTTACTTTTGGATCTATGATTGATTCTGAATTAATTTTTTTCTGTAGGATACAAGATAAGGATTGAAGATCAAGGGTTTTTTGTTTTGTTTGTTAGTTTTGCTTTTTTCCAATATTGATGTCCAATTTTTCCAGTATCATTTATCAAAAAGATTTTCTTTTTCTCCATTGAATTGTCATTACATTTTTGTTTCTGGACCCTCTCATTTGTTCCTTTGATCTATATGTCTATTTTTTCGTGAATAACACACTCCACTGATTCATATAACAAAATAATGAATTTTAAATTCAGAATGCATGAATTCTACTTTGTGTTTTTTTTCAAAATTATTTTATCCATTCTAAATCTTTTGCTTTCCATATAAATTTTAGAATTTGGCTCATTGATATCTACAAAAGAATCTTTTAGGATTTTGATGAAGTTTGCATTGAATCTATAGATCAGTTTAGAGAGTATGAATATTTTATGATTAGTGAGTTTTCCAATCCATGAGCATAGCATATTTTTCCATTTCCTTTGGTGTGTATTTCATCAGTCTTTTATAGTTTTCAGCATACAGACCGTGCATGTAATTTTATTAGATTTGTAACTAGTATTTCGCTGAGTTTTTAAAAAATATTTATTGTTGTAGATGGACACAATATCTTTATTTATTTATTTATTTTTATGTGTTGCTTAGGATCAAACCCAGTGCCTCACATGTGCTAGGTAAGTGCTCTATAACTAAAGCCACAACTCCAGCCCAGTTGCTGAGTTTTTGATGCCATTTTATTACAGCGGTTTGCAGCTTTCCTTTGTTCCTTCTTTAGCAATTCGATATCCTCAAAAACTTACAGGCTTCTAGTCCTGTTACTTCTGGACCGTCTCATGAGGGCATAAACACATACAAAGATCTTTTCTATACTAAGATCTTAATCATGTGTTTGGATTTTTATTTATTGGTCTCTGTGTTTTACCTGACCCTTTTTTTCTCAACCTATTGATCTCTACCTAGAGATATAAAAATACATTTGAGTGAGAAGGAAATTTTCTTACTTTGATTTTTGCTAGATTCCATCATCAGAAATAAAACTTTTAACCAGAAACTCCTGAAAAATACTTGAGGCCAAAATATTCTCTCCTACTACTTTCTTATTGATTATCACTGTTCCTTTCAGAATGTTAAAAGTTACTGGTTTTTAAAACCATGTAAGTAAGCCAGGTACAGTAGTACACATCTATAATCTCAGCTTCTTTGGAGGCTAAGGCAGAAGGATCGCAAATTTGAGGCCAGCAACTTAGCAAGACCTTGTCTCAAAGTAAAAAAAAATTTACAAAGGCACAATATGTAGTTTTGTGGTAGAACACTGTAGGTTCAATCCCCAATACTGTAAAGTAAATAAATAAATAACACTGCAAGTTCTGAATGTTATGGGCCCATCAGTAAAAGTGGATTATAAGCCACAAGCATTAGTATGCTTCCCTTTGGCTATCTCTGGACTGTACTCTCTCTCTTGTAAAACAACTCAGTAACTAAAAGCAGCACAAAGCAAAGATAGACCAGCATTATGAATTTTTAAAGCCATTTCCTCTAACACTGCAGATTCAGCCAGCAGCATGTGGTCTGACTTCCAAGATATCCTAGGTGACTGTTTTACCTTTAACAAATGTCCACCAGCTTTCCCGTATGAAACAAACAAACAAAAATCCGTCCTTGCCACCTGCTGCCTAACCATTTACACTTTTCCAAGATATGTAGAAGGCAATGAATTTTCTCTGTCACATGCAGAGAGAATAATTATAATTAATCAATATCTCCAACAATATTAGAAAATATATTGGAACAATAAAAATATAATAGGATGCTATGTCAAAAGAAACATTTATAAAATAGGAAAAAATTTGAAATGAAAATGGAAATGGAATGTCAACAGGAACAAAAAAAGCCATGAAAAAATAGGACTGTAAATAAACTCAAGGACTTCCTGTATCTGAATGAATTGAAAACATACTTAGAAAATAGGCAAAGAATATATGATTGAATTAGTATTAATATCAATAGCAATAAAATGATTAATTCCAAGGGCAACACAAAGTTGTAAAAGAAATTTAAAATGTTTTAGTATTCTAGCTGCCTCATCTGTTAATTGAATTTACATACTCAAAATATTGCAGATATGGTACACATACAATGAGAAAATAAAAGGAAGAATGGATGTGTGGAGTCTGTTTGGTTGTCTATGTGAAAAGAACAAAATGCTTCCACAGTGATATGATGAAAACTGAACAATCAAGACACAGCAATGTAAGTATTTAGTTCAAAAAAATGAGCCTGTGTATTAAAGCCTCCCAAGTTCCTGGAATTATAGATATACCACCAGTCTTGGCTCAGTAATGAACTCTTATACAATAATCAACTGAGTTTTACCCAGATGCAAAGACAACACAAAGAGGAAAGAACAGTATATTCAATAAATCACTTTCGAACCATTAGAAATCCACATGCAAGAGAAAGAACAATGAAATTTTAGAATGTATCAAAGGTAAAGACATAAGAGTTGAATATAGTTGCCTCTGGGAGGGAGAAAATGAGGGAAGAGGACTGCTGTTTTTATAACAAGTTTTGCACAACTACTTAATTTTTTAAACCATGTGCCCAAATGCAATAATCACAATAATGTAAACATAATCATGCAAGTATGTTAAGTGCAATTCCAGGTTAAACAGAAGCACTAAAACTTGTCACACCATCTTTGTCATGGCTATCAATCCTAGGATACCACAGACAGACTGATGGCCTTTAGAAGTTTTCATTAGTGTCTTCTATGAGTCCCTTTTAACTTTAAATGGAAAGGTAGAATCTTGGCAATTTAAATGAAAAGGGTGGATGAAAGCAGGTATAGTGATCTTCAGAGAGGGAATAATAAGCAAGGAGAACAGAAGAAACATTTCAAGGGCATTTTGAATATAAAAACTTCAAACAACGTAGCATTCTATGTTCAGCTGAGAAATAGCATCAGAAGTCACATCAGTTTGCTTTGTGTAGTTCTCAGAGATAGAATGATTGCATTCAAAGTTTCTGGAGTAGCACCATAATAATCTGAAAAAAGGGACTAACAAAGTCATGAGTCATCTTCATGTGTGTGAAGAAAGCTACAACCATCAGTTAATTCATACTATGTATGACAGCATTTGTCACAAAGGGAATTAATACTATATTTGAAACTAAGTAGGGCAGAAGTTCCTTAGTTGTTTTGGGATGCTCTATTTACCTACTCCCCTCCAATCTTAACTTTAGAGTTGCACAGGATATTTAAAAATTTCAAATAAAAAGAAGGGGCTTGAAATTTAGCTTGGTGGAAGAGCACTTGCCTAGCATATATGAGGCCTGTATTTCATCTCAAGTTCCCACTACAAAGATAATGGTTCCTCACCTAGTATGTGGAGATGCTTAATATTTTTTTTTTTGGTACCAGGGATTGAACCCAGGGACACTTAACAACTGAGCCACATCTGCAGCCCTTTGTGTATGTGTGAATGTGTATGTGTGTATGTGTGTTTTGAGAAAGGATCTCGCTAAGTTGCTCAGAGCCTCACTAAGTTCCTAAGGCTGGCTTTGAATTTTAAATCCTCCGGAATGCCAAGTTTCATAAATATTTGAAAAAGGTGAAAAACATACCTTAGAATGACAAAAAATTAAATTTTTTTAGTGTTTTGTAAAATGTACATTTTAATATCGGAGTGATAATAGGAATAATAATAAAGGAATGTATTAGAATAATACGATCATGCTGAAAAAACAAGGGTTGGGATTATGTTGATATATAAACTTAATTGAATGAAATAATATAAAAATAACATCATACTGCTAAAATATCATGCTTCACTGACTACAGCTACACAAAAGTGTGTGTCTACAATAAAGAAAGGGAAAATAAATGAAATCCTATAAAGTTTAATGTTCAGTGGGTTCCAGTATGTGTAAAAATGTTTAAATTCATAAGGACTCCAGTAAATCTGTTCATACCAAACACCTAGGGTTTATCTTTAATTCACCCCTAGCCCTCACACTCTAAATCCATTCCCTCTGCCAGTCGTGTAGACTTTATATTCCAAATATATCCCAATTTTGTCCACTTAGCTCTATCTTCACCACTGCTACCTTTGTTTAAGCCACTTAATCTGGAGCACTAAAATATTTCCGTAGTTGTTCTTCAGGCTTTCACTTTTGGCCACCTATGATCCAAGTGGCCCCCAGAGTGCCCTTTTGAAGCATAAGTCAGATCATGTCACTCTCTTGCTAAAATCTTTTAAATGGTTGTTCATTGTATTCCAAATAAATTCCAGACTCTACCTTGACCTATAAACCCTTCCCTGATGTGGCTCCTGGATCTCTGATGCCACTATGCTCTAGAGCCATCGCCTTCTTTTTAGTCTGCCAACACTCCAACCTCACACCTGTTTTTATGTCTTAGTGATTTCTATTCTTCTACCTGGAATTCTTTCTCTGATCTTTTTTTTTTTTTTTTTTTAAATGATGTGCTATTATTTTTTTATATCTTTATTTATTATTTTATGTGGTGCTGAGGATCGAACCCAGTGCCTCACGTATGTGAGGCAAGCGCTCAACCGCTGAGCCATAACCCCAGCCCCTCTCTGATCTTTGTATGAATAATTTTTCCCTCCTTTGGTATTTCTATCTCAGAATAAAATCCTCTTCTATGAGTGAAGTTTTCCCTGATCATCCAATATAGTTACATTTGAGTTCCATTTTTCAACACAACACTTGACACTGATAATTTCTTATGTGTTTATTCATGTGGCTACCCTAACTGGAATATAAACTACATAAGAGTAAAGACCTTGTATGTCATATTCACTGCTATAGTTACAGCACATTCTCTAGAACTCACCTTGACTTGTAATAAATATTTTTGAATGAATGAAGGAATAAATGAAATAATGATGAAAGCACATTTATGGTTTAATAATTTAAGATGTTAAATTGTTAAAATGTTTGCTCAGAGGGGTACAGTAAAGTCTTCTCTCTGTGGATAGTTCAAAATAAGGAACATTCAGAACACATAGAAACTGGAGTGTACTTTTTCTCCTGTCCTTTTTCTACCTGTCTCACAATCATTAGAAACCACTTGACCCTAACCTCTCATTTTGCAAAAAAGCAAACAAGAACCAGGCACGGTGGCACATGCCTGTAATTCTAGCACTTTGGGAGGCCAAGACAGGAGAATCACGAGTTCAAAGCTAGCCTCAGCAATGGCGAGGCGCTAAGCAACTCAGTGAGACCCTGTCTCTACATAAAACACAAAATAGGGCTGAGGATGTGGCTCAGTGGTCGAGTGCCCCTGAGTTCAATCCCCAGTACCAAAAACAAAACAAAACAAAACAAAAACAAAAAGTAAACAAGGATTAAATAAACTACCAAAGATGGAATGCCTAATCTGGGTACTAAGGTGGATGTCTGTAATCCCAGTGACTTAGGAGGCTGAGACAGGAGGATCGGGTGTTCAAAGCCAGCCTCAGCAACTCAGCAAGATCCTGTCTCAAAATAAGAAATTTTCCTTTCTTTCTTTTTTTTTTTTGTACTGGAGATTGAACTCAAGGGCACTCGACCACTGAGCCACATCCCCAGCCCTATTTTGTGTTTTATGTAGAGACAGGGTCTCACTGAGTTGCTTAGCGCCTCACCATTGCTGAGACTGGCTTTGAACTCACGATTCTCCTGTCTCGGCCTCCCTAAGTGCTGAGATTACAGGCTTTCTCCTGTGTCAGCCTCCTTAAGGGCTGGGATTACAGGTTTGTGCCACCGCGCCTGGCTCCAGCACAGTCTTCTTTACACACAACTCATTTTTTATTGTTGTTTTGTTTTTGTGTACTGAGGATTGAACCCAGTGGCACTCTTCCACTGAGTTACATCTCCACACTGTTTCATTTTTTTTTTTTTTGCTTATGTTTGCTTATTTGTCCGGTTGTTGCTGTTGTTTGAGACATGGTCTTCCTAAATTGCCCAAACTTGCAATCTTCCTGCCTTAGACTCCAGAGTTGCTGGGATTACAGGCATGCACCACCACAGTCAGCTTCCACATCATTTTTGTACTAAAAAATCAGTATTGTGGTCACTATCATATATTGGTTCTATTACAGCATAAAAATAATCAAAAGGCTGGTCAAGTAGTTAATGGAGAGGCATGAAGAAAAAGAAGTCTTAAGAAAGTTTTACTTTTGAGAGTGTGGCATGATATGGGTGAGTTCTTGGAATTGTAAAACACGAGTAAATCATACATGTACAATCCTCATAAAATAGTAACTCAACCAATGTTGAATGATAGCATTTAAGTTAGAGATGTATTACAATGTAGTTTCTGAAAGTAATTTGTAACGTTGCAAAATGTAGCAATATGATTAAATTTTAACATATTAGACTTTGAATTTACAGAAAGATTGTGTATAATGAATCAGTTTGTACTTAAGTAATGGGAATTTAAAGAGATATTTTTAAAATATTGAGTCATTGTTCCGTGATTTATTTTAGGCATAAACCTATTGTACTAGTAAATTGAGTAAAATTTTAGGGAGGGTGTCTGGTAGGTGTTCCCTTGAGGGTCAGCACTAAATAGTCAACTTAATCTGAATGTCTGAAAATTTTCAAAAGTGATTTGTAGAATGAATAATATTTTAAAAGACTTCCAAATCACATCATGCTTTCAGATTTATATTTTAATCATTTTAATTGTATATACATCTTTAAACTTAATAATTAGTGATTATGACTGTCTACAGAACATATACAAGACAGTACATTCTTATGTCCTCTAGCAATTCTTTTGGGCATAATATGGATGACACAAAGGAGTCACAAGCCATCAGAATATGACATGTATGCATTTGTGAACCAAGCAAAGGTGTCAGGTAACTAACAGAGCTAAGCCATGCAGGGAGCATGAAAGATGGACAATAGATCACCTCCATCCTCAGAAACTTTACAAATCTTGTTAATGAGAAAAAAAGTTTATAGAAAAGCCATGATTATATTGCATATACATATACACAGAGGGAGAAAATGGTAGAAAAATGAATAAGTTTCAAAGGAAAAAGTAAGTTTTTTTCTTGAGAAATATCAGCTTGTACAAGAAGGTACTGTGAATAAGGTTTCTCAACTTACACATTTCACTTTTTGGAGTGCTCTCAGCTTTGATTCTGTCACATCTTGAAGATTCCAGGGGAGTGCTGAACCATGTGACAAAAGTCTTTAGGTAAATCTTGAAACAATCTTTCAAGAAATCTTCTCAGGTAGGCAAAACATTTTTTTTAATTTTAATACTGAAAACACCAATTTTATTTTCCAAGGAACACTTTATTTTGGATGCAAAATTTATTTCTTTAAAAATTCTATCCAAATGTTAACGTTGTTCCTTTCTGAATGTTAATTAGCCAAATGGGTGAATGATTTATACTTGGTTCCTTTTTAAAATTTTTTTTAATTTGCTCTTTTTAGTTATGCATGACAGTAGAATGTATTTTGACATATTTGGTTCTTGATTTTGAATCAGTGTGAAGTATTGATATGCTCCCTTCTTTGGATCAATTTTTCCATCTTCTTTGGTTGAAAAATGTATCATATTTACAGAAAAGAGTGTGAAATACAGATGTGCAGTTTAGATAAGTACAAACTGAATGTCCATGTACCTATCATTCAGGTTAGGGAATATGATCCCAGGTATTTTGAATATATCATCACAGACAGAAGGGAGAAGTTTGCTATGAGAGAGTAAATTTCCTTGTTCATCAAAAAATGTATTTTTCTTCTTTGTTTCTCTTTTCATTCTTTAGACTAAAATTTGGAAAAGGTCCCAAAAAAATAAACACAAAGATTTCCCTTCTTAACTCCTTAATTCACATAACATTCTTTTTATAATAGTTCATGATCCTCCCTGATGATGTATTTAAGGGGAAGAGGGAACATATAATTATTGAAGAATGAAATATTGCAAACCTATGCTGCTGATATTTTTATAATTATGATTTATTGTCCTGTATTGTTGCTCTTTTTAATAAATCTCATGTGAAAACTTTTGACAAGCAGGAATGATTAACATGCCTAAACAAAATGTGATCTCTAATGATGACTTTCAACTACAGTAGCCCTAAATACTGAAGAGTACACGGAATGATAGTTTACCCAGTGCAGTTTTGCCTTAGATAATGTTTTCAATTTAGGTAAAATCCTTCCTTCAAATGTAATCACTGAATTCAATGCAGTAATATACACCATGAAGAGGCACACTAAACATGAGAAATAGAATATCAGCCCTGGGTGTAAGTTACAAAATACTTGGGAAGATAAAGCACTCCCTCAAGAAGCAACTGTAAAGTACTTATAATCTATAACCAATCCTGATAGTAAAACACTACAAATAAATGCTGATTGGATATATAGATTTTTGAAAAACTCAGGTAACTCATAATATATGAAAGTTCTATCCGTACATTTGCTATGAAAATGAAGTAGAAAGTAAAGAATCAGACAACAATTGGAAAATAAAAATAATTGTAAAATAGACTGGGCAAATTTTAAATGTAAATGCTTGAGAAAGAGCATGTTTAACTGAAACATAGAGATGAAACATAGCCCAGTGGTGGAACACTTGCCTAGTGTGTGCAAGGTCCTGAGTTCAGTCCCCAGTAACACACAAAATAATAGATAAATATTCCTGCAGAGTTTCTAAAGATGATCCTTTTCAAGAGTACTTCTGGCCCCCGAGGTATCTCTATTTTAATGTCAAAACATATAATTCATTTTCATTCACTCACTCAACAAGTATTTATTGAGAATCTCTACTGTGTGTCAGGTGCTGTTCAAGGCTCCGAGAATACATGGGAGTGTATATGGAGAATACAGGGAGCTTATATGCTAGTGTGGGAATGGAAAAGAGAAACAATTGTGTCAAGAACTGGGGCTGGGCTGAGTGTGGTGGTGCACACCTGTAATCCCAGCAACTTGGGAGGCTGAGTCAAGAGGATCAGGATTTCAAAGCCAGCCTCAGCAATGGCGAGGTGCTAAGCAACTCAGTGAGACCCTGTCTCTACGTAAAACACAAAATAGGGCTGGGGATGTGGCTAAGTGATTGAGTGTCCCTGAGTTCAATTCCCAGTACCAGAAAAAAAAACTGGGGCTGAGGTTGTACCCCAGTGGTACAGTGCTTGTCTAGCGTGTGTGAGGCACTGGGTTTGATCCTCAGCACCACATAATAAATAAATAAAATAAAGGTATTGTGTCCATCTACAACTAAAAAAAAATTACAGAAAAGAATTGTTAAGTATTTTTCCTTGATGGAGGTCATAATTTTTAATTGTTTTTTTTAGTTATCATAACAGTAGAATATATTCTGATATATTTATACAAGCATGTAATGTATCTTATTAGGCACAATTCCTTTGAAGAGGAAGAGATGTTAAGTCCAACTGAAGTCATGAAGCTTTGCCATCAGTCATGGAGAGCTTGGGCAATGACAGAAGTTATTAAGAAGTGGAGGTAGCCTGCACTGATCATGGAGACCTATCTTAAACATTTTTCTCCTCTTTCCCTCTCCTTCCCTCTCCTCCTCCTTTCTTTTGTCCTTTCCCCCCTTACCTTTGCTGCCTCCCTCCCTCCTGTCTTCTTTCCTCAACACAAATATGTATTGGTGATTGCTAAGTATCATACTAAGCACTAAAGATACAAAGATAAATGTGACATAGTCTTGGTCCTCAAGGAGTTTATAATCTAAAATAATGTTCCCAACTCAGGATTGGTTTATACCCAGGCATGGTAATTTTAACTATTTAACAACCTGTGCAACATAAGACAACCAATCAGAACTTATGCTACTTAAGGTTTAAGTGTGGGGGCCAAGAAGCCCTCTATGGTACCAGTTATCCCTATAGTTTGTGAATAATGGAGAGATGAGAGTTTCTGAGGGAGCAATTGGAATAGCCAGGACAATTGGGTGGGCAAGAGGTCTTGTGAAGCAATTTAAGGACAGGAGCTAGTTACCAAGTGGTAGGAAAGTGTGCTTCATGGAACAATGACTATCATTTAGTAATGATGTTACTCTACCATGGATACCAACTGAATCCTTAGCTCTCCTTACATCCAGTGCTTAAGAAGATTAGGAAGTGGTTGTAGTAGGACTGTGGGGGTGAGGGAAGCTCTCTCAAGTGAGTCTTGATCTCTCTCTCCCTCTTTTTTTTTTTTTTTTTGGTACCGAGGATTAATCCCAGGGATGCTTAACCACTGAGCCACATCCTCAGCCCTATTTTTAAATTTAGAGACAGTGTCTCACTGAGTTGCTTAGCACCTTGCTAAATTGCTGAAGCTAGCTTTGAACTTGTGATTCACCTGCCACAGCCTCCCGAGCTGCTGGGATGACAGGCGTGGGTCACACATCCAGCTTGATCTGACTCTTGAGAAAGATGATTACATCAGTAGATGGCGAGGACAGGGAGAGAATTTTAGATATGTGAAATGACCCAAGTGAAGAAATAAATGGATAAATTATATTCAGAAACCACAAAGAAATGAATCTAACTGGGCAATGAGGGCAGTGAGAATGAGAATGTATTGTAATAGAATGAGGGGCAAATTTGGAAGAATGTGAGGTAATGCACCACGAGGGTAAGAAAGAGAATTGGTTGTGGTGGCAATGGGAAGAGGAAATTTCATCTACTAGGATTAGAAGTTTAGTTCTGATATAGCAGAATAAAAGGCAGGAGGATTCAATATATCATTGAGCAGGGAATGGTATGATAAAAATGAAATACTGGAAAATATTTTGCTGGCTATATGACGAGACTGGAGAATGAGAAGCCAGTTTAAGAGGGTATTTCAGCAATCTTGGTAGAGCTGATCATGACACACACATGGTGACTACAAAAGTGAAAGAAGGGTTCAACCCAACAGATATTGCAAGATGATATGAGGATTGGAGAAAGAGGAATCAATGATAAATATATACATATTATCTTAATATGATATCTGGTTTTCTAAACATTCAAAGGAAAATACAAGTTTATAATACTAACTCCTCTAAAGGTAAAGCTAGAAATGAATAAATTATATACCAAATGCCACAAAGAAATCAACCTAACTGGAAGTGTGGGCAGTGAGACTGAGAATATATTATAGTAGAATGAGGGACAAATTTGGAAGAATGGGCTGTATGAACCAAGAGGGTCAGCATGCTGTGAGTGGGCATGAATGTAGTCCTAGCTACTTGGGAGGCTGAAACGAGAGAAATCACCTAAGCCCAGGAGTCCCAGGCCAGCATGGGCAACATAACAAGTAAATGAAGGAAAAACAAAAAAACAAAAAAACTTAGAGTTGGGTGTGGTGGTGCACACCTGTAATACTGATGACTCAGGAGGCTAAAGAAGGAGAATTGCAAGCTCAAAGCCAGCCTTAGGAACTTAGTGAGATCCTAAGCAACTTAGTGAGACCTTGTCTCAAAGTGAAAAATAAAAAGGGATGGAAATGTAGCTCATTGGTAAATTGCCCCTGGGTTAAATCCTCAGTACCCACCCTACCAAACAACAACAAAAAATTTAACCTTGTAATGACTTCACCACCATATGTAATTTACAAAGTAAAGATTCTTACCTTTGAAGATATGAGAGTGAGAATTGATAATAGTTTGACACTCAGAAACAGCTGCTACATGGTACCCACAAGAAACAGTAGTAGAAACATTTTCTATTGTTCGTTTATATTAGCACAAACAGTGTATATGGTCGCAGTCATGACATTTATGTGAAATTTACCAGATTCCATTGTTAGAAGTCATTTCCAAATGAAACTTTTCTTTTGGAGGAGGGAAAGAATGCGTGATTTTCAGTTGACTCTTCAGATAACAAGGAAGCTTCAGGAGCCTAATTAAACCACATATTTGCTCTAACTACTTTAGCTGGAGACTGCTAAGAAACAAAAGCAGCAAACAGACCTGATCTGCGTGAAGCAATCAGGCATTTGACCATTGCTTTCTCCAGCAGAGGTTTTGAGTAGCACAGAAGTGAAAAAGCTGAGAAGCAAACCCATCATCTGCAAACTGTGCTATAGCCACAAATCACAGGGCAGCCCTTACTCCTGCATAGCATAGAAAGCATCATTCATTGTACATGATTTTATTTATGCCCAAACACAGAAAAAGCAACCATCATTGCAAGCATCATTTTTGAATATCGAGTGGCACCATATTTTGATCAGCATAATTGGAGGTTAGCTCACAAAGATTATAGAGTTAATACTTAAAGGATGTATAAATTACATCCTTTATAAATGGATTATACATTTATAAATTTATACATTGGGCAAGAATAATAGCTCTTTTATACTGGTTACTTTTCCTCTTAGGTTTTATTCTCTTGAATAATGTCATCCATATTTAATATAACAATTCAATTTTTTTCAGCTAAGTAAATCCATATTTCAATTATCCATTTTGATTTTAGTATAAGTTGAATCTAGATTACTAATGATAATGTGGATAAGGAAAGAAGATGAGTATTATCACTGACTAGTCAATTCAGTCAAACAATTACTTTCTTAAAACAAGATTCACGGGAAATTCCTTTTAAAGGCATAAAACCCCATAAAGGCATATTTTTTTATTAAGTGGAATCTATTTTAAAGGTACCATGGCTGTTTATATATTTCCCTTAGTTTCCAGATGTAAAATAACAGCTGCAATGCTTGTGAGGTTTTTTTTTTTTTTTCTCCTCAGCTAAACTGGCACACTAAAATAATAAATATTGTAAGTTTTATTACTTCTAATTTGTTGTTTTAAAAATCTGTTTCAGACTTTTGGTTCAGAATCCAAATTTGCAGGCATTATAATGGAATATGTAAAGCAACTGTAGCATTCTGAAGTAATGTATCCTTGAAATAAAAACAAAAAATTGACATAGGAATCTACAACCAAAGAAGAGGGTTGGTATTAAAGCAACCATCTGGTGAGTTCTGGACAAACACAAAGTATCCATTTTTTGCCTGAACCAGTGAGATGTCTGTACCACCCCTCTGCTTTATTTTGCCTATTGAAACCTGACCTAAACTAAACAACTATTCTGTATCATTAAGTTGTCCAGAAAGATGAAAGTTTAAATACATATCAGACAAGCTGCAGCATCTGGTGAATTCAGTAATGATGGTCTCCTGTAAGAACTTCAGTGTTGGAACAACTTTAGGACTGAGAAGGTTTGGTTGAACTTTGGGGGAAAAATAATGTTCTTGTAGTCAGATATTCTCCCTGTTCACCCGTACTAACACTTGCCAGATCTTCTCCTATTGTCAGAAGCTCATAAAGTAAAACCCCTTTATGAAACATCTCACTATATCTCTAATTCTGCTTTGCTGTAGGCCAATAATATGCTTTGGCTTCAGAGATCAGCAATGTTAATCTTTCACTGTGATTGTTCAAAAATTATTTCCACACTTTTTAAACACAATAATAACTCCTAGGATTTTCCCCTAGATAATAACATCATAAAGTATTGTTAAAAGGTGATATATAACTAGTTTAGATGTTCTCTTACAGTTTGTTGATCTGAAAACAAACAGCTTTCCCTTTAAGCTTATGAACTTAGATATATGAGATCTCTAAAAAGATTAGAAATGATCATTATATTTGCGTGTACTTGCAGCTCCTTTTTAAACTGCTGCAAACCACACTGAACCAAATTTGCACATCTTTCAAAATAGAAGAGAATCAGCTTTAAATGTGATTTAAAAAATTAATAGGTGGGAAAAAATTTCTAACAAATATGACAAAGTTTTAATATCTTTATTGTAAAAACAAATCACACATATAAGAACAAAAAAAACCACTAGGAGTCCAATAAATAGGGCAGATTATATTAAAAGACACTTTATATAAGACAATATATTGTTAGTAAATATACATACAAACATTTTACCTTACTGGTAAGCAAAAATGTACACTGAAAGAACAGTGGAAAAACATGTCACTCATTACATTAGTAATATTTTTAAAATAAAAATGTCCAATGCTGGCAATCAGTTTGGTGACAGGGAAAACTGATATAATATTTCTAAAAAATAATGTTCCAAATGTTGATACATTTTAGCCCAGTAACTCCAGTCCTCAGTGTCCACACCAAGGGAATAACTTAAACATTTTAAAATCCACAGGTACAGGATATTCATCGCAATATTATTTGTAATACTCAAAACCTTTGGACCCCCAACCTAAATTATCCAAAGAAAAATGATAATTAAGTACATTAATATACATTAGAACTGAGAAGATATGATATTAAAATTGTGTGGATATTATACTGCATTTTAAATGATGTTTAGGCTGATCCATAATGCTATCATGTAGTGCTAAGTGAAAAGAACAGGATGCAAAAATTATATATATTGTAAGCCTACTGTTCCGTGTAAAAACTCTATACACATAGGGGAAATAAAGAAGAGGATTTTTTAATCTCTTTGGTACTTTCCAAATTTTATTTAACATGCATTTAATGTTTTAAATATATTTTAAAATGTTATGTTACTACTCAAAGCACTTTTCAAGACATTGACTTGTTTTCACATTTCTATATAAAGCAAAACCTTGTGCTTGAAAAGACAAAATATCATAACATCTATTGCATAAAGCTCAAATGAGAGTATTCATTATCATTTTGGTTGTAAGTGTAGGGAATCTTGAAAATATGTGACAAGGCAGCTGAAACATAGGTAGCATCCCTAGTTCATCCACACCCATTCTGCCTCCAGTTACTGGTTCTCGTTCAGTAACCACAGTTGCTTCTAGCACCTGTGAATATACTATACTTATAAGCCGCTGGCAGCAAAGGAAATGGTAATTTGTTTCTAAAATTTTAGGGACAATCAAAACCAAATTCTTTTCCCTCCAAATCAGAGCATCAAAAAGGTGCCATCTATTCAAATGTTTATGCTGTTTCTAAGAGAATGAATTCTTAAGAGAGTGGAGATGGTGTCTATTTTCATGATAATATATACGTAGCCTAGTTTACTGTTAGACTTTATAAATAAGACCCTGGCTATACTATCCTAGCGCAAGGGTGAACTGACGTTACATTGTTTTGGAGAGAAATACCATGTTTTTCCACAAATCATCCACTGAAAATGTGGTCATTCCGTTGACACTTCAATGTAATCTCAACCCATCTTCACCCTTAAGAGCATGAAACCCTATTCAAAGACAGAGACGGAGACAGAGAAATGGAGGCAGAGACAGACAGACACGCACACACGCACACACGCGCGCGGAGACAGACACACACACACTTCAGGAGGTTGCACTTACACTCCAGCAGTTTTTGCAGAGACAAGGGAGGCAGTAGTTCTTATTTTTGTGATGTCAACTTGTAAACTAAAATGCAGTAAAGACCTTCTTTTCTTGACGCGAGGGATGAGAAATATTCTAGGATGTGTATTCGGTAGGGTCCTTTGTTCTAGGGACGAGCTTTTCTTTTACTAAAGTTTTTTGGTCTCATTCGAAGAAAGAGAAACTTAATATTTTGAGATTCTTTTAAAGGCACCTTTCAAACCATCTCCCCCCCCACACACACACACAAAATAAAAAATCACGACTGCTCAACATTCGCGTATTTCAGTAAGAATCCAGTCCGATTTTTCTCAACATGGCTGTATACTTCGCAGGCCCCCAAATTTGTGCTTTCATAGTCATCATTAATCAAATAGTCAGCAACACCATCCCTAGCGAACCTGTATTTCGTGGGCTAGAAATGCGCTCTGTTTAAGAATTATGTTCATTTTGAAGGCATCGTTGCTATTCGAGTGTCCTATTGGTGTGTCGGGGTGGAGCGGACTCTGGAGCTCCTGCAGCACGGTGGGCGGCAGGTCTGAGCACCCCGGTGGCTTACACGTTTTCAGGGGTTGTGGACACTTTCCCTCGAGAAGTAGGGCCAGCCGCGTGCACCGGGAGGAAATGGACCAGACTATGATAGGAATAGAGAATGTATGTGAGCGACAGGAAGAGAGAGGGCGCCCGACTCGGTCCCCAGGTCACTGTGGCTCTGGGATTTGCACGAATTCATCACCATCGTTAACAGCTACTTGCAGAGGTTGTTTACCGCCTGAGCGCGAGACAACCAGACAGCGAAGACCACTTTGAGACCCCAGCCACGCCCCCTAGCCCTTCAGCTCCCCTCCCTTCCCCCAAACTAATGAATTCAGGGCCGCCTTTCTGTAGGACCCGCCCACTGGCTCCTATCCCAACCAATCAGAGCCTTGCAACAGTTTCACCTGGCTCCCGCTTCCCAAATAAACAAACAAACCGTCCCACGATTGTGCCAGCTCTGCTGCCTGGCGCCGCTGGCGCTCCTCCCCCGCCCACCACCTCTTACCCCCTCCGGCCAATAGAGCCCTGGCTGTGGCGCCCGCGCCCAGCCCTGATAGCTGGCTGCTCTCTCCTCCGCCCCTTCTGGCCTCCTCTCGCCCCCTCCTGCCTTTTTGGGCTCCCCTTTAGGACCAGCGTGGCCAGAGAGTCCTGCCTCCTCCCAACAGTCCTCCCTTGGCCCACAGGCCCTGGGATTCACCCAGAGGGTCTCGGCCCAGCTGGAGGTGGCCCCGCCTCCCGGGCTCGACGCCCCCTCCCTTGCACACCTCTGCTGGTGGCCGCTTGCGCCCCTCCACTGCGCCGGTAGCTGGATCTGCAGCGGCCGCCGCGTGAGGCGGCAGTCACGTGTTGTTTTGCCCGCTGCCGCGCGCCCAGAGTGAAGTGGGCGGGGGCGCGGGCCAAAGCGGGAGGGGGCTGGGGCGGGCCGATGGGGGTAGACGGCCTCTTCCATCAACCCTCCCTTCCCCAAGTGCCCCCTCCCCCTTTCCGCTCACCTTAAAACCATCGTGCATCACCATGGCGAGTAGCTCCTTCGCTCGCGACCAAGCGACAAGGAGACTGAGAGCTGCAGCAGCGGCAGCAGCGGCAGCTCTAGCAGCGGTGACCACCACCCCGCTTCTTTCTTCGGGAACCTCGACCGCACTCATTGGGACCGGGTCATCTTGTCCGGGAGCCATGTGGCTCTCCACGGCCACTGGCTCCCGGTCAGACTCCGAGTCTGAGGAGGAGGACCTCCCCGTCGGAGACGAAGTCTGCAAACGCGGCTACCTGCGGAAACAGAAGCATGGGCATAGGCGTTACTTCGTGCTCAAACTCGAGACCGCTGACGCCCCAGCTCGGCTAGAATACTACGAAAATGCCAGGAAGTTCCGGCACAGTGTCCGTGCTGCGGCGGCTGCAGCAGCGGCGGCCGCCTCCGGTGCAGCGGTGCCCGCGCTCATCCCTCCGCGGCGCGTTATCACCCTATACCAGTGCTTCTCGGTGAGCCAACGAGCTGATGCAAGGTACCGTCACCTCATTGCCCTTTTCACACAGGACGAGTATTTCGCTATGGTGGCCGAAAACGAGTCGGAGCAAGAAAGCTGGTACTTGCTGCTCAGCCGCCTCATCCTCGAGAGCAAGCGCCGCCGCTGCGGCACGCTCGGTGCACAGCCGGACGGAGAGCCGGCCGCGCTAGCGGCGGCAGCGGCGGCGGAGCCACCCTTCTACAAAGATGTGTGGCAGGTAGTAGTCAAACCCAGGGGGCTGGGGCATAGAAAAGAGCTGAGCGGCGTGTTCCGGCTGTGTCTTACCGACGAGGAGGTCGTGTTTGTGAGGCTGAACACCGAAGTGGCCAGCGTGGTCGTGCAGCTCCTGAGCATCCGTCGCTGCGGGCACTCAGAGCAGTACTTCTTCTTAGAAGTCGGCAGGTCCACCGTTATCGGTCCAGGGGAGTTGTGGATGCAGGTTGATGATTGTGTGGTGGCCCAAAACATGCATGAGCTGTTTTTGGAGAAGATGAGGGCCTTGTGTGCAGATGAATACAGAGCCCGCTGCCGCAGTTACAGCATCAGTATTGGCGCCCACCTGTTAACCCTGCTGTCCGCTAGGAGGCACCTGGGCTTGCTGCCGCTCGAGCCTGGCGGCTGGCTCCGAAGGTCCCGCTTTGAGCAGTTTTGCCACTTAAGGTCCATCGGTGACGGAGAAGATGAAATGTTTTTCACCAGGCGCTATGTGACACCCAGCGAGCCTCTGCATCCCTCCAGGCAAGGAAGGCTGCACCTGCCCAGAGGGCGCAGGTCCAGGAGAGCGGTTTCAGTGCCAGCCAGCTTTTTTCGCCGCTTAGCGCCCAGCCCAGTACGTGCCCCTCACCCTGAAGAAAATCCCAATAACAGAGCTTGTGAAGCCTCCGGCTCCAACTCTGGCAACTCTGGGGGAAAGGGGAAAGAGGGCAAAGAGGATCAGGAAGGAAGCGAAGGTGACTACATGCCCATGAACAACTGGGGTTCAGGAAATGGCCGGGGCTCAGGAGGTGGCCAGGGCTCAAGTGGCCAAGGCTCCAGTAGCCAGAGCTCGAGAGGAAATCAGTGCTCAGGTGGGAGGCAGGGATCTGGAGGTGGCCACAGCTCAAGTGGCGGCCAGGGCTCAGGAGGCCAGAGTGCTGGAGGAAACCAGTGCTCAGGAGATGGCCAGGGCACCACAGGTGGCCATGGCTCAGGTGGTGGCCAAAGACCTGGAGGCGGGCATGGCTCAGGTGGTGGCCAGGGACCAGGAGATGGCCATGGCTCAGGTGGTGGCAAGAACTCTGGAGGCAGCAAAGGCTCACGAAGTGGGAAAAGCTCAGATGGTGATGGTGACCGTGGAAAATCTCTGAAGAAAAGATCCTACTTTGGCAAATTAACTCAAAGCAAGCAACAGCAAATTCCACCCCCACCTCCACCCCCACCCCCACCCCCACCAGCTGGAACAACTAGTGGAAAAGGGAAGTCTGGGGGAAGATTCCGCCTTTATTTTTGTGCTGACAGAGGAGCCACAAAGGAACGCAAAGAAGCCAAAGAGGTGAGAGATACAGAGACTTCAGAAGGTGCAGCTCGTGGGCCCCACAGAGCCAGAGCTTTTGATGAAGATGAGGATGACCCATATGTGCCAATGAGGCCAGGGGTGGCTGCCCCTCTTGCAAGCTCCAGTGATTATATGCCAATGGCTCCTCAAAATGTCTCTGCTTCAAACAAACGCCACTCTCGATCCCCTTTTGAAGATTCAAGAGGATACATGATGATGTTTCCTAGAGTGAGCCCACCACCTGCCCCTAGTCCTCCCAAAGCACCTGATCCTAACAAAGAAGATGAATCAAAGGACAATGACAGTGACAGTGACTACATGTTTATGGCTCCTGGCGCTGGTGCAATTCCAAAAAACCCCAAAAATCCTCAGGGCGGCTCTTCGTCCAAAAGTTGGAGCTCCTACTTCTCACTGCCAAATCCTTTTCAGAGCTCACCCTTGGGACAAAGTGACCACAGTGAGTATGTACCAATGTTATCTGGAAAGTTCCTGGGGAGGGGCCTAGACAAGGAAGCCTCATCTAACTGGGGCCCCAAAGATGCACCTGCAAAGCATTCAGTTGAGGGGTCATTCTCAAAGCCTAGAGATGGGGAGTCACCTTCAAAGCCTTTAGATGATGGCCCCCCAAAGAATAAGGCTAAGAGATCTAACCGGCTTTCTTTCATGACAAAAGGAAATAAAATCAAGCCCAAACCACAAAAGCCCACACATGAGCAGAGAGAAGCTGACAGTTCTAGTGACTACGTCAACATTGACTTCACTAAAAGAGATAGCAATATGCCAGCCCCCTCTGCTCAAGGACTGCCAGATTCGTGGGGCATAATTGCCAACCCCAGACGGTCAGCCTTTTCTAATTATGTAAATGTTGAATTCGGAGTGCCATTTCCAAATCCAACAAGCCGCCTCTCAAATCTCTTAAGAGCTATATCAGGTGCCAACCCCCTATTTCTGGACGGTGCTAGGTGGCCACTTCGTTTTCGTCCTCCCAGTGCTACAGGTGGTAATGCTAATGTGCAAGAGGGCGAATACATAGAAGTGATTTTCAACCCAGCAATGACACCAGCCGTGCCTTTTGCTGACAGTGCCATTCGCTATGATGCTGAAACAGGTCGAATCTACGTGGTCGACCCGTTTTCTGAGTGCTGTATGGACATTTCTCTCTCCCCTAGCCGAAGCTCTGAACCACCACCTGTAGCTAGGCTGCTGCAGGAAGAGGAGCAAGAAAGAAGACGCTCACAAAGCCCTTCTCCAAGTTTCTTTGCAGCTGCCAGGGCCGTTGTCTCGGCCTTCCCGACTGACAGCCTCGAGAGAGACCTTTCTGCTGCCTCCCCGTCAGCTGCTGCTCCAGCAGCGGCGCCAACCTTAGCCGTGGGCCGCGCGTTAGCTGCGGCCTCCGCACTCGCTGCGGTCCCGGGCATTGGCGCAGCCGCCGCGGGCTTAGAGGCCGCCGCTGGATTTGACTCCGCCTCCACTCGCTGGTTCCAACCTGTTGCTAATGCTGCTGATGCCGTGCCGGTGAGGGGGCCCCAGAACATTGCTGATGGCGCGAATCCGGGAGCCCCAGACCCAGCTGCAGACCTGGCGGGAGGTGAGAACGCAGCGGGCGGGGCAGCTTCCGCAGCTGCTGCTCCCCCACCACCACCCCGCCACCGCCTGGGGCCGAGACCCCCAGAGAGAGAAGATTCTGAGGATGACGACGACACTTACGTGAGAATGGACTTTGCCAGACCTGACAACAAGAAGTTCGACTCTCCGAAAAGAGGTTGGTAATTTTAGAATTAATTTCCATAAAGTTAATAGTGGTCATTGCTTAAAGAGTGAGCCGATGCACCATTAATCGGTGCTATTTAACGTTGGGGGGTAGAATTCAGTTTTAATTTTTCACACAAAACCATTTTGATCTTTGAAAAACTTTAAGCTTTCATCTAACCATAAATTTAGATAAAGCGGGTTATCATTGAAAGATTGATTCTACTATTTAGGATTAGTTCAAACTAAAGGACATGAGGATGCTTTCAAGCATCCTCTTCTCTAAATGATAAGACAAAGCAGGACATGGTAAATTGAGTTCAACCAACTCATCACCTTATTTTCAAGTCAACAACTAAAAGATACTTTTTCACAAATGCCTATATTTAAGTGCAGAAATTAAATAAGATCACAGAATATTAAGCAGTAACAATCGACTATTTATGATACTTTTTGAAATGCAGTCATTGTTTTGCTGGTTTGCTGTGATTGACCAAAAAGTTTAAATCTGAATTGTTAGCGTGAATGAATGGGGGAGGGGGTGGCAAAGCATAAATAATTCCAAACAGGAGATGATTAAAAGAAGATAGTATTTGGCTCTGGAATGTGTTTTTGTGTTGATCTTTTTTGTTTTGTTTTGTTTTTACACAGGATAAATTATAAGAAACCGTGTCTCTTTTCTCTGTCACTTATAGGGACAGGCAAGTCACGTTTGCTGTGCCTCATTTTCTTCTTTTAACCCGCCACCCTTTCAGAAGAGGGTGTGGTGACAACTTGATAATGGATATGAATATTGTTTCAAAGGTTTAAAAAGCATTTAAAACATCTAATTGATGTGTCTTCTGGGAAATCAAGGAAAGCAAGATAACTAGACTGGAGGAAAAGCTGACCCCAGGGGCAGCCTACCCTGGAACAGTGGGCGGTTTTTAAAGGGCTAATTTTCCAAAGAAGTTAGAGTAGGATCTATTAGTCTTGGAAACAAAACTTAGAGTAAATATACTGTGTACAACATTGTACAAAGTTGTCTTGAGACGGTTTCAAGGAATGGTTGCGAAAGATGTCCTCATAGTCACCACTGCCTTCCATCTTTAGTAAAACGTGCTTCTTTCCCAGTAAAGGAAAGGGATGGACCCCAGCAGTTTTCATTCCAGTAGTCAGTTTAGTGAAGATTTTTGCTTTGCTTGCTTTGTGGAATGCTTTTGTGATTGGATCCCTGCCCACTGTGCTTGATCAGGCAGAACAAGTCCGGGACTGATCACAACAGTCACCTAACAAGCTCCCTATTTAGTGCAGGTGTAGCCCCCCCACCTCCCCTTTCTCCCCATGCTATAGAAAACTTGCCATACAAAAACTCACATTTGCAGCACAGACACACTAAAAGAGTGATCATTAAAACAACAAAAGGATGCTTTGGCTTGCCAAAGAATTTGATTCAGATGTCCTTTAAGTTGTAAGCCTCCTTCCGAACACACACACACATACACAAATATCACCACTGCTCCATTTAAAATTTATAATTCCATTTCCAAGAATTTAATTCATAATCAGCTTTTCAGAAACCAGTTTATTTTATTCTGTAAAATGCACCTGAAAATTGATTTCAACCTATTGTTGGAGCCTAACTGCTGAAGACAAGGTTCACAACTTTAATGTAAAATGCACATCAAAATAGAAATACATCAAAATAACTGCTTGTGTCCCTGTGGTACTTTGAAAAGGATGAGTTTTCGTGCAAGTTTGCCTATACTTTCTAATAATCTTTGTTTAGGTGAAGATTAAAAAGTGAAATCTGAGTGTTCTTCAAATAAACCATACCTTCCCAAGGATTACTGAGATCCAGTGATTATTGTAATAGTATAAATTACTGATTCATGACTTTGTAGCTACTTTGGAAATTTGACATATTCTAAATGTATTGTATATTGAGGGGATTCTTAATTTTATTGAGTGACTACAGCAAGGAGGCAGTATCTCACAGGGAGGCAGGCACTTAGGTTGAAGAAAGAGAATGAATGTGGAAGTAATTTGGAATGTTAAAGCACTTGATAAATGGAAGATGTTTTTATTGTGTCATTGGATTGGCAATGAAGTGACATTTCAGCCATTTAAATTTAGGATTAATTTTTTTGTAAAAATACCTGGTGCTGAGGGTGATTCTTGCACATAATTTGCTGAGATATATACAAGGAATGGTGGGAGAGTGGGGGGGTGAAGTGGGTGGGGGTGTGGTGAAAAAACTCATTGCAGGAAACGACTTTGGTTAGCATTTTAATGTGAATTGATGTAGTAGAGTGTTGTCTTGAAGTGTTAAGAACAGGGTGAATGAATCTGATCATTTCTTAGTATAAAGCTGTAGAATAATTTTCACCTATTTCCATCCTCTCTTTATTTTCTAATTTAACATATTAAAAATAAAAAGACCTTGTTAGGAAACAAAAAAAAAAGTGCTCTGATAGAGAACAAGTCATAGTGTTAGGAGTTATATGTTTTAAAAGTAATTTTAATTTTATGGGAAGTGCTTAGAACAGTGCCTGGAACATAATAAGTGCTATACATGAGTTATTTGTAGTTATTATCAGTGTTGATGTTACTCTTATTACATTTAGAAATACAAAGCAAAATTGAAGTTCTCTGTTCACAAATTTCACCTTTCAGTTAGTACTTAAATCACTCCATGAGTTTTTTCATAGTCAGAATCTGCACAGTTGAGATCTGTTTATCAACGAGGTAAACATGATAAACATTTTTTCATGAAACAAAATTAACAATCTTATTTATATACAGTCACTCTGCATATGAGAAAGTACTTTAAAAGCATTTGTTCAAGTCAGAAAAACACTCAAATGTAACTTGGATATTACTTTTTTTAAATAAGTGGAATCTTTTAAAGCATTTGTTGAAGTGTTCACATTTTAAACAGAGGGACTGTAGTATATGTTAGTATTCAGGAGGAGAAGGTAATTTCTTGTATGGTTTAGTCTGACTCCTAATCCATGTATGACCTTTCACTTCTTATATTACTTTACCTGATAGAGAATTGATAGGTTGAAATGACTTGAGATGAAAAACTCCCTGATTTTTCATTCAAGGATAGGAGAGTGAAAAGGGTAGCTCTGGAAGGCATGAGATAATAGGTCAGCCAAATTAGTTATATTATGATAGTATTTGGTATTTAAAAGCCAAAAAAATATTAGTAATTAACTTCTGAAATTTTAGGTGCTGTTATCACCATGTAGGAAGCCCAAACTTCTTTTGAGTCTATATACTCCTGCCAAATCCCATTGCCATAAATTATAGGTGGTAGGAGCAAATTGTCTTTATTGTATTGAACTTATTTATTGCAAATTGCTAGAATAAAACCTCCATAATAGCGGACATTTCTCAGCCACCATTGATGGGTTACTTATTTTAGGCAACATTCAACAGCCTCCCCCAACAATTTGGAAAGTCATTCGGAGTAATGAGGTATTTGACCTACAACAATTAAAGAGGACCTCACTCAATTAAAGTTAGCTAAAGTTGTTGGCAATCATGATTCATTTACATTCATTCTATTTTAAGAGAGAAGCTTCCAGGATAAAATTCTCAGACACTAGCAAAACATCTCCATCAAACAAGGACCAGGGCTTTAATTAAGCACACCAGACTATCACACATGCATAAAACCTCAAACAGAATCTCTTGCTTTCTTTTCCTGTCCCTAATCGCCAAACATGAACCAGAATACTTCCGAGTCATTGGCAGAGAGCTAGTTGTTTTGGGAACTAACTTAGGCTTCTAAAAAACTTCATGTTGAAACAGATGTGGCTGGCCAGTGTAGGGAGAAGTAAGGAGTACTGTGTGTTATTTGAAATGGACTGTTGTTAATTTGTCAATTTGTTGTTGATTGAGGGAATGCTTTCCAGTTGCAGATTGCCTTATAGTTTGCAAAGCACATTCACATTCATTGTTTTACTGATGAATGGTAAGTACTGGGAATGAAGCCGGTGTTAAGAATTTTCCTGTGGTCAAAAAGGTAAGTGGCAGAGCTACAAATTTGACTCACACATCCGATTTAAAATCCAGTGCCCCACCTAGAACACCTTTTTAATCAGGTGTTCAGTCATTTTCATATCCATGAAAGATTGTCATATAGGCAAGGATTGGGAAAAGTTACATGTTTGTTTGAATTTGATAGTAGCAAATTTTGTTGTAACTCATTTGGAGTGTTTTAACTGTGGACCATCTGCCAGGGTTTGGGAAATTTTCATTACATTGAACTGTTTGCCAGGGCTCTTAGAATAAAAGAATTCGACCTGTGCTGGAAGTGAATGTTTTAAATCTGATCTGGGGAGGAGCTAGCTAATCTTTACCTCCCAAACACAAATAATGTGTATATCTGTTTAGTTCCTGCAGAAACATTGAAAGGAATGAAAGTGAATTGAGGGTGTATTCAGTAAATGTCCATTAATGAATGGTTGTTTCCTTAACTGAAATTAGATTTTATGGTTTTCCTAATAATCCAGTGACATCTGCCAGCTATATCCAAAAGTCTTTTCATTTAATTTCTTTCTGTATCAAATCTGATATTCTGGGGCTGGGATTGTGGCTCAGTGGTAGAGTGTGTACCTCACATGTGTGAGGCACTAGGTTCGATCCTCAGCACCACAAAAAAATAAATAAATAAAGATATTGTGTCCATCTACAACTGAAAAAATATTTTTTAAAAAATCTGATATTCTAATCTAAATTATCATAGTAGGCAAACAGGATAAAGTAAGGCAGGTAGAAGAAAACATGTTGTAGAAATAGGTGTTCATTTGTTTATAAAGTAAACTTACTTTTGGCAGTCAGGCAAGTAGATTTTAGAAGCCTTGAAAATCAAATCCTCTCCTGAGGACATAAAAATCCTTGTTTAAAATTAAGTTCATTTTGTTTAGCACCTTTTTAAGTCTTTAAGACTATGTAAAAATAGCCCAGACATTTTATTGGCAGTATTGGAAAATAGCTTTTGTAAAATGCTTAATTAAAGTCTGCAGTATGTTTTGTCTAAGAGGTGCTGCCGACTCTTAGGTGTTGAGGATAATTTACTGGAAAACATTGCTTGATCCTGAGTGAGAAATGAGAGATTTTAAGAAAAAAGTACTTTTTAAGGGCTGGAAGTTAACTCAGTGGTAGAGTATTTGCATGCACACAGACCTGGGATCAATCCCCATACCAAAAAGAAAAAACAAACAAACAAACAAAATACCAAAAAAACAAAAACAAAAAATAGACTTTTTGATGAAATGAATGCATTACAACACACTCCATTTTAGAAGAACTATCAGATAGCTAATTTTAAAGTATTGATTATTAGTTATGTAGCTATGGGACTCATTTCTGTCCTTTGGAAAAGTAGGCTCAACACCTGAGAAATAGGATTTTTAAAGGATCTTTTCTTAATGTAGATATATGATTTGCATCTTTTAGTGAGTAACTTTCAACTTTTGCCTGAGGAAGTAATTCTATTTAGAATGAAAAATATGTGGTTAAATATTTATTTAGTGAGATGAGAAAGTTACTGCTATTTTGTCCCCTAGCTTCCTGACATAACTTCCATATTAATATTGCATTGATTGTATTCTGCAAGTTTGCCCTCATGTGCCCTTTGCCAGACTTGTGCCCTTATTCTCAGAAAACCATGCCTTTCCTGGTTTCTCAGGATGAAAAGGTGAAAGGGGGGCTGGGGTTGTGGCTCAGTGGTAGAGCGCTTGCCTAGCATGTGTGAGGCACTGGGTTCAATTCTCAGCACCACATATAAATAAATACAATAAAATATTTTTTAAATAAAAATATTTATATTTTTATTTTTTAAAAAATTTTTTAAACATTTTTTAATAAAAATATTTTTTAAAAAAGGTGAAATGGCCATCCTGGGAGTCTCACAGGGCCCACGGAGGACATACCTAGATGTTGTTAGCTACTAGTGCACAGCCTGCCTGCGCTTAGCTTGCAGGAACAGCCTCCCTTGTAAGGGATCCTTGTACAGTTTCAAGCCTGTGCAGCCTGCTATACTCTGACTTGTTGGCAGAGGTAGCTGGCCTGGTGTTTAAAGCTATTTTCATGGTTGGATTGACCATAATATGTTTGATGGTAGCCAGATCTTCTGGATTTACTGAATATCCAATTCCCCATAAACTGTAGTCACATTAGCTAGTTTTCACAATTGATATAATTTGCCTCTCTATGATTACTAATTTTCTACTTGTAGACTTGAAACAGAATATCAATGAAGCCTTTATCTTTAAATTCATCTTGAAAATTGCTTGCACGTGCCTCCATGGTGCCCTTGAAAGTGTGACCAGCAAATGTAATTTTAACCCCTGCTTTCTAATAAGTTATTCCTACACCTTGAAAGCATACTAACCTTGTCTTCATCCTCAGAGTCTCTCCTTTGAAGGAATCCTTGCGGCTGCAGCTCTTCCCAAAGTCTCCTTCTACTGGCCCTCCTCCAAATATATTTCAGCCTTTTGAGTGTAGAGGACCCTATTTCTATTGTTATGTGTGTATTTCCCTGGAGTCTCAAATTGAAAGTTCCAATTCATCTTCTCACAGAAATGATGATTGGATAGAGTCTAAGTAGTTTCTCTATTAGTTCAGGCACTGCACAGGTTAAATATAGGCATGTGTAGACAAAGCTACCAACTTACTCGCCATTTATTTATGACAGTGTTTCTATGAGATAATTTATTCTGAGTTTCAACTCAACAATGAACCTTGGAATATGTCTCTTTTGTAAATTGGAGACTGCCTATATTAGAATTCTAGTAGCTGGCATTCTTTAAGTCAGCAGTAACTAGGCAGCAGAGTGAAGTGGACCAAGTGTAGGTTGGGAAGTAGTGGAGAAACCGACATGGGATGAAAATCCTGTAGCTGATCTCCAAACAGTTGGTATCCAGATAATTGAGACTGGAGTGAACATGTATAGGTGGTCCAGGGCTAATGCTTAATGCAGGGCCGGCTTGGACCAATTGATTTGACCTTTGAGAATATGGAGGTGTACAAGTGTCATTCTTTTCCCTTACAGATTATTTTGACTATTCTGTCACAACTGTTGTTACTATGGGGAGAGCCATGTATCATATGATCTAAGATTTTTATAAAGTTCTAGAGAATCATCCTCCTATACATTCACAGGGCCCCAAAAGGTGTGATGACTATTCTTAACTGAAAAAAAAAAACTAATTATAATCCAAATACAATGTGAAACTAAAGAATATAACTGCATTATTATATATTTATCTCTAGGGTGTACACTTTCATTTCCCTTCACTTCCTTTTCTTTGCCTTTGATGTTTTACTTGGTTGCCTCTTGCTTATGTGATCACCAGTTGATTGTCAGGATAGCAATGTTGACTAATGAACAGAGTGAGGATTTTCAATAGAATAGGAAAAAACATCTTTGGAGTTGTAGGAAAATGGGAGTTGAAAAGATAACTAAGACAATAAGATTGGAGAGAATGAAAAGAGAATGAGAGAATAACTGAATACATTGTTCCAGTCTCATCTCTCTCTGGACAGGGGAAGCATTGCTGTTTTGGACTTGAAACAGTAATAGAGGCGTGTTTATGATTCATATAAAGAGGTCTGGAACACCCTGGAGGAACTGCCTTCTTGGCTCACCCTATAAATTTCCAGGGATATTGAAGTCATGTGTGCTTTATTAGTATATTAAAAATTAATGTTGACGTTTATATCATTATACAAATTGAAACAGAAAAGTTTACTTCTTTCATTTTTTTTAAGAAGAAAATGATACCTGCCAGACTTCGAAGGAAGTAGAAGGGAAATGTTTTGACTCATCAGAGTCTATTAAGTTTTCCTTTCTTATAGAGAGAAATTACTTTAAGGGCTTGCCACCTATTAAAAGGAGTGGAATTAACTTGTCATTAGAAAGATCTTTGATTAATTGGAAAATAAGAATATACAATAAGGTAATTATTTATAACCTGTCAGTGTCAAATAGGAATAATACATCAAAAAGAGACCACATTATTTAAAGCATGGCTGTTTACTCTTCTGATGATGAAATGATATAAAAAAATGAACAGGAGACAATATTCATTCTGTTGACTGCTTATGATCTGAGTTTAATCCTGAATTGTTTTCTTTTGCCACCCAGGAAGCATCCGAGTAGCTTCCTTTTGCTGTTCTTTGGAATGTGATCAGGGAATGTAAACTAATTTTAATATTGGCCTAAGTAAAACAGGATTATAAAGGCAAATCCGAGGCTCAAATTCCCACAATGCATTTCAGATGCAAGTTAAATTATTTGGGGATTATCCTGTTTTGGAAAGCATTATTCCTTTCTACTAGCGTAGTTAATCAAGAATCAACAAACATATTTTGTAAACTTGAAATTACACAATTATTTGCCAGGTCTCAGTGAGTTTTCAAGCATTCACCTAACATTGGTGTAGGTGTTATAGAAAGGCAATGGAAATATAAGTCAAATTTACAGTAGAGGGCTGGGATTGTGGCTCAGTGATAGAGTGCTTACCTGGCATATGTGAGGCACTAGGTTCGATCCTCAGCACCATATAAAAATAAATAAATAAAATAAAGGTATTGTAAAAAAAAAAAAAGAAAAAAAAATGCAACTTTTGGGAAAAAAAATAAAATAATTAAAAAAAATAAAAAATAAAAAAAAATAAAATAAAGGTATTGTGTCAATCTATAACTAAAATATTTTTAAAAATTTATAGTAGAGCCTCTAATTTAGAATAAAGAAAGAAGAAAGAAAAACTATTCCAATAGCAACAAATGTCCCATATATAATGCCAGTGAGGTAGTTTTGGGAGCTCAATTTTTATGTTTCTATAAAAACATACATTAAATGCTCTGTATCATATAAGAGAGTCAGAAAGCCCTCTTAAAGTACACGCAGTGTGCTATGTATGAACATAGGAAGATATTTTTATATTAAAACAAAATAGTAAATTAAATTAGGTGAGACATCTTTCTAACCTCAAATTTAGGTAAAAAACGTGTCACTGATATCTGACAAAATTCTATGATACTAGTCTAGCCTAATTTTTGCAGCAAATAAATAAAGGACTGAGTTGCTAACAAGCACTCACAGTTAACCTATGGTTGTTACAGGCACATTTCATCCTGTGTAAACAAGGTAAATAGAATCTAAAATATCCTAAACAAAATAGACTTAATTTTTTTTTTACTTTTTAATGTGAGAAGAAGACTCATACAATGAATTGAGACCCCTATCCCCAATAGGTAGGAGGGGAAAGGAGAACTGAATGCTTCTTCTCACTGCCAGGATTGTTATATCCATCAAAACATCTGATGAAAAAATGAATAAAGTGTATAGTTCCACTTTAATTCAAGATCTTACACTTGAAACCTACTCGGGAGGATGCTTCCCACGGATTCTTTTAGGTAGTCTTAAATGCAATAGAATACTTGGTACTTTGATGTGACCCAATTTTTCAGGTAACACTGGTATCCCATGATCAGTTTTCTGAGCATTTATCCTATTCCTTTCCCAATCCAATACCTTCTTCTGTGTAACTGATCCTGTCCCATCCTCCCCATTAAGCACTCTCCCAATGAGAAAAAAGTCAAGAGAGTAATACTGTAACCTCTTTTTATTAGACAGATGGGAATTTCAATCAAATCTCCTTTGCAGGTCTGACTTCATTCTTTTTGAAGAAATTCCGTGTTTGAGTCAGGAGACTATCACCAAGGCTGTGCTTAAATCCTTTCATTGGTACCACATAATGTGATGAAGGCATAATCAAGCATGTAGGATAAGCAAAACATTCTTTGTCTGCCTGATGCCTTGCTCACTTGTGGGTTCCACAGGAAGGAAGGAGATAGGTGCATGCATGTGCAGCGTTACTATACACCAGTAATGTCAGAGTGGCAGCTTGGGGGCAAAAGGAATAACTGCTGATGTGTCTTTGCCCAGCTTGTGCTAGTATCTCATGGAAAGCCAGCAGAGTTGATTAACCATGTCCATGCCAAGGCAGTCTCAAAAATGTCTCTCATGAATTTCTAGTTAGATTTAGTTTAGTTTAGTTTTGTTTTAGAACATAGTGGGGGTACAAGCTCTTTGTACTAATCTTGAAAATAATTTTTGTTTTATCATCCTTTTTTGTAGAGTGACTACATTGCCACAGAAACACATAAGAAGAAAAGTGACACTTAAGGATTTCATCTTTGTCTACTCCAGATCTGCCTAAAAGAAAGAAAATTCAGAGATTTCTGAATAGAAAGCAACCTAAATTTCTACAATCCTATAAGTGGACTCTGGCAGTTGAATGATCCTACCCAGAGATCATCTTTACTACTGCCTTCTGGATCCATTGATTTTGAATTAAGAATATTTACCGTGTGCTTTGTTTTTTTTTTTTTTTTGTTTTTTATTTTGTCTAGTTTCCCTCCCTGATCTGTCTCTTTGAAAGGAAACACTGTAAAAGTTAGCATCTCATAACTGTTTCCTTTTCTCTTAAAAACATTATTTTCCTGTAAAATGAGCCAATACCAATTTGAATGATGTATAATATTTAGATTAATTTTGAAGTTACAAAACCTTTAAACAAGGGCGGAAAAGAAAAAAAAACTTATACAAATGAGAAGGTAGGTATGATCTGGAATCTTCTTTCTCTGAATAGTACATACATAGAACATTTCTTGATCAAAGATTTAAATGACAACTGAACTGATATCTTGATGGGGCATTTTCAATATTTTAAAGGCAGGACTAACGGACAGATATCTCAGTTTTTGCTCATTAACAAAACTACAACGATCTGTCCATATGAAATGTCAATGAAACATCTTGAATGAGCATTTCCAATGTTTTAAAGACAGAATGGAGGAGCAGGTTTAGCTACCTGTTCATATATAACACAGTGAAGTTCTGTCTGCAAATCAATTGGGCATTTCCAAACCATTTTTTTTTTATTTTGTTATGAGACATACATTTTTTTTCCCCAAAGAAGCAGTGTTGTCCAAAACTTTGCTTCTCACAAGCCCCGCTCTGCCTCCCTGGGCCTTCCTCTCTTCCTTCCACCATTCCCCTCTTTCTGGCCCTATCCCCAACATACACACTCCCTCCTGTGCCCAGGACTCCTGTAAAGAAATCAGTTTCCCATATTCAAGAAATTAGTGTGTACTTATCAATCAATATTCTGACTAAAACTTAAGCCAAAAGGAACCTCTTATAAGGCCTTGTTTCCTTCTGGACAAGGATCTGATATAAGATGTACTAAATTGAAAAAAAAATCAGAGCAAGCTTCCCCCCTCCTATTTTGCTTGCCTCTGATAGAAACTGAATTAAGATTTTAGGAACCTGGACCTTTGAGAACATGACACCAACAGGTGGTGACCACAGAGGATAGGCACAAAGGTCTTGAAGCTTGCTTAGAGCTTTGCTATGTGGTGGCACACAAATCTTGGCTTGTACCATCACTGGCAAACCTCATCATATCACAGATGGGTGTGAGTGTCTTAAGTGTGAGTGCTAGTGTGTGTATGCACATTTGTGTGTATGCATACCTTTGTGTACCTGTGAACATGTGATTATAGATGTACCTGTTGTGTGTAACTCTGTTAAAAAAAATGCTTCGCATTTAATGTGCAACTTTGAAGTAGTGTAATATTTGAAGTTTTTTGCCACTCGGTTTTGATGTCTTTGAACGTGTACTTCTATCTTTGAGCAGGCTTATAGTACATGTTGCTAACTTTTCTTGAAGAACCGAGTTGACTGCTATTTTTTCCCTTGCCTACCAACCAAAGGGATGGAGGGGCTTTTCTTCCCCTTGTGAAAAGTGCTGAGGAGAGGGTGTGGCTACAGGGCCAGTCACTGCTCTAGTCACTGGTCATTACTAGTGCATCGGCTTCGTCAGTCCCTTCAGACTCCCCTTTTTTCAACCTGCTCAAATAATGCAGTGTGGCTTTTGTTCACTATGATAACAATGTGCTCTTTAGGCAGCCTCTTTTCAAGCTTTCTGTCACCAATTATATACAAGTAAGTTAAGTCATAATCGTTCAGAATTGTGGAAAGAAAAGTTTTTTTTTTCCAGGAGGAATTGCTATATCATTTTATTTACACATTAGGTTCAGGGGCTGCCAGCAGACAGGGTACAGAGGGTCCAGCACAGAGGTAACACTTGCTGAATAAATGAATGGAAACCTCATACACAACAGTACATACAAATAGTAACAGGTACAAATAGTCACAGGTACAGCATAACAAATATGCAATCTTTTTGACACTACTTCTTAGTTTACAGACACAATTAATTTATTCAGTATTGTGCTGGAAGAATCTTTATAGAGTGTGTGTACCAACATATCACTTACCTTCCAGCTATCAGTTTATGCTGCTGTTAAGAAAAACCAATGATGGAACGATTTTTTTTTGTGACCTCTACATTAATTTGGTATCATCCATAGTTACTTGGTCAGTAAAAACTAAAACCTTACAGTTCCAACAGCTCATTACATTTGCTATTTCTGCTTCACAGATCTGCTTTGAGTTGCTCTGGCTTTGTCTTCCTTTGTAAATACTCTTATACTCTCTTCTTTGTAAACATCTCATTTGCAGTTTTGGGAGACAACCTTGCGACTCTGTATAGTGTTTATATATATATCTGACTTGCCTTTCCATAGAGCTACTTGCAATAAATGTGTTCATGTAAGTTATTCGTGTGAAGATTCATCTTTTCTTAATACTGCTGTTTCTATTCCACTATAATATGTTTTCCTGTTCTGTGGTACAGTTGGCTCCATTTTTCAAAATGAAACAAATAGGGGTAATCCAAAGTTCATGTTAAAGGTACTTTTAAAATTTTTTTTAGTTGTAGATGGACATGATACCTTTATTTTATTTTATTTATGTGATACTGAGGCTTGAACCCAGTGCCCCACACCTGCAAGGCAGGTGCTCTACCACTGAGCCACAACCCCATCTCCTTAAAATTGCTATTTTAAAAATATTTTTTAGTTGTAGATGGCCACAATACCTTTATTTTATTTATTTATTTATTTTATGTGGTGCTGAGGGTTGATCCCAGTGCCTAACGTGCTAGACAAGTGCTGCACCACTGAGTTACAACTTCAGCCCCTGTTAAAGTTACTTTGCCTAAAAACATACGTAACCAACTCTTGAGTCTACAAATGTGGAAGTAATACTAGTGTAGAACAACTTACGAAATGACTTATCTGAATTTTCATGTGAATCCTACATTGACGCAACTACTCAACTAGGTTGAGGTGATCATTTATAAATTGTCTCCTTCATTGCCACTCAGTAATGCTCTTTATTTTTTGGTACCAGGGATTGAACTCAGGGGCACTCAACCACTGAGCCACATCCCCAGCCCTATTTTGTGTTTTATGTAGAGACAGGGTCTCACTGAGTTGCTTAGCGCCTCGCCATTGCTGAGGCTGGCTTTGAACTCGCAATTCTCCTGTCTCAGCCTCCCAAAGTGCTGGGAATATAGGCATGTGCCATTGTGCCCAGCTTGGTAAATTACTCTCTTTTCATCTCCTTGTTTTCTTTTTGTAGTACTGGGGATTGATCCCAGGGGCCCTCTACCACTGAACTACAAAACCAGCCCTTTATTTATTTATTTATTTATTTATTTATGTATGTATTTATTTATTTTTTAAATTTTGAGATGGGGACTAACAAAGTTATTGAGGCTGACCTAGAACTTGTTATCCTCCTCAGCCTTCCAAGTAGCTGGGATCATAGGCATTTGCCACTTCCAACCATGCCCTTCCATATATATGTATTTTTTTCTTTTTTCTTTTTTCTTTTTGGTACCAGGGATTGAACTCAGGGGCACTCGACCACTGAGCCACATCCTCAGCCCTGTTTTGTGTTTTATTTAGAGACAGGGTCTCACCGAGTTGCTTAGCACCTTGCCATTGCTGAGGCTGGCTTTGAACTCGTGATTCTCCTGCCTCAGCCTCCCAAAGTGCTGGGATTACAGGCATGCAATACTGTGCACTGCTGCCCTTCCTTATTTCTAACCACTGGGAAGAAAAATATAAGTACATGAAAATTATACCAATGGTAAGACAGTAGCATTGCATTTATGGAATATAGAAAAAAATGGATTTAATATTAAGAATGTATTAGCAAATTATGTCACCCTTATTAGAAACCAACAGTTTAAAAACATACTAGGAAAATAATTGCCCTCCTTCTCCATTTTTTTCTTTACCAAGTTGCCCTTGCCACATAGAAGAGCAATGAGAACAAATTTGGGACCAATGCCTGCCTAAGAATCAATGAGAGGGGAGAGGCATCCATGGATCATATGGGCCACAAGGTAGGAAGGCAGGTCCCAGATCACTTGAAAAATCTATTAGCCATGTGGGTTGTGTATATTCAAACAACTGAATTGGTTGTACAGCTTGAGCTTAATTGATAGACCTGAGAAGATGTGTGCAAAACAATATCACAATGGGAAGGTATAATTAGAATGCCTTTATCATTAGAAATTGTCAACAACATATCATTTTAGCTCCTTTGTCATTTTATATATGTATAGACATCTTTTTTTTAAATTTTTTTTTTGGTTGTTGATGGATCTTTATTTTATTCATTTATTATTTATATGTGGTCCTGAGGATCGAACCCAGGACCTCACACATGCTAGGCAAGCGCTCTACCACTGAGCTACAGCCCCACCCCCATGTATAGACATCTTTATACAATTTTATAAATATACACTTCATGGGGGCAATCTATATTTGTCAGAACATAGCCCAAAGGTTTTTATTCATCCCCAACAGCTCCTCAAAATAATAATAATAAAATAAATAAATAAAAATTTTAAAAATACAAATAGGCATATCCATGCCCATCAGTCCAAGTGATATTTGTATATTCATTTTGGGGTTCACAGAACTTGAATTTCTGGAACAGTAGGCACAGACTGGCTGCTTCAATAATCATCAGAACTCAAGGATCTATATCCAAGAATGCATAACCAGAACTTCAGCTTCCTCACTCTCATAGTCTCATACATAGTAACCAAATGTTCTCTGTAGAATCTGAAGGGGTCTTGTTTCTTTAAAACATAAAACCTTTCAGAAGACTTGTCAGGTAAAAGATGCCTAAGTCCACACTAGTTAAGCACCTCCCAGTGACTGCTTAGAAAAATATTACTAGGTGCTAATTGACCCCAAAGGGCATCTTGGAAATGTACCAAAATGCTTTTTAAAAAATGTTTTGAAAACAAAACTGACAAAAGGCACAATCTGGAAAATGTGTGCATGTGAATTTGTAAGGGTAAACCAGATCATGCCCCCTAATTTATAAAATGTGCAAAAGGGAAATTATGCAAAGTTAATGCACAGAATGAAGTTGAACTGTATTCTGTTTTAGAAAATCCAATTCATTTTCCCTCGTAGATATGCATGTAAATGGATGCTGGCTTTCAGGCAGCTACCTTAAGTCCCGTTTGCTGCTTAAGTGTACTTCAGAGATAAGAAATGCAACTGAGCTGTACAAAATGAGACAACTTCCCTCCTGTCTTCTGTGCATGATAAATGCTAAAGCAATTAGGAACCACTGTTGCATGCTACATTGGAATTTGTCAGCAACATCAGTGCTGTGCTATGTAAATGGGGGAAACTTATTTAGAATAAAGTCCTGAGAATTTAGGAGGAAGCCATGGATTTTACTTCATATTAAACATTTGGCTCCATAGAACTGAACTAGAAGCAATCCGCTCCTTGATGTGTTTCAGCCTCAGAATATCCATTATAGGGTCTTCTCTTTTCACTGGTAGTAATCTGAATTAGCATTTCAATAACAAAAGAAGCAAGGAAATATTGAAATGGAAAGCAGATTTTTAAGTGTCTACAGAAAAATGTGAAGCTTTCAATGCATTCTATATTTCCACATTTGCAACCCCCAGGAAGGTTTACAGCATTTTTGCATTTTCTGCATCATTTTTGGGGATTCAAATGTACATAGGCCTTTTAAAATATATTCTCGCTCAGGATTCTGTTAGTGTAGTCTTAACTTTTTCAGAAGCAACTTAGGAACCATCTGTCTGACCTTGTTTTTTTTATTGTTTATCCCTCCCTTATGTTAAGATTATGGTCATACCAGGAAGACCAGAGGTATTGGTAGTTGTGCTTAGTTCTTAGAATTATAGCTAGTTATAGTAGATATAAGCATTAGAAGATAGAGACTTGAAAAATCTTTGCAAGATAACCATGTCTTGTGGAAGTATGTCCATAACACTATGTTGTGTAACTCCAGACTAAGAAGAAATCTTTTCAGCATTTCATCCTACTCCTTTACTAGAACTTTTATCCGGATTTGAATAGCTAGGAATGATTATTGAAATAACTTCTCCAAGGAAGAGAATACATGAAGAGAGAAGTAGTGGAATGCTGACAGGGCTTGGTCTATACCATATCTAAAATCCCTTGTAGTTCTAAACCCAACTCCAGAATATCAACACTTTAGAGCATGATAGTGGACACTTTGTGTAGAGTTGATATTCTGGAGTTTTATGACTCAGGATAGTCCACGCAAGATGAGAGTTTGCCACATAAGATTTGAAAGGATCTTCATCTTCTCTCTCCCTGTTTTGACTCTCTCTATCCTCACCAAGGAACATCTTCATTACACTTAGTGCTCCCAATATTTCTTTTTGTGAATTCAGAGACTTTAAAACAAAACTTTCCACTTTGCCCAGAAAAAGAAAAAGTAAAACCTCATCTTGCTAGAGTTAATGAGAAAAAATATCTTAATTGAAACTCCCAACTACTACATCACAACTGAGACAAAAGACTAGGCCATTCTAATACAAATATTCATATTACAAGAGACATAACAGATGACCATACATTGAAAGCCAAATGTGCCACACAGTAAACAATATCCTCTGGAATGATTTTAACCTAGTGTGGTCATGAATATATATACTGTGCTGCTATCAAGTCATTATTAAATAAGAGCTTTGGGAAGACTTCCCCTTCTGTCCAAGATAAACCAGATTTATCCTCCCACCTGAACAAGCAAAAAGTGAAACAAAACAAAATGAAAGATCGACCAAACAATCCCTAACCCCACAAAACCCTAAACAAGAAACAAGGGTTTTCAAGATACTGGGCATCAAGTAATAAATGACTGGATCCCTGGGAGATGAGAAACTTGGTGAGCCCTACAATTCTCCTGGCTGACTGCAGGGAGAGCCATTTCAGGCCGTGGGACAGGGTGGGGAAACGCAAGCCAAGTTCCTGAACTGAGGAAGCAGAATAGGTCATGAATTTTACATTTTTGGTAACGGCATTGAACATGAATGGCTTGAACAAATCCATTCAAAAGTTAGAGATTGGCAGAAAGGATATAAACAACATTATTCAAGCCTATGCAACCTAGCAGAAAAATATTTAAGATTTGAACACTTAAGGAGATTGAAAGTAAAGGAACAAAAGAAGATGTATCATGAAAACAGACAAAAATAGAGCTAGAGTGGCTAAATTAATAACAAGTAGAGTTTGAAGACAGAATTTACTAGTGGAAATAAGACTTTTTATAAGGATGAAAGAGTGACTCCAAGCCTGGCTTGGTGGTGCACACCTATAATCCCAGCAGCTCAGGAGGCTGAGTCAGGAGGATCAAGATTTCAAAGCCAGCCTCAGCAACTTAAGGAAGTCCTGAGTAAATTGGAGAGACTCTATCACAAAACAAAATTAAAAATAAAGAAAAAGAAAAGGGCTTCGGATGTGGCTCAGTGGTTAAGTGCCCTAGGTTGAATCTCCAATACCCCTTAAAAAAAAAAAAAAAAAGCTTTAAAGAGTGACTCTAAACCAGGCTCGGTGGTGCACGCCTGTAATCCCAGCACTTTGGGAGGCTGAGACAGGAGAATCGCGAGTTCAAAGCCAGCCTCAGCAAGGGCAAGGCACTAAGCAACTCAGTGAGACTCTGTCTCTACATAAAACACAAAATAGGGCTGGGGATGTGGCTTAGTAGTCGAATACCCTTGAGTTCAATCCCCTGTACCAAAAAAAAAAAAAAGTGACTCTATAGCCAGGCACAGTGGTACACATCTGTAATTCCAGTGGCTCGGGAGGCTGAGGCAGGAGGATTGTGAGTTCAAAGCCAGCCTCAGCAACAGTGAGGCACTAAGCAACTCAGTGAGACCTTGACTCTAAATAAAATACAAAATAAGGCTAAGGATGTGGCTCAGTGGCTGAGTGTCCCTGAGTTCAATCCTTAGTAACAAAAAAAAAAAAGAATAACTCTATAAAGAAGATAGAATAATTATATATATATATAGATATAGATACAGATATATATAGAGAGGTATATATATATATATATAGAGAGAGAGAGAGATCTATCTATCTATCTATCTATCTATCTATCTATCTATCTATAGATATAGATATATATAGAGAGAGCCCTAAGATCAGAATCCCTGAATACATGATGCAAAATTGGACGAGAATTGAAGTGATATATACACAATTCAACAATAACAGTTGGAGACGGAATACTCCACTTTAAAGAATGGATAAAACAACTAGGCAGGAAACCAATGAGAAAATAGAAGACTTGAGCAATACTACAAATCAACTAGACTTCTATAGAACACTCCACCCTGTGGTGACAGAATGTACCTCGTGCCAAAATTACATGGTATCTACTCTGGGATAGACCACGTTTTTGTCCATAAAACAAGTTTCAATAAATTTTAAAGCATTGAAATCATACAATGTAAGTTCTCTAATATTGGAATGAAATTAGCCCCAGAAACTTGGAAAATTCATAAATATGTGGAAAATAGCTAACACTCTTCTAAGAAACCAATGAATAAGTGAAGAAGTTGCAAAATAAATTAGAATATACTTTGAAATGAATGAAAACAAAACACAACTTAGTAGAACTTGGAGGGTATGGCTAAAACAGTATTTAGAGAGAAATTTAGCTTTGCAAATGCCTATTTTCAAAAGCAGAAAGATAGCCAGGTATGATGGCACACATCTGTAATCCCAGCGGCTCAGGAGGCTGAGGCAGGAGGAGTTCAAAACCAGCCTCAGCAAAAGCGAGGTGCTAAGCAGATCATTGAGACTTTGTTGCTAAATAAAATACAAAATAGGGCTGGGGATGTGGCTCAGTGGCCAGTTGCCCCTGAGTTCAATTCCTGGTACCAAAAAACACAACAGAATAAAACCAGAAAGACCTCAAATCAGTAACCTAAACTTCTACCTGAAGAAACTAGAAAAAGAACAAACTAAACACAAAGCAAGTGGAAGGAAATACTAAAAACTAGAGAAGAAATCAATGAGAATAGAAAAATACAGATGTTTAACACAATGAAAAAAATGAAAATTTGATTCTTTGAAAAAATTAACAAAATTAATAAACCCTTAGTTGGAACAAGAGAAAATAGAAGACTCTCATTATGAAAATCAGGAATAAAAAAGGGAACATTACTACTAATATTAGAGAAATAAAAATTACTATAGAATACTATGAAGGATTATATTCAAACTTATTATATATTCTAGATGGAACAGATGGATTTCTACGATATGAACAACCAAAAGTGACAGGAAGAAATGGAAAAATTGCATAAATATAAGAAATACTTAGATTGAATTTATTAATTTTTAAGAAATCTCTTACAAATAAAAGCTCTAGACACATAGCTTTACTGGTGGGTTCTACTGAATATTTAAAGAAGAATTAACAGCAATTCTTAACAAATTTTACAACAATGGAAAAGGCGATTATGTGTCTCAACTCATTCCATGAGGGCAAAACCTTACAGATGGCAAAACTTTAATTCTAAAACCAAAAACGCCATAAGGAGAGAAAATGAAGAACAATATTCCTTAAAGCTAGAAACACAAAAACTTTTAGAAAATATGAATTAACTCAATCCAGCAACATATAGAAAGCCCAGGACCACATATTTTCACTGAGGAATTCTATAAAATAAAAAAGGGATGTTTTTTTTGTACCAGGGATTGAACTCAGGGGCACTCCATCACTGAGCCACATCCCCAGCCCTATTTTGTGTTTTATGTAGAGACAGTGTTTCCCTGAGTTGCTTAGTGCCTCGCCATTGCTGAGGCTGGCTTTGAACTCGCGATTCTCCTGTCTCAACCTCTCAAAAAGTGCTGAGGTTACAGGCATGTGCCACTCTGCCTGGCAAAAAAGGAAATTTTTGAGACAGGTCTCTTACTGTTGTCCAGGCTGGTCTTGAATTTGTGGTTTCAAGTTATCCTTCCCTAGTAGCTGGGACTATAGCACACACCATAATACTTGACTTTTGGTTTTATCACATGTTTAATGAAGAATTATCACCAATCCTGCTCAAACTCTTCCAAAAAATTGAAGTTAAGGGAATATATTCCAACTCACTCTATGAGGCCAGTAATATACACCGATACCAAACCCAGATAAAAAACTTATAAGAAGGTGCTGGGGTTATGGCGCAGTGGTAGCGCGCTCGCCTAGCACGCGTGAGGCTGAGACAGGAGAATCACGTGTTCACTGAGGGTTCCATCCTCAGCGACACATAAAAATAAAATATTAAAAAAAAACTTATAAGAAAACCAAAGAGCCATATCCCTTATGAGTAAAGATGAAAAAATCCTCAAAAATATCAGCAAACTTGGGCTGGGGTTTTGGCTCAGTGGTAGAGCACTTGCCTGGCACATGTGAGGCACTGGGTTTGATCCTCAGCATCACATAAAGACAAACAAATAAAATAAAAGTACTCTATCCCTCTGCAACAAAAAATTTAAAAATATCAGCAAACTAAATTCAATATCATGTTAGCATGATTATATACCGGGAGTAAATGGTATTTACATTTAAATTAATCAATGTAATACACCTAAATAATAGAATAAAAGACAAATCCCCATATGATTATCTCAATTGATGCAGAAAAAAGCATTTCACAGTATCCAATATCATTTTTTTTTGTACTTACCATGGATTAGACCCAGGGGCACTTAACCACTGAGCCACATCCTCAGTCCTTTTATATATTTCATTTAGAGACAGGGTCTCACTGAGTTGCTCAGGACCTTGCTAAGTTGAGTACACAATATCTTTTCATAATTAAAAACAACCAACACTAGGAATAGAAAGGAACTTCCTCAACCTGATAAAAAACATATATGAAAAATCCACAGCTAACATCACACTTGTGGTGAAGGAGTGAAACTTTCCTCCTTAGATCAACAACTAGAAAAAAATACATTTTCTTGTTCTTTGATTTTTTAATTGGTGCTGGAGATCTGAACCCTGGGCCTTGCACTTGCTGTGCATATGCTCTACCACTGAGCTACATCACCAGCCCTTATTATTTCCATTTATGTATTTATTTTATTTTTGGTGCTAGGGATTAAACCCAGCAGTGCTTAACCATTGAGCCACACCCCAAGTCCTTTTTACACATTTTCTTTTTTAAATTTGGGACCCTGTTTGCTAAGTTGCTTAGGGCCTCACTGAACTGCTGAGGCTGGCCTCAAGCTTATAATGCTCCTGCCTCAATCTCCCCAGTTGCTGAGATTATAGGCATGCACCACCATGCCTGGCTTAGGTTTTCTATTTAATATTATGCTGAAATTTCTAGCCTGATGAGTCAGACAATAAATAAATAAAAACATAAAGATTATAAAGGAAAAAGTTATGTATATTTGCAGATGACATGACCTTATATAAAGAAAATGACAAGGTATTCACTAAAATATTATTAGAACTAAAAAATGCATTCAGCAAAGTTTCAGATATAAGATCCATATATATCTTTTTTTTAAAAAAAATGAATCAAGTATGAAAGGTGGCACGCAAGCTACTCTGGAGGCTGAAACAGGAGGATTGTGAGTTGGAGGCTAGCCAAGGCAACTTAGCAAGATCCTGAGAATAAAATAATTAGGACTGGGGATATAGCTTGGAGGTAGAGAGCTTGACCACCATGGATGGAGGCTCTGTGTTTGATCTGAGACAAAAGAAAAAGAAAAACAAACAAAAATACCCCAAAGCAATTATATTTTTTAAAATTTTTTTTTAGTTGTAGGTGTACGCAATACCTTTGTTTTATTTTTATTTATTTTTATGTGGTGCTGAGGATTGAACCCAGGGCCTCACACGTGCCAGGCAAGTGCTCTACCACTGAGCCACAACCCCAACCCCGCAATTATATTTCTATACACTGGCAATGAACAATCTGAAGAAGTGGAAACTAAGAGCAATTTCATTTATAGTAAAATCAAAAAAGAACAAAATACTTAGGAAAAAATTAAACAAAAAGAAATATAAGACTTATATACTAAAAACTACACAACATTGAAAGAAATTAAAGAAGACCTCCATAAAAGGGAATGCATCATGTATTTATGGAACAAAAGACTTCATAGTGTTAAAATACAATGTTTCCGAAAGCAATGTACAGATTCAATGAAATCTACCAGAATCCTAGTTAGCCACCCCCCACTAACTGACTCTAAAATTCATACAGAATTATAAAGGAGCCTGACCAGTCAAAACAATCTTGAAAAAGAAGAACAAAAGTAGAAGACTCAAACCAAGTTATTTCAAAACTTACTATGTAGTTACTGTAATCAAGACTGTGTGGTCCTGGCAGGAAGACAGACATGTAGATAAATGCGATAGAATTTCGAGTCCAGAAATAAATGTATACCATCCACAGTCCATTGTTTTGTTTTGTTTTGTTTTTTTGACAAGGGTATCAAGACAATTTAATAGGGGAAAGAATAGTTGTTTTTTATTTTATTTTTTAAAAATATTTTTAGTCATAGATGCACACAGTACCTTTATTTTATTCATTTATTTATATGCAATGCTAAGAATTGAACCCAGTGCCTCACACATGCTAGGCAAGTGCTCTACTACTGAGCCACCCCTTCAGTCCCAATAGTTGTTTTTTTTAAAGAAATGGTGCTAGAATGACTGAATAGCCACAATGAAAAAATTAATTTGCACCTTTACCTCACATCATGTGTAAAAGTTAATTCAAAATGGATAAAGGCTTAGATGTAAGAGCCAAAATGATACAATTCTTAGAAAAAATAGAGGGTTACTCTTCATGCCTCTGGATTAGCAAAGAGTGTCTTAGATATGACACCAAAAAAGAAGAAATAAAAGGAAGAAAATAAATAAGATATCATAAAAATTAATCTATCTTAATATACCTAATGCTTTTTTTTTGGCACCAGGGATTGAACTCAGGGGTACTCGACCACTGAGCCACATCCCAGCCCTATTTTGTGTTTTATGTGGAGACAAGGTCTCACTGAGTTGCTTAGTGCCTTGCTATTGCTGAGGCTGGCTTTGAACTCGCGATTCTCCTGTCTCAGCCTCCCAAAGTGCTGGGTATAGGTGTACGTCACCATGCCTGGCTATATCTTATGCTTTAATGGACACTACCAAGAAAGTAGAAAGCAACCTTCAGAATGAGAGAAATGTTTGGAAATCGAATATCTGATAAGGGGATACCATCTATAATCTATAACATACATTTACAACTCAACAATAAAAAGACAACCCAGTTTAAAAATGGACAAAGATTAAAAGTAAACATTTATTCAAAGAAGTATACAGATGACCAATAAATATCATTAGTCATTAGGGAAATGCAAATCAAAAACACAATGAGATGCTACTTCACATTCATTAGGATGGCCATAATTAAAAATGGACAAAGAACAAGTTTCAGTAACATGTGGAAAAAATTGGAACTCTCGTGTGTTGCTGGTAGGAATAAAAGTTAGTGCAGCTATGCTGGGAAATAGTTTGGCAGTTCCTCAGGAATCTAAATATAGAACTATAATATAAATGCCAGGTGCAGTGGCACACATTTGTAATCCTAGCAGCTCCAGAGGCTGAGGCAAGAGGATCTTGAGTTCAAAGCCAGCCTCAGCAACTTAGCAAGATACTGAGAATATCAGTGAGACCCTGTCTCTAGATAAAATATAAAAAAGTGGGCTGGGGATGTGGCTCAGTGGTTAAGCATACCTGGGTTCAATGCTGGGCACCAAAAAAAGAAAGAAAGAAAGAAAGAACGAACTAAGAAAATCTACTCCTGGGTATATGCCTGAATGAATGGAAACAAGTATTCAAATAACTACTTGTATATGAATGTTCACAGCAGCATTATTCACAATCCCCAAAAGGCCAAAAGGTTCCAGGATACAACAAATGTCAATGGATAAGTGGATAAAGAAAATGTGATCCATCCATACAATAGATTATTATGCAACACACAAAGCAATGAACTACTCATACATCCTATAATGTGAATAAACCTTGAAAATATTAAGCTAAATGAAAGAAACCAGGCAAAAGGGGGCACAAATTATATGATTCCACTTACATGAAAAATCCAGAATTAGTAAATCCACAGAGACAGAAAGAAGATAGGTGGCTGTGAGGGATTGGGTGGAGAAGGAATGAGGACATATTGCTTAATGAACATGAAGTTTTCTTTTGGGGTGAGGAAAATGTTTTGCAACTAGATAGAGGTGATGGTTGCACAACATTGGGGATATATTAAATGCTGCTTGAATTGTTTAAATAGTTAGTTTTGGGGTTGGGAATATAGCTCAGTGGCAGAGCACTTGCCTAACATGCACGAAGCCCTGGACTGGATTCTCAGCTCTGAAAAAATGGTTAGTTTTGCTAGGCATGATGTCATAAACCTGAGGTAGGAGGATCACAAGTTCGAGGGCAGCCATGGCAACTTAGCAAGGCTGTGTCTGAAAAATAATAAAAATAATAAAATACAAGATTTGGAGGTGTAATTCAGTGATAGAGTACCTGTGGGTTCAATCTTCTGTATAGAAAAAAAAAAGATTGGTTTTATGTGATAGAAGTCTCACCTCAATTTAAGCAATGAAGAAATAAATTACTGGAATTAAGATTTTTTGCAATATGATGGAATTCTTCTCTTACATTCCCTTCCTCAAAGCAATGTATAGAAAAATCATTCATTCAGATTCATAAAGTCCTATAATGAGAAAAAACAAGAGGGGGTGTCCAGGGCACCAAACTTTGGCTCTCTTGGTAAATTTTTGCTATTTATGTCATATTTTCTCCGATACCCTTTTAGTCACTGAAATAGTGAATTGTTTTGTCACTCAAACTTCCTTTTTTTGAGCTTAAAAAAGCACTTCTGCCAGGTGTGGTGGCACACATCTGTAATGCTAGCACTTCTGGAGGCTGAGACACAAGAATCACGAGTTCAAAGCCAGCCTCAGCAAAAGCAAGGCTCTAAGCAACTCATTCAGACTCTGTCTCTAAATAAAACACAAAATAGGGCTGAGGATTTGACTCAGTGGTACCAAAAAAAGAGCACTCCTATGGTTGTCATTCTAAACGGATGAATAAAGTGCACTTCCTGTGGGTTTTCCATTAAAAAAAAGAAAAAGAAATGAAGTACTGGCAAATGCTACAACATAGATGCTAGAGTCTTAAGCACATTATGGTAAGTTGAAGAAGCCAGAAGCAACAGGCCATATGTTGTATGATTCCAATTCTGTGAAATGCCTGGAATAGGCAAAACCATAAAGATAGATAGTACATTAGGGATTGCCTAGGGCTGAGGGCAGGAGGGATGGGGAAAACAGGGAGAAACTGCTAATGTGCATGGGGTTTCTTTTTGGGGTGATAAAAATGTTCTGGAATTAGATCATGATGATGATTGAACTACTTTATGAATATGCTAAAGCTCGTTACATCGTACCTTTTAAGAGAGTGAATTTTATGGTATGTGTTACATCTAATAAAAAAGAAAATGTACTGTTCAAAGAAAAATAATAATGTAGTATGAGGTTTATAACACATAAGGGTAACATGTATGAAAATAATAGCACAAAGATCATGCTGGGAGAACTGAAAGTATACTATTGTAACATTCTTTTTTTAAAATTTTTTTTTAGTTGTAGATGGACACAATGTCTCTATTTCATTGCTTTGTACGTGGTGCTGAGGATCGAACCCAGGGCCTCACGCATGCAAGGCAAGCGCTCTACCACTGAGCTACAATCCCAGCCCCCTATTGTAACATTCTTATAGCATATATAAAGAGTTATTATGTGACTTGAATATAGACTATGATCAGTTAAAGATGAATATCAAACTCTAAAATTAATGATGAATATCAAACTCATCACTGAATTAACCAATTAATTAATATGCTATGAAGGGGATAAATGGAATCAGAAAAAAATAATCCAGAACAAGGCATAAAAATGGACAAAGTACAAATGGGACAAGAGAAAACAATAAATGATATATTTAAATTGAACCATAGCAATAAGCACATTAAATGCACTCTATTAAAAAGCAAAGACTGTCCAGCTTTATAAACATTTAAGATCCAACTACATGCACTCTTGGAAATGCACTTCAAATAGAAAGGTTTAAAGTTGTCGGGCACAGTGGCCCATGCCTGTAATTCAAGTGGGCTGAGGTGGGAAGATTGCAACTTTGAGGACAGCCTCAGCAATTTAGCTAGGCCCTAAACAACTGTTTCAGAATAAAAAATTAAAAGGACTGGGGACAAAGCTCAGTGGTAAAATGCCTCTGTGTTTAATCCCCAGTACCAAAGAAAGGAAAAAAAAAAGATTTACAGTAAAATAATGGGAAGGAAAACCAAGTATCATGTTGACATAACCACACACACACAAACACACACACACACACACACACACACACACACACAAAACCCCTGAAAAACTGGATGGAGAAATTGCCATCTTTGTAGATTTCAGTGTGAATAATATTAGGATTTTCTTTACCATATTGCCATTATCGTAATGATAAAATGGATAGTTTCATTAAAAGGGCATGGCAAGGGGCTGGGGTTGTAGCTCAGTGGTAGAGCGCTTGCCTCGCATGTGTGAGGCTCTGGGTTCGATCCTCAGCACCACATACAAAGCAATAAAATAAAGACATTGTGTCCATCTACAATTAAAAAAAATTTTTAAAAAGGGGCATGGCAAAAAAAGAGGCATGGCAACTACAAAGATTTATGCACCTATGTACAGATTATCAAAATAGATGAAGCAAAAAGAGAGCTTCAAGGTGAAAAGCCTTAGCACATTTTCATGCACCCAAGGCCACTTCTACTTGCTTAGAGGATGAAAGAAAATTCAGGTTTCCTAGGGTAGAAGGAAGTGATAGTGAGAATGGCTTCAGGCTGTCATCACTTCACACTCCACGGGGGGTGGCCTTCTATGCTGTGATAGGCCTTAAGGCGGGCAACAGCTGCTACATCTCAAAGTGCTAGTCAATTTAAGAACACCCTTAAATCCACTTTTTCAATTTTTTTATGTAGGTGGACATAATACCTTTATTTACTTAATTTTATGTGGTGCTGAGGATCCAACCCAGTGGCTCACACTGGTGCTAGGCAAGCTTTCCACCACTAAGCCACAACCTCAGCCCTTCATCCCTCTTTTAAACCCGGTAACCTCAAAGCCAGGTTTATTTCCTGAGTATTGTTACACTAAGCAGGACCCTTTTTGGCCTACAGGTTTGTCAACTTTAATTTTTCTTGCCTCTGTAATCTGATAAATAACCCTTTACCATTTGGCCCATTTGCCTTGCTGTTTATTCATCTGACTCACATCCTAAATTTCTTCTGAAAGGAGCCAAATTAGGAAAACTACTACATATGAAATATCACCAATGGTGGGTATAGTTAGCAAATTCATGTTGTTTGTGTTTATGTATATTAAGTGTAAAGATTTAGTTTTCTCCTCCCTAGAGTACTATCTATATTATCTATAATAGATGATAGATAATCTCTGGATGGTCTCAGATTTACATCACTGGTCCTTACTAGAGCATTAGTAGCATTGTAGAGTTTGCAGACCAGAGAATTCAAATTCCAAGAGCTCATTTGGATTCAAGAGCCCTGAGGAAACTCATAAGAGGTGGGCGCCAGGCTGGACCCATAAGGTTTTCTTTTGGGCGGGTGGGCCAGTACCATACATTGAACTCAGGGGCCCTTGACCACTCAGCTATGTCCCCAGCCCTATTTTGTATTTTATTTAGAGTTAGGGTCTCATTGAGTTGCTTAGTGCCTCGCTTTTGCTGAGGTTGTCTTTGAACTTGTGATCCTCCTGTCTTAGCCTCCTGAGCTGCTGGGATTACAGGCATGTACAACCGTGCTCAGCCCATAAGGTTTTCTTTTATTACAGAAGCTTTTGCCAGACCGACAGGAATACCCCCAAGGTACAGCAAATTCATTACAAGTTACCTGTGTCCAAGGGCTAATTCCAAAGGGGGACAGGTGCCACAGTGGTACTAGGAAAAACACTTATCTTTACCTGGGAACCAAGGTTTCCAAAACATGTAGTCTAGCACTTCTCAGAAGGCAGAAAACCCTGTACTTGAACCCTATGCATCACTACTAGAATGGATCTGATTTTATTCAAACAAGCATCTTTATGGCTAGAAGATGATTAGATTTTGAGAGAAGTATTTAGTAACTTGTCCTGTGGTTTTGAGAAAGTCATTGAATCATTCCAAGACTCAACTTTTCATCTGTAAATTGGAGACCAATCCTTGTACTGTTTGAATGTATGAGTTGTTGAGGCTTAGCTGAAATGTGTGAAGAATGACATTTTAATGAAAATTATATAATTATAAAGTGTTACACTTATTGCTACTGAGGCATTCAAGGTAGTCTTCTTTAGAGCCCAAGTAAAGGTCAAATTATTGTCAGAGAAAGGTACACAGATATGACATCTGGGTCAAAGATATAATAGCATATCTCTTCTCCAGTATACTAAGGTGACCACATCATTCTGGTTCAATTGACTTTGGATTGCTATCTATCATGGTACCTTATAGCTAATAAACATTCAATAAATGTTTGTTAATGTAGAACTTGGGAGACAGGCTTATCTAGATTTGATTCCTTCAGTGTCTCAAATTATGAGTATTTCCACCATACAAACCTTCAAAGCACACTAAATATATTTTAAAAAACACTGTTCTTAAGATGTAAATGACATATGACTTACAAATATTATTCAGTTTATTTTGGAGCTGCCTAGGGATGAAGGTGTTTGCACAGCCCAGCCTGAGAAAAGAGCTTCTCTGCCAAAGAAGCCAATTGAAGTGTTGGCCAAACAAAAGTGATTTCTCTTTGCTTGTATGTTGAGAGGCCTGGGAAGTGCTACCAGAGCCAATTCCTAATCAGGCTTTTAGGAAGAGAATCTTTGAGAGCCTAGTTGCCCTTTAATTTTGGATGCAGAAATGGGGAAACTGGGTCATCTTTTAGAATATTTGCCATTGATTTTTATGAAATTGAAAGAATTCATGAAACAAAATGAGGAATCTGGAAGTAAGGCTTTCGATAAACCAACCTCCACCATCAACAATGAGCTCAACGAATCATTACAACTGCTTATTTATTTTTATAGGCAATAGTGCCCTCTTGTGTTAACTTCTGAATAAATTTGGCATAACCAGTGAGTTTTCAATTAATGATGCTAATTGAGGCAAAGAACCTCATAGGCACTGCAAGAACTAGAAAGTGTTTTTCAATTTTCTTTGGATGATGAAAAACTCTATAAAAGCACACGGTGTCCAATAGAACCATCATAGAACCTCCTTTGGAAGTGATGAGTACAATACCAGGTTGGCATTAGCCTGCAGATCAAGCCAACAACAAGCTATAAAAGAAAAAGGAATGTATAAAAGCAAAAGGAACTGCATATACAATTCCTTTGGTGGAAATAGTGCTACCAGGAGTTTTCTTCCAAATAAGCAGCATATACCAAGAGTAGATGTTTCCACGGACCAACTCTTCCATATAGCTGCAGAACATTAGGATTTGGTTCCTATGTAACATTGTAATCAAGAAATATTTATTAATGGTAAAACAACATTTGGTTAACATTCCTATTTGGTAATCAAACTGGTTGATTAAGCAGAACATCTCATTTACTGCTTGCTCATGTGGGAAAACCATTGACTACAGATGACTACTAAACTTACCAAAGGCAACTACTAGAACAGCTAGCTTAAGAATAATTCTGGAATAATCAGTGGCAAAGAAGGGTCAACAACATTAAGGTTCTGGAATGAATTGGATTTATGTACTTCAAACAACCAAGCAGGGCTAGGAAATGATAAATGATTTAAGAAACACATGGACTAGCTGTATATCCAACAATTTAAAAGTCACGAGGTCCTTTTTGAGCCAAGGTCTTTAACCAGCTATATATGAGAGGGAACTCTATAAACAGCAAAACCTCTAGAATCAGTATTTGCATCTCTAACTCAAGGGGCAATCTTTGAATGTACACCATGTTGAAAAATCTACGGGATATAATGTAGCATTTTCAGTTAGAGAATTACCCTTCAGTCTTCTCATGCACGGGGGTACATGGGAAAAAAAGCTAAAATTTACAACTGGCTAGCCAAAATCAACAAAATTATTAATTACCATTGTCAAGATCCCTAAATTTTACCACCATACAGTCTAAGTTTTGATTTTACAAGGGTTCATATTAGGATCTAAAATTCTCAGAATTGTTTTTATTATTTTATACTTTAGCTGTAACATAAAATTTTGTTATAAAGGCTTTTAATGTCTTTTATTTTTAGCAAGTCCTCAACTAGTTTAGAGAGCTACATGTGGTTCATTCTTAATCATTAGGAATATTAACTCACTAATCTGCTTTAAACATTATTAATAAATTTTTCCAAATAGAAACTAGTTCTGCTCCCTTTCTCAACAATACAATGTTAAGAAATTTATTGTCTCAAAAATACCTTCCAATAGGTTGATTTCTTCATTGGTAAAAGTTTAGATTACTGTTTTCTCAAGGCTGGAGTTGTAGCTCAGTGGTAGAGCGCTTGCCTAGCATGCGTGAGACACTGGGTTCGATCCTCAGCACCTCATATAAATAATAAATGAATAAAATAAAGATCCATCAACAACTAAAAAAATATTTTTAAAAAGTTTATATTACTGTTTTCTGTTGGCTATCATAATGAACCAAGTCTACAGAAGTCGATTCCCTGAGAAAGGAATAAGTGTTGATGTTCAGATGTAGTCTATCTGGAAATAAGCAAGTTTTTACACATAGGCTAAAGAGACACAGCAAACCATTCTTACAACATATATCTTTAATTAAATTGATAGTAGTGAGTTAAAAAACATTCAGTGAGAAGATGATAGCTAGGGAAATAAGGTAACCTATGACTATTTATAATAAAATGTTTAAAATAAAAAAGAGTAAAAAACATCCATTGGCGTTTTGTAATTGAAGAGGGAAGACTAACCAAGTATTGTCTTCCCAGTTCTTGTAAATGTGAGACCACAGGAGAATAATTCTTACATAAGAAGCACCAGGAAAAAATGTTAAATTTGTGTGGTAAATTTTGTTTCTCAAAATTGTTGAGGAGTTTGCCCAGTAAGGGATGAACAGAAACAAGATGTAAAAAACATTAAAACAGGGGGGATCTGGTCTTACCAGATTCTTGTCCTGGAGAATACAGCAAAAAGTAAAATACTTCATTGGATATTATAATTTGATATATAATATAAACCTTTAAATTTCTGATTAAAGTGGCTAAATGACCCATATTTTTAAAACTCAAATAAGAACTTAGGGGATAAAACTCAAAATAAATTTACTCTCAGTAGTAATGATGTAAGAGTATAAATTCTCTCACGTATAAAATCTTGCTGTCGTATTCTAGGCATTGTTACATGTTCTGTAAAGAGTGATTCATTCCAGGTCACATCTAAATGACTCAAAATTTTGAGCAAAAAGTTTGTTTACACGATATACACATTCGTTACTTACAGAGCAAAATAAGCTTAACACTTTTATATTAAAAACCTGGGATACAGTAGGATTAGTAGCACCATGAAACATAATTCTTCCCCCAAACTGCAGTCTTTTATTTTACTCAGTGTGATTCTTCTCTTAATTGAATTTTTAATGTGCTGTTTTAGTAACTGGGCAAAATATATAATCTTCATCTTGTAATCCTTGGAGAAGTCATTCTGGACCCAAAAGGTAAATTCACTTCCTTATTTCTTTCATAAAAAAATAAGAGGCCTTGCTCTGATACATTGCTGAGGTACATCTGAATCTTCATGGTTACTAGTAGCATGCTCTCTTGGTCATATATAGTAGCACCATTGGTGATATAGCAGTGGTAAAGTTGGGGAGAGTGAGACAATGCATCCTGGGTATTTTATATATCTGTCACATTTAAAAACACAACACATTCTTCAAAATGTTATGTCCTCTTCATGCACACTTGACATCGGCTAATACGTGTCCTCAAGTCTCCTGCTTTCAGTGTTTCTGACTGAGGTTTACTGGGAAGTAAGAAAGAAGACAATTAGAATCACCTTTTCTGACTTCATTTCTTTACCTTTATGATATTTCAGTTCTATTAAATCCACGCCTAAACATTCTTTTTGTGTTAAGTGGCTCTACTGATTGACTCAATGGTTTCTTTCTGAGCAACATGACCTAATGAGTGACTCACATGGACCAAGAGCCACTACTGGACAAAGGTATTTTTGTGAATGTTCTAACCACTGTCATCCTTCTATATTTGTTTCTCCTTCCTTTTCTTCTGTTTTTTAAATATTTTTTTAGTTGTGGATGGACACAATGTCTTTATTTTATTGCTTTGTATGTGGTGCTGATGATCGAACCCAGGGCCTCACGCATGCGAGGCAAGCGCTCTACCGCTGAGCCACAGCCTCAGCCCCTCTCCTTCCTTTTCTCTGATACATTTTCTGGTATTCTAGAATGAAAGAGATCCAGGTAACCGATGATCAATATTTGATAAGAACCATAAGAAAAGTATCAAGTAATGATAACTCAAAAGAACTACCACATAAAAAAAAATAAAGGTATCCTGAAAACAAATTTCAGTAGACTAAAGTATCCTGAGGTACAAGTATTATGTGTGATCATACATATTCAAACACTTGGATGAGAGTCCTTAAAACATTCTTGGGCCAGGCACAGGGGCACATGCCTGTAATTCTAGCAGCTCAGAAGGCTGAGGCAGGAGGATCCCAAGTTCAAGACAAACTTCAGCAACTTAGCAAGGTCTTAAGCAACTTAGTGAGACTCTGTCTCAAAATAAAAAATAAATGGGCTAGGGATGTGGCTCAGTGGTTAAGCGCCCTTGGGATCAATCCCTGGTACCAAAAACAAACAAACAAACAAACAAAACAACAACAACAATAAAACATTCTGGGAAAGAAGATCATTGATTGGGGTAGAAAACACAGATCACAGCTTCAAATCCTGGAATGGTCTTGTTCTAGTAGATGAGCTGTTGACTTTTTATTGTACAGATCACATAACATTTCCTTGTCTCTGTTCTGTTATTGAAGGAAGACCAGTGAGCCATCTCTAACCATACTGATCAACGTTAGTCAGGTCTATTTTTTTTTAACTGAGTCAGATGAGGAAAACAAGCAAGAAAAAAGGACACAGTCCAATAAATTCCCAATAAACCACCCATGAATTTTCTCTTTCTTCCCTATCATCTCTGAAGGAAGTTTGGACACGAATTAAAGCCATAAGTACCTTACCTGAACATGTCTGACATATCTACAGTTGCCAGCCAAAAGCTATAGGAGTTGGCATAGTAGTTACATGTTCCCCGCCCATGACATTCGATGAAGGGAGCCGAACGAAACTCTTCCAAACAGGATCCAGGGGAAGCCAGGGCTTGACCTGACCCCTCTGCCCCTGCACTTGTATGCTAGAAAACACAAGGAAAAAAATGTGCCACGATGCCTATGTGCCATAACAACTTAGTGAATATCCAGTGATGAGTAACTGGCTTAGTTTCACAAATTCAGGACCAAAGGTAACAATAGTCTCCACATCAAGGGTAGTGTACAAAAGCAAATAGGTAGATTATGAAAATATGTTCTAGAAAATGTGTAAGTGGGAACACAGAAGCTACTTGAGGTTCAAAAGCTTCTTTTTTTGTGGTACCAGGGACTGAACTCAGGGGTACTCAACAACTGAGCCACATCCCCAGCCCTATTTTGTGTTTTATGTAGAGACAGGGTCTCACTGAGTTGCTTATCACCTCGCCCTTGCTGAGGCTGGCTTTGAACTCGCGATTCTCCTGTCTCAGCCTCCCAAAGTGCTGGGATTACAGGCGTGCGCCACCGCACCCAGCTGAGGTTCAAGCTTCTTACTGTGCAAGTTATAGGGATTCCTCAAACTGGAGAGAAATAAACATAGGATAGACAAGTGAGTTATGATGACAAAGGCAAGGAAGATTGTTTCATACCATCATGAAGGAATAACCAATCCACAGAGAATCCCATCCTTGAGGACAATGTGGAATCTGGATGGTCTGACTATGAACTGCAATCACCACAGCTGGAACTTCACATACTGCACATCTGGTAAAGGAAAGGGAGAGAGAACATAATTTACAGAGGGAGTATGTAGTAAACAGCAACACTGCTTCTTTGGAAGCCTTCCTGATAGGGAGGCCCATTAAAGTATCTTCAGGGCTCAGAAAAAGTAAAGACAGAATTTTGAGAATTGCATTTGCACAAGCACTCTATCTTCTAATGTACATAAAAATTATAAACTGAAACTGGAAACTTTTTTCAAGAAACTAGACACCACTGTTTCAAGAAACTAGACATTTTGACCTTATACTCTGCCCTAATTTTTTGTGTTCATACTCTTGTAGTCAATGCTATAAGTGCTCTAAGAGTCTGATTTAGTGTACTGCATATACTACTTGTATCAAAGTGCCCAATGAGAGAGTAGACATTTACTGATGCAACAACTATGGTAAGAACAATGTCTGGTAAGCTGGATAAGACACAAGTAGACACTTGATTAACCTCTGCTCATTATTCTTAGTCCAAAGCATACTTATTAACCATTTGACAATATCCAAGTAAGTACAACATATCCAGAATGGTGGGTAGGTGCTCAAGCACTTAGAGATGTGGCCAAAAAATTCAAAATAAAGTAAAAGAGCAACAAAATATTTACAACTGAGTCTACCAGATTGTTTATAAGGGGACCTCTTGAAGTATGACTGAGGCCAACTTAGCCCAGTTTGCTGACATATTACATTTAGAGGACTTTTTACTCCTCAAAGTTGAGACTGATAAAACTATTGGTTACATATGCAAACACACACACATTCTCTAAGGATTTAGGCAAATATATTGAAAAGGACATTTTGAGTTTATTACTAAGGCTGAATGAGTTTTAATCATTATATTCAGTGTTACAGGAACTATACTTTTCAGTGATTCATCCTTTACAGTTATTAGAACCCTAGATCATGATCAGAATAAAAGTACAAATATCCAACATTCCTGGGAGATTGAGTTAAATAGGGTTCCAAGGCTGCAAAACCCCAGGAAATCACTATTAAAAGTACCATTCTCCTCTTAGTTACTCATGGGCCAAATCTTAGCTATCACTTTCTCCTTCCCACACCTAATCAACTGCCAAACCCTATCTATCCTAATGATGTGATACATGACCCCCACTGAAAGATCTAATCTCCTCACATCAGGAGTACATCAATTCTATCCAATCAACTAGTCTCTCTACCTCTTGACTATCCATTCCATAATGCATGTTATAAACTGTTGGCTTTTTAATCTTCCACAAGGTGTAGCTCAAAATTCGAGAGTCTCCTCATAATATACCAAATAAATTCCGAGCTATAATTTGGTACTGAAAGTATCCTACCATCTGGGTCCAAGCTAACTTTCTAATCATTTCTCCACATGCAATTGTTAAATACTATGTTCTAGCTACATTAATGTATTACTCATTCTCATTTTCTCTGCCTAGTATGTCTTTTCCTTTTATAATGGCCTGTGCCTCAAATTCTTTCAATTCATCATGGACAGATCAGTTTAAATACATTTCTTCCATACAGCTAACTAGATTTCTCCAGTTAGAATTAAATTCATTTCCCTATGCTTTTTAATGTTTCTAATTGATCTATCATAGCATTTAGTCCAAACCTGTCATATATCAGATTAATTTATTTATATTTGTCTAAAGATTAGACTTTTTTGTTTTTGTATTCTACACTGTGTATATCATAGGATCTAGTGGAAATCAGATCCCCAATAAATACAGATCAAACTAAAAACCAAATTGAACATTATAAGGCACCACTGTTTACTTAACTGGGAGGGATATCAGATTATTAATTGTAGACTAATTTATGACTAGCTAAACTAACGGGGTTGGTAAAAGTCAAAAGCTAAACCAATGCCTCACCGACTAATGAATGGCTGGATGCTCTGGCCCTTCAGGGGTTCCATGCTCATTGGCATGGGCTCTGGGGTGGAAAGCCAGTAAGAATAGTCATTTCTTGAAGCAAAGTTGCAAACATTATTGATGTTGCAGAACATAAAAGGCATCGTACTAAAACGACGAAGGCAGCTGCCAGCCGTCCCTAGGAAGAATTGGAAAGAGAAAGAGGAAGAACTGCATTATGATGATACTTTAGTTTCTTCTAAAACAATAACAAACAACCTTTCAAAAAGAAAGACAACATTTTTTAGATAATACATGCACATTATTTCTTAAATTCTATGATGTACTCATATTTTAACATTTACTAAAATCAGGATATATTTTTTTAAAAAATATTTTTAGTTGTAGATGGACACAATATCTTTATTGTTTATTTAGTTTTTTTATGTGGTGCTGGGGATTAAACCCAGTGCCTCACACATGCTAGGCAAGTGCTCTCCACTGAGTCACAACCCCAGCCCATAAAATCAGGATATATTTTACAATTTATGCAGGCATTTTTGTTCTATCTCATTATATATTTCCCAGTGCTGTTTTTAAATTGATGATGCATCTTATAAACAATAATATATTATGGAAAATATTTAGTCATTTATTATGTAAATGTGAAGAATGCATACTTAATGCTTATATTAATATTTCCTACCCTGGCCTGCCCTCTCTTCGAAAACATCCCCATGTGTGAGGAAAGAAGGATAGAGGAGAAAAAGGAACTAGATTTTGAATTTTAGAGTTGGTAGAGGCGATAAACATTATCTTCACTAGTAATTGAGCCTTTCTGTTTCTATTCACTCACAAAAAGATGATAAAAATTAGGTACTGTCTCACATGTGATATTTATTTTTTTCATCAGAAGTTAAACTACTTGATACCATGCAAGTATTAGGCTATTAGTTATTGTCTCTCAGCTCCAAATCCTCCTTTTATAGTCTACTTAATAATACCAGGGTCTAGGACTTAACGAACAACATTTCTACATTGCCAGTTATCATTGTTGGGTTTTTGTGAATATTGATATTTAAAACCAAATTTTTTCATCACTCTTTTAAATATAGCAAATGTAATGATTTGAAATTTAACATTGCCATTTAAAAATGTGTGAAATCATTTTTAACAGTTGGAAATGATAAATTATATCTTTTGTATTTAGAAATTATATTTCAATTCCATTACTTTCACACAGTTTAATCCTAATGAATTTTCTAAAAAATTTTGTGGAGTCTTTCATTGATCATCCTATTATATATATATATTTTTTTTTAAAATAGGTGGATACAATGTCTTTATTTTATTGGTTTGTATGTGGTGCTGAGGATCGAACCCAGGGCCTCACGCATGTGAGGCAAGCGCTCTACTGCTGAGCTACAATCCCAGCCCCTATTATATTTTATTAAAACAAAAATTTAAGGGTTGGGGTTGTAGCTCAGTGGCAGAGCACTTGTCTCACACATATGAGGCACTGGGTTTGATCCTCAGCACCACATAGAAATAAATAAACCACATAAAAATAGATAAATAAAATAAAGATATTGCGTCCATCTATAACTAAAAAATATTTTTAAAAACCCAAAAATTTAAATAAAATAACTGTTAAACTTTTTGTGGCCATAAGTCTTTATGGGTTGATTATTTTATTTTTTATTTACTTGTATGTTTATTTTGCAGTACTGGGGACTGAACCCAGGGGTGCCATAACACTGAGCTACACCACCAGTCCTTTTTTTTTAAAATATATTTTTCAGTTGTCAGTGGACCTTTATTTTATTCATTTATATGTGGTGCTGAGGATCGAACCCATTGCCTCAAACATGCCAGGCAAGCGCTCTTCCACTGAGCCACAACCACAGCCCCTCCTTTTTGTTTTTGAGACAGGGTCTTTCTAAGTTGCTGAGGTTGCCTGCAAACTTGCCATCCTCCTGCCTCAGCCTCCCAAGTTGCTGGAATGACAGGCGTGTGCCACCATGCTCAATTTTAAATATTTTATTTTCATTGTAAGCTAGACTGTCAGGGAAGAGAGTGCAAAAAAGGAGGAAAATTTTGTGGGAGAAGGACTAGATAAAATTATCTAAAGATATTAAATTAACTTCATTAACTAGCACTTTGATATTTAATTCAACTTATCTAATGTCATATTGAACACAAATCCCTTTCTCTTTGTATTGCATTTTTTTTTGCAGTGCTGGGGATTGAATCCAGGTCCTCAAGCATGCTAGGCAAGCACTCTACTACTGAGCCACATTTCCAGCCCTGCATTACTTTTTATAATTTCATAGTGCTTGAAAATTTCTAATGGTTTTCTATGGATGTGATAGATCATCATGATTATTATTAATTCACAATTGATTAAAAATTAAGACATTGTAGGGGTGGGATTGTGGCTCAGTGGTACATTGCTTGCCTTGCACATATGAGGCACTGGGTTTGATCCTAGCAACACATAAAAGATAAATAAATAAAATAAAGGTACTGTGTCCATCTACAACTAAAAAAGTTAAAAAATAAAGACAATTTTGATAATTTCTAAACAAAAAAGATAAACTTTTATTACAAACAGATTTGTTTTTTCTCTTTTTTTTTTCTTTCTTTGAGGTGCTGGGGATTAAACTCAGGGCCTCATGCATGCTAGGCATGCTACCACTAAGCAACACCACTAGCCTCAGAAATATATTTCTTTAAAAAAAATTTTTTTAGTAGCAGATGAACACAATACTTTTATTTATTTATTTTATGTGGTGCAGAGGATGGAACCCAGTGCCTCACACGTGCGAGGTAAGTGCTCTACCACTGAACCACACCCCAGCCCCAGAAATATATTTCTTTTTTTAAAATATTTTTTATTTATTTTTTTAGTTGTAGGTGGACAGAATATCTTTATTTTATTTTTATGTGGTGCTGAGGATCGAACCCAGTGCCTCATGCGTGCTAGGCGAGCACACTACCACTGCACCACAATCTCAGTCCCAGAAATATATTTCTTAATGAGATGGATTAGAACTTAGTTATAGAGTTTCAGTTAATGGAGACTTAAAGATTGTTATTTTGAATTGTTTCTTTGAATTTGTCTCTGAGGTATTTTTACTTTAAGTCAACGTAGCACAATATGATCTTTTATAGATGGGAGATGGTGAAAAGGTATATGGGAAAGGTAATTACTGGAAAGCATATTCATAGGCAGGTTAACTTCAGGAATCCTTGGAGACCAAGGATTTCAAAATTGATTCCTTGAAAATTATGCTTGTGTACCTCTTGGAAATTCTTCATGTATCCAAAAGGGGTATATTTATCTCAGACTGAATATGATTTATAAAAGACTGTAGATCACCAGAATCACTTAGAATTTAATACAATATGTTTGGGACAAACCTAGGAATGTTTTCCAAATTTCCCTAGGTCAAAAATCATTGATTTGGTCTAATTTATCTATTTTTCCAGAAAAAATAAAAACTGGCTTAGAAAGAAGTGACTGCCTTGAGGTCATGCGAGAATGAACGATAGCATGGCATAACTGAAAAAAGAACACATGTAGAAGTGGCAAGGGTTGAATTCAATTCCTTTCTCCATCACATTTTACCTGTGTGGCTTGTAATTAAATCATTAAACTTGTTAGCCAGTTCCTTTGTATGTGAAAAGGAAAAAATGTCCTATATTTTTATCATAGTTGTAAAAATCAAATTAGATAATAAACATAAAAGTATTTTGTACATTATTATAGTAATTTTAAAAGAAAACTAATCTATTGCCTACATTGGGGACAGAGTTGGAAATATCTCTAGTCTCATAAAGAAAAGGAAGAGGTACTTTTATGGGAAGGCCCATAATGTTGGGATCTAGGGTATTTATCATGTCTGTGCTATTGGCTGCCCACAGTAATCCAGGATCCTGGATTATAGTATCCAAATTTAAAGAGAGAGAAGGAGAGAGAGAGAGAGAGAGAACCCATCCACTCCCAATGCCTCCCATACCCTGAAATTATAAGGCTTTACAAGACAAATAGGTCTCATTATGTTTTTCTTTTCCTCCTAGAGAGAAGTTTTGGTATTCCATCTATATGTCCCCTCTATCTTCTTTTTTTACATACAATAATCCTTCCACTTATCAAAATAAATCTATTTATTCGATCAGGTGATTGTTTCTTTAGTATCAAGGCCAAACTTACCAGGACTCTTTGCTTATCCGTCAAGATATTTCTAATTTAATCATTGAATGAGCACTAGAAAAGTCTCTGCAATCTAAGACCAGTCTTGGGATTTTGAGCCCTATTACAGCCTTCCTGTGTCTAAGGCCAAAACTACACCAGAGTTAGGGACAGTTTGTAACCTCTAAGTCTGAATGCAATCTTTGACTGCTCTTGATTGACCAAATACATGCATTCTGAAATGTTAAAATGACATACTGAACAGAAGACTCCATTTTCTCTTTGCATTATATTTTCAAATTTCATGGTGCTCAAAGTTTCTCATGGTTTCATACTGACCTAATAGGTTAGAGCTGAAGCTTGATTATGCATTAGATTTGTGTCAGTGAAGAGAGAACGGACAAAAAAGGAGGAAAATTTTATGGGAGAAAGACTAGAGAAAAACATTTAAAGATACTATTTAATTAACTAGATATTTAATATTTAAAATTGTCTAAAAATATCAATTTAATGAAGATTTGTCAATTGTAAACTTATAAAGTATGTAACATAAAGGAAGCAAAAGATGAAAAGAAAACAAAATATTGAAAAAGAGAAAAATAAGAAAATAAGAAAAGAGGGAAAAGAAAGATGGGAAAAGTTCCTACTGCTTTATTTGGGTACATAAATTTATCTGTGGCCACTGGCTTCCCATTTCCTTCTACTCTGATTAGCCAGAATTGGCTGGTGGGTATGTCCATATGCCCTGGAAACAGAGTGAGTAGAGCAGACCTCTGGGGTTCTACTGCTACACTGTTTTTATAAAATGAATGTTTCAGCCAATGAGACCTCAGGAAACCTCTAACTATAGACATCCCAGAAATTAGGAAACCCAGACTATCTTTAAATGTTTTTATGTAGGCAAATGAGATAGTGAATCCTAAATATGAGCCCTGGATCAAATATTGAGATTGCAAGATTCAACATCAAAATTGCAGGAAAAGAAGTGTTGAGAATAAAAGAGTCCTTGAAAGTCATCCAGTCCAGCTTCATTTCATCAACCAAGCTGCCCATACCAGTATAAAAAAGATACATGGAAACACATGAAATGAACTAGATTCTATATGGAAATATGACATTTTAAATAACTTTAAATTACTCTGATAATATTTTATAAAGCTATGGCATTGTTTTAGGAACTAAAAACTAGCATAATTAAGCAATGACCTTACTTTCTTTGATCTAGGAACCAAGGGTCTCTTCAGAATTTATCTTTCAACTTGATGAAGACCAGTCTCAGAGAAGAGGAAACTATCTCCCATGAATTATAAACACTGCCCACTCAGGCAGCTGCTATACTATAGAGAGCAGTTTAATTTTCCTTAATAACTAAGCTAACTGAAAGTAAATGTGGCCCTTTTGAACATGCTTTGCTTTAGGCCAAGGAATATACCTCACACTAGCTAATTAATGCCTTTAGTTTATGTTTAAATATTACTTATTTAAAAACCACAGGAAATATATTCAGTTGCCCTTGACATGGTCTTCAATTTTAAATCCATAATAGAAAAGGGTGGCCTAAGTTTGTCCAAGGCTATCCTAGAACCCAACAGGATTTTCAAAACAAAAAATGTACAATATGAATAAGATGCCAATTATCTTACCTAAGTCTTGACCATGGGCTCTTTTATTTCCTTGTACATACAGGAGAGAAAAGCCTTCATAGACTTGGACTGTTCCCTGTGGGCACTGGGGTGCATCAGTTGTTTGGCTGTGGCGTGTAATGAGAAATCCATGAGCAATAGAAGAGGTTCCTGGAGGACCTGGGGGACCTTGCAATCCATCTGGTCCTGGGGGACCATCCAAACCACGAGTACCTGTTTTCATGAAATCATCAGCATATAAGACTAAGTAAAATCTGACCCACTATATGGCTATTGACAAAACACAGTGACCTCATTTATTTAATTAATTTATTCAATATTTATAGTGTCAGCTGGGCGTGGTGGCACACGCCTGTAATCTCAGTACTTTGGGAGGCTGAGGCAGAAGGATCATGAATTCAAAGCCAGCCTCAGCAAGAGTGAGGCGCTAAGCAACTCAGTGAGACCTTGTCTCCAAATAAAACACAAAATAGGGCTTGGGATGTGGCTCAGTGGTCAAGTACCCCTGAGTTCAATCCCCAGTACCAAAAAGAAAAATTTATCGTGTCTATAAAGTCATCATAATATTTCATGAGCACCAATTACAAGTAACAAACATATGGTTTCTGTCCTCAAAGAGATTTAAATGTATTTTTCCTCAAGCATTGCTTGAAAACATCAGGTACTAAAGTAGTGGGTTAATGAAACTATGGATGGGACGAAGTGATGTGATGGGGAGCCTGTATGTTATCTATTCTCTTGCTATACTAAAGGAGTCTGAATCTCATGACCCAATTTCAGCCTGCTGTTTTGTTCATCAAGGAAAAAGGTAGGGTGTTGTTTCTATCGGTCTGCCCGCTATAGGAAAGTGCTGAAAAACACTTTCCTTTGAATCTATCTGAGGAATTATTCTCAGGCACACCTTGATGTTTAGAAAATAGGCAGAGTATTCTGAAGAAACCTTTTCAAAATGTCAATTTATTTTTTAAAGTTTTTCTTTATTTATTTATTGGTACTGGGGATTGAACCCATGGGCCCTTTACACAGACCTCTTTATTTTTTATTTTGAGACAGGGTGTCATTGATTTGCTGTGGCTAGTCTTGAACTTGGGATCTTTCTGCCTCAGTTTCTGCAGGTATTGGGATTACAGGGGTATGCCACCATGCCTGGCCCAAAATGCCTATTTCAATCTCTTACTGGTTCCCCTTCACCATTCAGTCACTTCATTTGAGCTTACTTAAAAGTTTTCTTTGTATACAGGTGTTTAACCCCTATGTATGTATAGACTTAAATTTTTAATAAACTTCATAGCAATGCCTGTGATGAGATTGACACCAACTTGTTTCTTCCCTGGAAATATGAAATTAATGAATTGTAAGGGTGTTGGGCTCTAGGAAGGCCATAGTATTACCACTCTGCCTTATTGCCACTGATTTTTTTCCAATACAAATTCTTCATTCTTATATTATTTAAAGTTATATTTATATTATCTAGAGTTGCTAACATATATCAATAGTCTACTGAGTTTATGATCTTCTATTCCTATTTTAGCAATCTCACAAGTATTTTTTAAAATTACAAGTTGACTCAAATTCTTTTGTAAGTAGGTTGACTACAGTTGGAAATTTAGTAGGTACCAGAGTCAATATTATTAGGAGCACCTTATTATTGAGTGACCTGCAATATCTGCATATCAATATATCCTCTCAGCATAAGATGTCATTATGTCTCTCAAAGGTCTATGAGGATCACTTAAACTTTTAAATTTCATTTACATGTACTACATTTTGTGGGTGACATTATACCTTACTGTGATATTTTCAAATGTGGAAGGATCCATTAATAGTTCCAAGGTGGTCAAGGGATTTAAATCAACACAATGAAACCAGTAGAATAGGTAATTACATTGAGTACCTGGAGGAAGATCTGAGTTTTCCAGTGCTTTACACACATATATAAAAGTAACCATCTGTGGCAAATCTCCTGGGATTTGCCTTCTTATTTTTTTTTCCAGCTCCAGATTCACGAGCCAGTTCTGTTTCAAAAGAAAGATCTTACAGTTCTAAGTGGAGACCTATATCCTGAGGCCTCCCAGACATAAAGACCACTATCATCAGCACTGTTTTAGCCATCTTACCTGGTTGACCTGGCAGACCTGGGTCTCCTTTGCGCCCTCCTGCACCATCAAAGCCAGGGAGTCCATTGCGGCCAGGATCTCCTGGAGGGCCAATTGGACCTACAGGAAAAGAATGGGGTTTTCAAATGTGAATAGAATAAGTCTACATTCAGAGAGATCTAGCATACTTAAGATTATTTTTAAAAGTGAAGAAAAAAGAAGCAGAGAAGGATGCAGCCTTAGTTTAAACATTCCATTTGCCTCTGAGGAGATCCCCCTTAATATGGCAGTTGTACTCTCTTCACATTCAGAAGCAGACAGGAATGCATGTCTCATCTTTTGTTATCTATCCCACCACAGGTAGGGCTGTTACTGCCAGGCACACTTAATTTATGGAAAGACTGACACTCATTCAATAAAGGAAAAAACATTGAAGTTAGTTGTATAATCAAAGTTGGCTATAAGCATACAGTCCAATAGCCAAGTAGACCAAAGTTAGTTTTAAATCAAGGGGCAAAGTGAAGCAGGCCTGGAATCCCAGTGACTTGGGAGGCTGAGGCAGGAGGATCACAAGTTTAAAGGTTAGCTTGGGTGATTTATAAATATGCTATCTCAAAAAAAATAAAATAGAAAGGGCTGGGTATGTAGCTCAGTGGTAGAGTACCCAGGGTTCAATCCCCAGTACTGCCAAAGAAGAAAAGGTCAAGGTAGACCTGGGGAAGTAGTTAATGGTCCAGCACATGCATGAGGCCCTGTGTGTGATCCCAGGTTCCATCCCTAGTGCCATATCTTTGTATTGGGTGAGGTGGAGAAAGCACTAGACCTAAGTGCATGTTCATTTCATTACAGGGTTTTTACCATTAGTCTTTCAAATTTGAATGACCAGAAGAGCTAAATGGAATAGCACTAGGCCTAAAAGAAAGTCCAGCATAAGAAATTAACATTTTTTAAGACAAAAGGAAATGGGAACTGTGGTGGTCTTGTATTGTACTAGTTGCTGAGACTCCTATTATCAGAGACAAACTGACACGGAAAAGGGAAACCTGTAAAATGTTTTTAAGCAGACAGGCCTAAAGACATGATTGACAAAGGTACCTGGTAAACCTTGAGGGCCTGGTAGTCCGGGTGGACCTTTTAATCCAGGCTGGCCAGGGACCCCTGGAGGACCAGCATCTCCTTTGATTATAATACTTTGTCCTGAAGGACCAGGTAATCCAGGAGGACCTAAGAGGCATAACATACAAATGTGAAGGCGGGGAAGAGAAAAGTCAGAAGAAATGAATGCCAAAGTGACCATCAGTATAAGAATTGGTATGGAAGAAAGAAGTATTTGACCGCTGCCATATCCAACATAAATCTGTTGGGAACACTACCATTACCTCACCCAGAAGACAGAAATATAATTCTCTTAGGGCCAATAGAAAAAATGGGCATATCATCCCTATTTTTGAGCCTTGAATATAACTCAGTTGCTACAAAGCCTAATCAATTATGAAGCAGCAAACATTTGTGTCAGGGCTGGACAATCTCATTCCCTGACAAGTCCATTCTGCTTCTCACATTATTTGCAATTCATTATTTGTTGTACTTGTCAAGGGACCCACTGAACTAGTAGGAAACTTTAGCAGATGTCTTCTTCTACAATTTAAAGGAAATCTCCATAAACCGCTTAGCAAAACAAACTGTGAATATACAAATAAACAAACATACATATGTGACTGTTCTTGGGATCTGCTCAACTGAAAGTATAAAAGCCAATAAAATCTCAATTAAAGTATTCTTGTTGATCCTATATCTTAAATTTAAAAGGTCTGCTATGGGGGCGGTTCCAAGATGGCGGCGTAGACAGTCCACTCTGCGCTAGGCTCTTAGGGACCAAGGCTGGAAGTGGTGGAGGCGCCGTTTTCCAGCCAACTTCCTGGCATCATTCTTCAGCTCAACATCCCACGCAGGA
>CM053417.1:37946033-37963426 GCA_028644305.1 Xerus rutilus
GGTACCGGGGATTGAACTCACGGGCACTCGACCCCTGAGCCACATCCCCAGCCCTATTTTGTGTTTTTATGTAGAGACAGGGTCTCACTGAGTTGCTTAGCACCTCGCCATTGCTGAGGCTGGCTTTGAACTCGCGATTCTCCTGTCTCAGCCTCCCTAAGTGCTGGGATTACAAGCGTGAGCCACCGCGCCCGGCTAAAAAAAATTTACTGATTTTGTACTCTTTTTTTTTTTTTATATTTTTTTGGCTGTTGATGGATCTTTATTTTATTCATTTATTATTTATACGTGGTGCTGAGGATCGAACCCAGTGCCTCACGCATGCTAAGCAAGCGCTCTACCACTGAGCCACAACCCCAACCCGATTTTGTACTCTTAAAATTTATTTTTAAAATGTTTTCATGGCCTGGGGATGTAGCTCAGTAACAGAGTTATTCCCTAGCATGCACAAGGTCCTGGGTTTGATATATTCATTCATTTGTTTATTTGTAGTGCTGGCGATTTAACCCAGGGCCTTATCCAAAAATTCTACATGCATCTTGTGAACAAATAAAATAATTTAAAATGGGATTTTGATAAGCTTTTTATTATTGGAGGGGTACCAGGGGTTGAACCCAGGGGGACATAACTCTCTGAGCTACATCCTCAGCTCATATACATATAATATATACATATAATATACATGTATATAATATATAATGTATATAACACATATAATATACACATAATATATGAACATATATTCAAGATCCTCCTGCCTCAGCCTCCCAAGCTGCTGGGATTACAGGCATGTGCGACTATGCACTGCTAAGCCTTTTTCATTATGCTATGTTTTAAATGTGTCTTTCTAAATAAAGATACTGTTAGGGAACAGAGATGAGGATAGTGGGAATATGAGGGTTAAAAGATTAATTCTAGCTGGGCACAGTGGCACATGTCTGTAATCCCAGCACTTTGGGAGGCTGAGATAGGAGAATTGTGAGTTCAAAGCCAGCCTCAGCAACGGCGAGGTGCTAAGCAACTCAGTGAGACCCTGTCTCTACATAAAACACAAAATAGGGCTGGGGATGTGGCTCAGTGGTTGAGTGCCCCTGAGTTCAATCCCCAGTACCAAAAAAATAAAATAAAATAAATTCTATAAAATGGGCCCACTGTGCTGACCCCCAGATGCTTTCTTTTCCAAAAAGCAATTTACCGGCAACCCTGCCTGGCCTCAGTGGACAGGATATGTCACACTTCTCAGCAAACTATCTGTTCACTGTAGGAGAAATGCAGGTCCAAAGAAATGTTGATAACAGGAACCCTAGTCACCTTTAAAGGGGAGTCTTTTGTGACCAAATCCTGAAACTTAGGGAGAAAAGGATAATTCCTCCTAACAATAAAACTGTAAGAACGTATGGTTAATGGGCTGGGGTTGTGGCGCAGTGGTAGCGTGCTCGCCTAGCATGCATGAGGCACTGGGTTCGATCCTCAGCACCACATAAAAATAAAGATATTCTGTCCACCTACAACTAAAAAATAAATATTTAAAAAAAAAAAAAAAAAGAACGTATGGTTAAGAATCAAATTAGAACCAATCAGTATGGGCCAATGTGACACAGAGTTGTCATGACAATGGAGACTTGAAAGTCCGTTGTCACTTTGCTGTGTCAGTCAAAAGTCAAAAAGTGGACCTGGGAAGGACTCTCTGAAACCTTCTCTGAGATCCCCAATAAAACTGGAATGCATGAGAAGCCTCAGAGAGTGGGTGACTGTCCCCTTTCCCTTTTCCTATCCCTTTAATGAACTCATTCTGGTTACTCTGAGCAAAATGTCTGAAATCATTCTGACTTAAGCACAAGAATAGGGGTTTAAAGTGGGGGTCTTTGTGCTGCCTCATTTTTCCAGAAGGTCCCACTCCTGTAAGAATACAAGGTCCATTAAGCACCAGGGAGAACTTAATATTAGCCAAGTCTTTTGTCAGCAGATGAGAGATAGATGCTACTTATTTACAGAGTGATTGGTGGTTAAGGCTGAGATTAAATATTCTGGACTTAAAAATTACAAAGTCCTAAATAATGAACAGTGCATACCTAATCCTTATACATTTTCTCCTCTGGTAGTCTCAGTTCTTTTGATTTCATGAAAAAATGAAAATATGTAGGTACTATTATTATTTTTGTGGTATTGTGGATCAAACCTAGGATCTTTTGCTTGCTAGAGAAGCATTCTACCACTGAAATATAAGCCCAACTCCTATAGATATTACTTTTGTGGAACCATAATAGGCACTTGAATTTAGAATACTTAGTTTACATATGAACAAAGGGTCATCTTTTGGATCTGAGATTAAATGTGGATTTTAGTTCCCTTCCCAAATATTCTAATGACTCAGAATCAATAGCTCCATATTAACAAGACAGAATGGCATAGTGATTATGAAATTGGATCCTGGAGTAGAATTTGGGTTCAAACCCCAGCAGCATTAGTCATTAGCTATTTGACCTTAAGCATGATTATTTATCTTTTTGCTTTCAATTTCTTCTATAAAATGAAAGCAAGATCCCAACAGCTTGGGATGCTGAGACAGGAGGATCGCGAGTTCAAAGCCAGCCTCAGCAACGGCGAGGCGATAAGCAACTCAGTGAGACCCTGTCTCTAAATAAAATACAAAATAGGGCTGGGGATGTGGTTCAGTGGCTGAGTGCCCCTGAGTTCAATCCCTGGTACTCCCTTCCCCTAAAAGAAGAAGGCAAGAATACCATCTACTTTACTATGTTGCTGCAAGGATTAAATGAAATAACATATATGAATTACTTAGCACAGTGTCTGGCACATAGTAAGAACTAAGAAAGAGTTGTTGTTCTATAGTTCTTCTTATTATTAATTTTTTGGTACTGGAAATTGAATGAAGGGGCCCTAAACTACTGAGTTACATCCCCAACCCTTTTATTTATTTTTTTAAATTTTGAGATAGGGTCTTGCTAAGTTGCTGAGGACCTTGCTAATCTGCTAAAGGTGGCCTCAAACTTGCAATCCTCCTGCCTCAGCCTCTCAAGTTGCTGGGACTAAAGGTGTGCACCACTATGCTTAGCTACTATTATTATATTTATTATTACTAAAACAGAAAGAATGAACATATTTAAAAATATGAGCCTGTTTTTAATCTTTCAGTTTTTCTATAATTTTTAAAAAATATTTGTTGTTAGTTGTTGATGGACCTTTATTTTATTTTTTATATGTGGTGCTGAGAATTGAACCCAGTGCCTTATACATACTAGGCAAGCTCTCTACCAACAAGCCACAACCCCAGCCCTTTTTATGTAATTTCATAATATAACACTACTCCATCTAGCACATGAGAAAGATGAAGCAGGTTCACAACAGTGTAATAACTGTCTTTATCTATAAACAATTTAATTGAAATAATCATCTTAGCCTGACAACCAGGCAACACAAAAATTCCCTTCCCAATCATAAGGAAAAGGTTGGGGTACTTTGTACTTTAAAAAAATGCCCAAAGACATAGTTGCTTAACTGAAATATAATATATAGGGTTTTCTAAGCAAAGTGTTAGTATTATGATTTAGAGTAAATATCAGGTAGCAAATCAGCTTATTAAAAGTATCTGTGAATCATCCTGATGACAATGACAAGGTAAGATGGGGATAAAAGATTCTTTGACAACTGACCATCTTTCCCAGTTAAATTACCAGCACTACATCATTTGAAAAACCAACCAGAATAAAAGGGGGCATTGTTCTTTTTGCAATTTAAAGCAAATCTTGGGAATTTGAAAAGTTAATTCAGACTTGCTGTTTAGAGTTCCTTAAATTTATAATAATGAGTCACTAATGAGATAAAGGACATATAGGTTTTATTTTTAACAATATTCAATAGTTTTCCTCTTCCCTTACTAAAAAGAGACATAAAGGCAGAGATCAGGGCAATGTGAGCTGCCCTCACTCCCAAAAAATTTCAAGGAACTGAAATCAATATGCACAGATTATAAATAGGCCAGACGCTTGCTTAAATAAATGTCTTAGTGCAGTAGGTAAAAACCAAGTGTGTCTTCATTTAAAGTTCAACATGTCTCTATATAGGATTATCTATTATAAACAATCAAAACCACAAAGACTTGATAAAATTTCAAACATGATTAGACATAACTCATATTACCTTTACCAGAATGTTAAACCTCAAGCAGATATTGTTTGAGGATGACAACACTCTTCAATAAGTTCTGAATTATAGCAAACTGAAGTGCATTTCTCTTATCACACATACAAAGCATTAAAACAACAAACAACTAACAACAAAAAAGAATTGACCAGTGAAGAGTCTAACCTTGAAAACCTGGGAAGATCAGAGTTCACCAAAGCCCAAAGATCGATGTTAGCAGTGTCAGACATCACACAGTACAAAATAAGATTATGAGTTAGAAGTGGTTCACATTATAGCACAAGTTAAACAATAATCCTCTTTGATAGCATTTCTATACCTACAGCATAATCAGTATGCAAACAGAACCCATACAGAGAGTATGGTTCTGTATCCATACAGGAGATAGCCAAACCTTTTCAAATCGAGCTTATTCTAGAGAATAAGCTCCCAGTCTTCATTAATCCAAAAGGAAAATGGAAAACTCTACTGACAACATGTTAACATTACTACTATGGTTTCCCAAAAGTTAGATTCTCAAAACATTAAAGTTGGCAAGATAGTACCATTTCACTGACAGCCTTCAGTTCCTTTAACAAAGGGGTAATTCTGAATAAATGTTTATTTTGGCTTCTGCAATCCTTTAATATAAACACCAGGTAAAAATTTCTTAATATGTTCAGACTGACCCAAGGAGATAATAATTAACTTTAAAGGCCTCAATGACAAAAAGTACATAGATCATTGGTGACAAGAAAAATCAAAATATAAGTATACCATTACCAATATACCATGTACTTTTGTTTATCTTATTTTAAAATTGTTCTATGAAGCCATGTTTCAATTTTGTACAGGATGCTTTCTTTTGTGAATTACTAGTTGCCATAAGTTAAAAAGAAAAGGCCAATGTATATATGTGACCACTGAACTTCAAAATGAAAGATTCCAATTTTCCAAAGATGTGAAGACTATCAATGAAGGGGTACTATAGTATATTCTACATGCAATATCCCACCCCAAACCACATAAAATATTACAATCACTTAATTGTTATTCAATGCACATATTAAGACAGGCTACTCACTATTAAAAAAAGGATCATTAAATAAAAAGATAAAAAGTCTACAAATAGAATGCCTCTTGGTTAGTGCTAATTGACTATAAACACAATTTCCTTTTCTTACAAGTCTTGCTATGATTTATAAACACTTAATTTTAGCAAAGAGAATAAATTATGCTGAAGTACTGAGTCCCAGGAGTTAGAAGACCTAGGATTTTATTCTTGACTCTGTTACTTAATAAATGTATAAAAGTGGACAATTAAATCTCTGAGCATAATGGGAATCGTGCTATCTACTGCTAGCCTAGCTCACAGGATTGTTTTAATGATCAAAGCCAAATTTTAAAAGATAGACTTAAGGTCTGCCAAGTACAAGGTGCTACAGAGGATACAAAGATGAGTAAGACACAATCTTTGCCCTCAAGGAGCTTACGGTAAATGTACATTATATGGTGCAGTGGTAGCATACCACATAAATAGGAAACATTATCATCACTGCCCAATAATAAAGCTTTTAATACCTTTGATAATTTGAAATTTAGAAAGCTAAGACTGGATTCTGTTGGCTTAAATGGTTTCTAAACCACGTATAACAAACTAACTTTTAAGTCTGCACTCAGACCGAGCACAGCCTTGCCATGCAATTAGTTCAATACATTATAATTTCTACCTAATATAGTTCAGAGTTCAAGTAGAGACACATGCATATTTGATATAGAAGGGACCAAAAGAAGAACTTTTAGAAAAACACCTTGTTAAAATATGACATTTGGTTCAAGTTGGTAGCAAGAGAAACTTCGGATCATGTCATAGCAAAACTTCTAAGACGTCAATTTTTAAAAGGTTACATTTGAATGAGTTATATGCCAAATCAATTTTGTATATGAGGCTATCACTCCATTGTTTTTCAAGCGACTGAACAAACTTTTAGTAGAAAACAAAACAAAAACCTAAAGTCTTGTATGTAAGTGGTAATTGCTATAAATAAGCTGATGAGTTGATAGGTATTATTTTAAATCTAGTTTTCTTTATTTTTACATTTCTTTTAAAAAATTTTTATTTTGTTCCACATTTTCTGCTGATACATTACAGTTGTACATAATGGTGGGATTTGTTGTTACATATTTGTACATGCAAACAATATTAAATCTAGTTTTCACTTAAGTTTGTAGTGTTCCATTATTACAAAGAATACAAACACAGAGACCAGGTTCCCCTAATTATAATTTAGAGCACGTTTGGTAAATGGGAAGTTGTTAAATATGTTTTAAAGTAAATGTGGCTACTTTTCTTTTTTTCCCCACTTTGAATATATTCTAGTGCCTTAGTAAAAAGAAATCTCCTCGCTGACAGTCTAGTCTAGCAGTAATCAGGGCAGCAGAATTCTATGCAAGATAGGCACCGCAGGACTTAAAATTACTTCAAAGTACCTCCTAGTCTTTTCTTTATTTGGGTGATAGCTGAATCACAAGTACTACCTTAATCATCTTTACATCCATTTAGAAAGAATGTGAGAAGCAATTATTAGGGGTGGATGGAGATTTTGAGGTAACAGAAAACAAAAATGTGGACTGAAGTCCCAGTCTGCTATGGCTGAGTGTTTCCTGAATGGTATAAGCAGTTTTGTTCCATTAATTTATATTTATAACTAGAACAAGAGACCAGGTATAAAGCACCAAGCCATAGGATATATAGAAGTATGATATAGTACCACTAGTAGTTATAGACATTTAACTAAATGTTGGGGAGCCCTAAGTCTCTACCAACAACCAATAATATTCCTTTGAGCAAGTTTTAAACTCTTTGGCCCTCAGTTCTTTCATATGTCACAAACACTCCCTCCTTGACCAAACTTTAGACAGGTGCATCCAAGAGTTCTCTTCTCAGTGAGGTTTCATCCTTGGACCTGTGTATCGTCTGCAAGTCCAGTTACAGCAGGAATCCTGCTAGATCACTACAGGTAGAGTCCTCCAACCCTCAATATCTGACCAAGTGCCTCATCCCTCACCCTTGATAGCAAGAACCCATTAAATCCAGTTTAGCAAGACCCCCTTAACATTGATTTTAATATTTTCCCATCACTGGCCTCCCCATTCTGTTCCTTGGCAATAAATCTCTACTTGTCTTTATTGCACCTGGAGTTGAGCTCAGTTACACTCTTCTATTGCACTAACCCTTTCTTTACTGCAGTACTCTTTTTTTTTGGTACTAGAGATTGAACTCAGGGGTACTCGACCACTAAGCCACATCCCCAGCCCTATTTTGTGTTTTATGTAGAGACAGGGTCTCACTGAGTTGCTTAGTGCCTCGCTGTTGCTGAGGCTGGCTTTGAACTCATGATTCTCCTATCTCAGCCTCCCTAAGTGCTGGGATTACAGGCTTGCGCCACCGTGCCTGGCTTGCAGTACTCTTGAATAAACTCTGTCCTAACATCTTTAACAAGTGTAGTGAGTAATTCATTTTTGATATATGCAAATATTAGAACTCTTCTAGATCTGGCATTCTGTGGTTCAATGAAATGGGCCTGTGGGGGAGTAAGAAACTAGGGATTCAGTTTGGATAGAGACAGACAGCTTCTTAAGTTTCTTAATTGTTCATTTTGAAAATTATGAATTTTTAATTTGTAAGAAGAGAAAATGTCCTTCCAGATTTCAGGTGTACACTTTTTCTCTCTTTTAATCCTCCCTAGAAATTTGAAAAGGTCTATTTATTTTAAATAATAATACATTCAAATATTGTAGCTCTTTTCACTTCTGATTAGGTGGATATCTTTTACTACAAATTAGCATTTTTCCTTTGGCTAGCTCTTGGTAATTGTTCTTTGGTGTGTACTGTTTACATGTGTGTGATGAAAATAAGTTTAAGAGCCTATAATCTGTGTTGGTCGTATTGATTTTTTCTACTATATATCTATTAGTCCTTCATCATAGCAGTAGAATTTAGAATAATGTGACAAGCCAAGATGTCAAGATGTTTCAAAATGTGCAAGAAGTATGCCAGGTCAAAGATCATGCCTTTGCAGGATCTGATAATACACATTATTGTTAAAAAGTTCCTTTTTTGATGGATAATTCAGTTTCTTTTTTTGTTTTTTAAGATAAGAGTCTCACTATGTGGCCAGGCTGGCCTCAAAACTCCTGGGCTCAAGGAATCTTCCAGTCTCATCCTCTCAAGTAGCTGCAATTATATGTGTGTACCACTATGCCTAGTTGATAGTTCAATTTCATTTGCATTAACCAATATATGGCAAAGATAAGAAATATACTACAAAGGTAAGGTAAAATATTATACAAAGCAGTTTGTCATACTACATATTTCCAACTAAAAATTACACAAATTTGTGCATTTTGAAGTGGTAAATAAGTTTTACTAATTAGAAAATGTGGAGTCATAACAATACAAATACTGGGCTCTAAAAGTTCCTGACAACTTGCAGAGATAGGCCACCATGTAAAAATTGAATTGGCATATATACTCTTAAATATATTCAAACACTTGAAAACATTAGATACGAGAGAAGTGTGTGTATGTATATAAATATATATATTCACACACATATGTATATATACAGACATACATAAATACACATATATAAATATAAGAACAGTTTCAAACTTCATGCAGTTACTACTTTGGAGTTAAGGATCTAACCTGGAGGACCTGGATAGGGGTCAAAGTTCACCAAGGCCCAATGTCATCATTAACAAAAAGGAAAAATATCAAAACTGTTAGAATTATCAAGAAACTAAAGCATTATACTAAATACTTTCAAGTTAAAATGTAATTCAGTAACAGAATATTCTCAATGTTTACATTCATGCATTTGTATATAAACCAAATTATCTCCACTTAGCATTAATACTTAGCATTAATGAAAATAGCACATGTGCCATGTTGTGAAATACAAAAATATCATTTTTATAATAATCACTGCTATGAGCTCAGACGAAGAACAATTAATTCTAAGAGCAATAGGGTTTAAAATTCTATTTAAATTTGTAGTTTATAAACAAATCAAGAAGTCAAATACTCATCAGATCTGTGTTCTTCTGAGTGCTTTCATTATTATTTCTTTAAAAACGGTAATTTTTAAAGTGCCTTTGTGACTAATGGTTTTATGTTGACATATTTTAAAGTATTGTTCAACAGTGAGCTCCATTACGAGTAAAACTGAATAACCATAATGCCAATTAGAAACTAAAAAGGATAATAGTTTGGTTTATTTGAATTATTGCATGCAAAACAAGACACTTGCTTCAGTTCTTTATATTACATGCAAGAGAGTTAACATGGCTGAGAAGATTTTCACTGGTTTTCTTTTTTTTTTTTAGATGAACACAATATCTTTATTTTATTTATTTATTTTTATGTGGTATTGAGGATAGAACCCAGTGCCTCACACGTGTGAGACAAGTGCTCTACCACCAAGCTACAACCCCAGCCCTGATTTTCTTTAATAGTAAAGAAAGGTAAAAGCTTAAATAATATCCTCTAAGGATAGTCAAGCAAGATCAGATAAAAATCTGATTTTGAAAATGAAGCCTCTGAACATAGTATGTGATCTCATTTAATTCATGTTTAGAGCATATTTTATTAAAATTAACTCTAATCACTTAAGATTTTGCTGAAATTTAATGAAAATTTTCATTTTAAATGAATTTTAAAAGCAAGTCAGGGATTGTCAAAGGATAAAAGGACAATTGCTTTGCAACTTTAATCTTAGATTTTTTTTCTTCTTTAAATCAATGGAGGTCAAATTTTTCATTAGTAGAAATAGAAAATGTGAATACCAAGTCCCAAGAATCTGTTAATAACCTATCACCAGTGACTGGGCTCAGCAACATTAATCCAGGATGAAAATGAGCATTTCTAAATTAGTAAAATGAAATGGCATAGTACAGACAAAATGAAAACGTGAACATTGGATGCAAAATTTAGAAACTAGAGAAGTGAATGGTGTTCACAAGACAAATGAGGTATAGACATGAGGTTGGTATTAAGAGATAGCTAGTCAATTTGATCATGCTGTAATGCCAAAGACAAATTTGATTGCCTAGTTCCTAAAGAAGATAAAATTTTTTATTGTGCCTGGTGACATTTGCTGCTCATGTGACAGAACCATAGCAACACTTCTGGTATAGACCACAAGCATCTATTGGGTGATCTCTAAAATGATTTCTGTGATGACATGCTGAGAAGTTCATATTTCAAAATGCAGGTGGCATTTTGCTGCCAGGTTATCAGTATAGCTTCATCTTTAATAGCAAGACTAATAAACCACTATTTTCTTTTTTTCTATCCAAGTTGTTTTTGTTTATTTCAACTTTAAATAAGTGATAAAAGTAATTACTGAAAAAATAAATTAGATGGCATGGAAATAGATGGAGCTAGGTATAAACCAAACTATGTACTTATAATAAGTTCTTACATTATAAATTCTAAAATCTTAAAGACTGAATAACCTGCCAGCAAAATTAAATAGATTGACAAACAGACCATTCCCCTACCATTCAGGAACATACCTGGTCTCCCAGGAGGACCTTGGGGCCCGGGGTTGCCTTTAGGGCCTTCCAGAGCTGGACCTGGAGAACCAGGAGGGCCAGGGGGACCCTGAACACCAGGGAAGCCCTGAAAGCCTGATTCACCCTTTGGACCTGGAAGGCCAGGGCTTCCTGGAGTGCCAGGTAATCCTCCATCACCCTTTTGACCTATGAAAGTAAAGTGATATTAGAGAACACATTAAATGATACTGAGTTATAGGGTTGCCTATAAGGCTAAAGTTATTAGAGCAACTAATGAAGTCACTAGGGTAATTGCTATCTCCCAGTAAATACCAAACCCACATAAAATTCATTCTTCCTATTAAATATGTGTATCTGCTATTAAACATGTTTATCAGAGTATGTATAGAAATACTGAAACAATAACAGATTGTATCCTGAAAGGTACCCTTTTATTAGGACACAGAGCAATGGGCATATGACCAGTGAGAAAAAAAGAGAGAAAAATTAAAAGCATAAAATATCTTCAAGAATTAAGTTAAAGATGGCTAGAGCTGATAGCTAGAATAAATGTTCTAAGTCTAATTTTAAGACTAATGGAAGATAAGGATCTTTAATAGTTGCTGTGTGTTCCTGCAGACCACTGTACCAAAGATTTACAATCACAATCCAGATAAACTGTTCTAAACATTTTTTCCTACACCACTAACACTCTTAAGACCCATAAACAGTTGCACATTAAAGCAATAATTTTCATGTTGGGATCATGAGAAGGGTATCAGAATTTCTAGGAGATATATTTGTGGTTTGAGAAAAGTCTTCATAGAATAGCCAACAGTTATTTCAGTACAAAAACATATATATCAATATGTCCGCTCAATCTTCCTATTAACTATTTAGTGCTTTCAATGATATTAAGCACTGGAGAGGAAAGGCAGATTTGTGTGCACATACATCTATTCAAAGATACAAAACATGTTAACATGGAATTGAAGAATATTTTCATTATCGGTGCATATTCACTTAAAAAAATTTTTGTAGTTTTAGATGGACATAATGCCTTTATTTTATTTGTTTCTCTTTATATGGTGCTAAGGACCAAACCCAATGCCTCACACATGCTAGGCAAGCGCTCTGCCACTGAGCTACAGCCCCAGCCCTATCGGTGCATATTTTTACAGGATTTCCTCCTATTATCTTTTTTTTTTCCATGGGGAGAAAAGAGTGTTTTTTTCCCCCTCATGGCTAAATGAGTTTTAACAAGTCTTTTTTTTTTTTTGGTTCTGGGGATTGAACTCAGGGGTACTCGACCACTGAGCCACATCCCCAGCCCTGTTTCGTGTTTTATGTAGAGACAGGGTCACCTCGCCGTTGCTGAGGCTGGCTTTGAACTTGTGATTCTCCCGTCTCAGCCTCTTTGCCTGGCTCAAAAAAAATCTTTCTCTTCCCTTCTTTCTGTGTCATTACCTCAGCATTTATTTGAAGTCAATGAAGAGATATCTACATGTAAATTTCCTTAAGGATGCATTTTTATATAGTACAACCTCTTATATTAAGTTGCTAAATAAGAAATACTGTAAGGTCTAACTCTAGCTTTCAGTTTTGGGGGTTTGTATATACATTTTACAACTGCAATAGTGGAGATGAAAAAATAAATGTACTGGAGGACATTTTTATTTTATGGATTGATCTAGCATGTTTTAGTAAGGTTTACCAGAAAGTCCTGGAAGTCCTGGGGGTCCTGGGATTCCAAAACCCGGCTGACCTGTCAGAGACAAAACAAAAGTCTCAAATGGATAATAATAACTAAAAAGAGGACAAATTATTTTCAAATCATTAAAGTTTTTATTAAGTGCTACAATGTATATCATGTAAAACATGCAGATTTTCATTCTTTTCTTTTTTTTTTTTTTTTGGTGCTGGGCTCAATCCCAGAGCTTTGCACATGCTAGGGCAAGCACTCTACCACTGAGCTACATTCTCAGTTCCCAAAGACTTATTTCTAACCCACAACAATTCTAACGTGAGAAAACTTCTATTTGTGGTGTCAAATATGTCTTTACATAATTATAACATGTAAAAATATATAAATGGAATATAGATTGCATATTGAAACAGATAAATTTGACATAGTTGAGTAACTTCTTTTTGTGAGAAACTAGTAAAGACAGCATTTGAATTTTTTTGTAAGAAAGAGGCAACTTGATCAACAAATATCAACTGATATTCTCAGAATGAAGAGGAAGAATATATTTAGTAAGGGAAAAGTATGTAGTATCTTAGAAAGTAAGAAGGATAATGCAATTTTATTATGGGTAAAAAGGGTGAATGAGAATAAATGAAGAGGAAATTAGAGCAATTAGAAAAACTAAAATCAGTGTAGCACCTGGTTCACCCTTCTGTCCAGCTGGTCCAGGAATACCATCTTGACCTGGTTTGCCCTTTTCACCTGGAGGTCCTGGTGGACCAGGAAGACCTCCACCTCCTAAAGAGCAGAGTACAGCAGGTTATATCCATCTTTCCAACTCCTTTTCCTTCCATCTGCCTCATTTTCCCACACTAGTTTCAAATAGTTCCATCCAGAAGACATAAAGAGCTTTTGAGAGACTGCATTAAATCATGAAATCTTATGAAAATGAAGAATAAAAAAAGAAGAGGGGATAATGTCATAAAGCAACAATCTAATCAGTCCATATTCAAAGTTTTTGAGTTTATCATTTTAAAATGATTATAGAATATCCAAGAGTATGGTGTGAGGGGCAACAGGGTGTATTAGAGGACTCATATGTGCCAAGATACATGATTTACTTTAGGGGTCAATAAACAAACAAAATTGCTTCAGTCCTTCCAAAAAATATATCAGAGCTTCCATCTTCTATTATAGGGTACTTGAATCTACTCTTCCAGGAAAAGCAAGCCAAGAAAACAAGGTCCCATATTGATAATTTTAGGAAAATTTATTAAAAGTTGTTCACTTTGTCCTTAATATTCAGTGCTAAGTGAATGATTACCACATTTCCTTGCTTTGAAAATGTTCACAGCTAACCATGGTTTGACTTTCCTCAATTGAATATGATAAGCTTTAGTTTTACAGAACAGCAAAGTCTTATTTTTTATGCTCACCTACAGGACCAGGTTCTCCTGGAAGGCCAGGGTTTCCAGGAGGACCATTAATACCTTTTGGTCCAGGAAGGCCTGGGGTTCCTAGAATAAAGAGCTCAGTTTAAAAATAAATATCACACCACTTTGAGAGCTACAGTTCAAACTTAAAAATTATAGTGTTAGAGAAAACATTTGGACTTTGGTTTTTTGGAACTGGCTTATTATCTTGGCATAATATTCTGCAGCTCCATCCATTGACTGGTAAATGCCATATTTCATTCTTCTTTAAAGGCTAAGTAATATTCCATTGTATATGTGCACCACATTTTCTGTATCCATTCATCTGTTGAAAGGCACCTAGGTTGGTTCCATAGAAAAAGCCAAAGGCTCCATGTTTTCTCTGATATACAGATGCCAATTCACAATAAGGGGGAGTGGGCTAGGGAAAAATAGAGGTATTTTGGATTAGGCAGAGGGGAGTAAAGGGAGGGGAGGGAGCATGGGGGTAAGAAAGATAAGTAGAATGAATAGAAAATTAATACCCTATGTGCATATATGACTACATGACCACTGTGATCCTACATCATGTACAACAAGAAGAATGAAAAGTTATACTCCATTTATGTATGATATATCAAAATGCATTCTACTGTCATTATAACTAATTAGAACAAAGAAAACTTACAGTGTTAGCATTGAAATAGTGAAGAGCAAAAAGGAACTGAAAACATGTTGGTGATTTCTGGAAATTCTTAGGAATAATATGAAGCTTTAAATTTATCCAGAGGTTGCCATTATTATATATTCATAAGCATAAAACTACCACTATATTAACACTGGTAAAAATTTGTAGGATTCCATTTCACAGTTGTTTAAAACCATTCATCTGCTGTTGAACATTTGGGTTTCAGGTCTTGTCTTGGTTATGAATACTTCTGCACAGGACTTTTTGTAGACATGTCTTAATTTATCTTGGCATGAAACTGCTGGATCCATGAGTAAAGTATATGTATATTGTGTTTTTTAAAGGATTCTGCCAAGACATTTTATACTTACAACAATGTATAGGAGATCTAGTTATTCCAGATCCTTGCACAACATATGTGATACTATCAATTTTTTTTTAATAATAGTCATTCTGGTAGGTATGTGGTACCCCTTCAATGTGTTTTAATGTACATTACTCTGATGGTTAATGACACTGGTCATCTTTGCTTATGCTTACTGGCCATCTGGATATCTTTTATGTGAAATGTCTGTTTAAAGTTTTCCTGCATTTTTCAAAATTGGATTATATATCTTTTTATTACTGAGTTGTAGAGGCTAATCATATATCCCAAATATTAATAATCTGTCAGACATATATTTTGCAAATATTTTATCCCATTCTATAGCTTTCCTATTCATTTTCTTAATGGTGTCCTTTGATGTACAGAAGTTTTAAGTTTTGGTTAAGTTTGATCAATTAATTTTGTTTTCTTTTACAGTTACTGGTTTCTGTATCCAAAGAAAATGGTGCCTATCCTCAAGATAGGTTTCTTCTAAAAGCTTTAATGTTTTAGCTTTTATTTTAGGACTAAGATCCATTTCAAATTAATTTTTCTATATAATGTAATATATGGGTTGAGTTTCATTTTTCCTTATATGAACATCCACATATTTCAGGAAGGTTGGCTGAAAAGATAGTACTTTCCTTTTTGGATTGCTCTGGTACTTTTACCAAATTTCATTGTACTACATAATATTCTGTTTATTTATTGATCCTTATGCAAGTATAAGTCCTGCAATTATGTTTCTCTTAGTTGTTTTAGATGTTCTATGTCCTTTACATTTCCATACACATTTTAGAATTGGTTTGTTAATTGTTTTTATAAAAGTCTGCTAGTTTACTCACTGGAAATGCTTTGAGTTTATGGGTGACTATAAAATATTTAAAAAATATTTTTTTTAGTTGTAGATGTACACAATACTTTAATTAATTAATTAATTTTATGTGGTGCTGAGGATGGAACCCAGTACCTCACACATGCTAGGCAAGTACTCTTCCACTGAGCTACAACCTCAGCCCGACTGTAAAATCTTAACAATTTTTATCTTCCAATCGGTAAATATTCTATATCTCTTCATACATTTGGGTATTTAAATTTTTCTCATAGCTGGCTTCATAGATTTTAGTGAACATACTTCACAAGTATTTTGTTAAATTTACCCCTAAACTCTGGGGTCAGTCAAAATGGATTAAGTCTACTATAGCCGGTTTTTCACAATGATTACAATGTTATAGCCCCTTTTCACAATAATTACATTTAAAAACTGGACAGAATACAGAAAGCAAGTATTCAAAGAATCTGAAAGTAAACACTAGCAGGTATATTTGGAAAGGAAGTAAAAATCTTGAAAAACATGTAACAAATCATCCTAAACTTAATAACTTAAAATAATTCTATTAATTATTTCACATTTTCTATAGGCAACAATCTAGTTACAGTTGAGCTAGGTTCTCTGCTTAGCATCTTGCAAGGTCAAAATCAGGGTATTAGTCTAGCTAGGTTCTTATCAATGGAAAAATACACTTCTAAGCTCATCCAAGTTGTTGGCCAAATTTGGCTTTGGGGTTATAGGACTGAGGCTCCTGTTATCTTGAAGGTTGGTTGCTGGAAAACATTCTCAGGTTCATTAGGCTGCCCATATTTCCATTCCATGAGCCATCACTCTGTGAGCAATGGAGATCCTACCTTATGTGAACTTCTCTTTTATACTTTGAATTTCTCAGACGTCCTCTTTTGCTACCAGTTGCAGAAACTCTTTGTTTTTAAAGAGCTTATGCAATTGTATTAGGCCTATCCAGAATATCTCCATATCTTAAAATGAACCAATTTGGGAACCAATTTAACTATGTCTCCAAAATCTTTCCACAGCAGTTCCTAGATAAGTCAGTTAATCTTTGACTGAATAACCAGGAGCAATACTGAATACTGCTGGGGGGACTTACTGACTTTCTATCTACTATATAACTCAAAACAAATAAAAGAACAATAAGAACATTTCCTAAAGAGTGATAGCTAAGATAATTTTCTGCCAACAGAGTTCACTAAAAGAAATACTAAATGAAAACATTTTTAAGGAAACGACACCAGAAAGGTTATACATTGAATAAAGCCCACATCTAGGTTTAAGACTACTGGCAAAGGTGCTCGCTTCGGCAGCACATATACTAAAATTGGAACGATACAGAGAAGATTAGCATGGCCCCTGCGAAAGGATGACACGCAAATTCGTGAAGCGTTCCATATTTTTCTGGTGGGATTGCAAATTGGTGCAACCAATCTGGAAAGCAGTATGGAGACTGCTTAAAAAACTTGGAATGGAACCACCATTTGACCCAGCTATCCCACTCCTTGGCCTATACCCTAAAGACTTAAAAGCAGCACACTACAGTAAAGCAGCCACTTCAATGTTTATAGCAGCACAATTCACAATTGCAAAACTGTGGAAGCAACCCAGATGTCCTTCAATAGATGAATGGATAAAGAAACTGTGGTACATATACACAATGGAATATTATTCAGCAATAAAAGAGAATAAAATTA
>CM053417.1:37963926-37980960 GCA_028644305.1 Xerus rutilus
ATTGTAACAATTTTTTTTCTATTTGCCTCAACAAATGTTTTCAGTGAACAGTGTGTACAGCTTCTGAAAATTTCTTTTTTTCTGTTATGTTTGATAACATGTATTAAAATGCAACTTTTGAGAAAAATAAAAAATTAAAAAAAAAAGAAATGCCAAAAAAAAAAAAAAGACTAATGGCAAAGGACACAGCTCTGCTCTAACAAAGTATAAATTCAATTAGTGCAAAATTAAGTTGATTCTCTAGTAACTAAACTGTTTGCCACAATGGTATTCAGCACTTTTCAAAGAAATTTAACAGATATCAGTATCTATCCCATACAGTCCATGGCATTCAATAAACAATAAAAAATACCCCATTGAAGTAATCTGGAAAATGTGACTCTAATTCAGAAGAAAAGAACTAACAATAGCAATAGACCCATGAATATCTAGAATGTTAGAATTAGCAGAAAAAAATCTTTAAAATGGCTATAATAAATATATTAAGGAATCTAAGGAAATGGGGGCTGTAGGGGTAGCTCAGTTATAGAGTGTGCTTACTAGCATGAGTGAGGTCCTGCGTTCAATCCCTAGCACAAAGAAGAATCTTGCAAGCACATGTGTATGCAATGGGTAAAAAATGAGAATTTCTGGAGAAATAAGGTTAACTCTAAAAAGAAGAAAATGGAAATAAAAATTTCTGAGAAAGAGTGGAAGAGATTGAGCATATTAAACAGTAATTGAAAGAGTAATTAGACAAAAAAATTATACAAAATTTTAAGTATACTATCAGTTAATTTTCCCTAATAGACATTTATAGGAGAATACATATAATTTTAAAATGTAATTTTTTTAAATGAACAGGGAAAATTTACTCAGACAAACCATAAGCTGGGCCATATGATATGTCTCCATAAGTATTAATAGTTAAGTTATACAAAGTATATATTTTGACTACAACAGAGTTAACAAAAAATCAATAAATAAAAGTCATCTGAAAGCCCCCAAACATCTATATTTTGAGTAAAAAATTTCTAAAAAAAACTATCAATAGCAACAGAAATTAACAAGGAAATTAGAATTTTTTTCAATTTAATGATAAAGCACAAAGGAACAAAACTTGTGAGATTCATTTTAAGTGTTCCATGGAATACAGAAATTTAAAGTTTCAAGTACATCTGTTTCAAATACAAAACTGAGAAATCTATTATCTAAGTTTCCAACTAAAGAAGCTAGAAAAATAACAGCAAAATTAAAAAAGAAGGTAAGAAAGAATAGAGTTATAAGCAGAAACCAATGAAAGAGAAATCAAACCATAGAGAAAATAAAATGTAAAAGTTAACTTTTAACAAAAAGTACAATGTAATGAATGCCTAGCAAGACTGATCAAGAGAAAGAGAAAACACAAATATAAATACATAAATTTTTTGGTGCTAGGGAACAAATCTAGGACACAATCTAAAAAACAAACCCACTCAAATCCAACGATACTTAAAAATAATATAAACAGCATGAGCATCTTGGAGTTTATTCCAAGAATATTAGCTTTTTTTGACAAAAAGTCAATTAGTGTAATTTTCTATATCAACAGAAAAAAATATGATCTTCTCTGTAGACTCAGAAAAAGAATGGAGAAGACTCACTCTCATTCTCATTTATTTTTGTGGTGCTGGGGATCAAACCCAGGGACATATGCACACAAAGCAAGTGTTCTACCACTGAGCTATATCCCAGACCCCTCACTCTCATTCTTGATAAAAATACTGTCAATAAATTAGGAATATAAAATAATTTTCTTAATAAAATATAGAATGTTAAATTTAATAGGAAAATAGTAAACACAGTTTGTCTGAGTTTATGAAAAAGATAAAGGTGTAGACCATAACTACTTTTAATTTTTTGGGGGGGTACTGAGGATTGAACTCAGGGCATTTGGCCACTGAGCCACGTCCTCAGCCCTATTTTGTATTTTATTTAGAGACAGGATCTCACTGAGTTGCTTAGCAACTTACTCTTGCTGAGGCTGGCTTTGAACTTGTGATCCTCCTGCCTCAGCCTCCTGAGCTACTGGGATTACAGGCATGCATCACCGCACCCAACTATAACTACTTTTATTAAACATTGTACTAGAACTACAGCCAGTGTAATTAGGCAAGAAAAAGAAATAAAAGATAGTATCTAAGGTGATATGTTAATTTATAATAGAAAAAATATCTATAAACTCACTCAGTATTAATATGTGAAATCAACAAATTCTGTATATACCTGTTCAATATTCCAAAATCAATTATTTCTATCTACTTCCAATAAAAAGTTCAAAAATGAAATTGGAAAGGCAATACCATGGCAAACACTATCGGAAGGCATTAAATTTAACAAAAGATATAATATAATTTAACAAATATAATTTAGCAAAAGGCATAAATTTAACCAAAGATGACCAAGATTTATAAAATGAAAAGTGCAACACATTATTGAATTAAGTTAAATATCTAAATAAATGGAGAGAGTACACATAAATTGAATTGTTAGAGTAAATATTGCTAAAATATCAATCCTGCTTAAATTTATCTAGATTTATTTCAATCTTAATCAATATCATTGCAGATATTTTCTAATGGAAACTTACATGGGAAAAAAATGAAATGAACCATGACCATTACCTTATAGTATAAAATATTTTTATCCAAGGTAGATCATAAACCTAAATGTGAAAGTTTTAAACATTGAAGGCTGTAAAAAATTAGGAGAGTACTTCCAGAGCTTTAAATAGGCAAATATTTATTGAATAGGATACAAAAAGAACTAATCATGAAAATAAAGACCACTACAATGTAATTTATTAAAAACTAACAACTTTTTCAGTGAATAGTGTGTACAGCTTCTGAAAATTTGTTTTTTTTCTGTTATGTTTGATAACATGTATTAAAATGCAACTTTTGAGGAAAAAAATAAAGTATACAAATTCAAAAAAAAAAAACTAACAACTTTTGTTTATTATATGACAGCATTTAGACAGTGACAGGCAAATTTGAAACAGGGAGAATATGCCTGCAATACATGTCTTTGACAAAGGACTAATATCCAAATTATATAAAGAATTGCTCTGAATCAATAAGAAAAAGGTAAATAATCCAAAGAAAAATGAACAACAAGAAAAACTTCAGCAGGAACTTTCTAATGATACTATCCAAACAGCCAATAAGCATAATATGAAAAGGCATTTGTTGTTATTATTCATGAGAAAATTATAAATAAAAACATCAATACATGTTCATCAGAATAGACAGAAATTAAAAAGACTGACAATATCCAGTGACAGTGAAGTACGGATAACTGGATGTATCACACATTGCTGATAGGACTCTAATTTATAAAAGTACTTTTAAACACTCTATGGTACCATCTACCAATGTTAAATGTACACCTACCCTATGATTTCAGTAATTCTACTACTCACATTTTGTATAAAAGAAATCAGTGCTTAAGTCCATAAAAAGACATGTAAAAGAATGTTAAGAACATTCTTTCCCACACTACCCAAACCTGACACACCCAGAAGTCCATAAACAGGAGAATGCATAATTAATTGTGGCATATTTTCAGTGGAATATTACATAGCAACAATAAAGAAGAAACTACTTACACAAGCAAGAAAATAAATGACTGAAACATACAATGATGAGTGAAAGACTACATACTGTATGATTTAATTTATGTGAATTTCAATAGCAGGCAAAAGTAACTGATGTTGACAGAAGTTATAGTAATGGTTATCTTAGGGAAAGGGAGGATTCTCTGTGAAGTGGCATGAGTAAAATTTACGAAGGAACTATTTTGTATTTTGATATGTATGATGGGTTCATGAACATATACAAAGTTAGAAATTCACCTATACTCTTGTGTACTTCAGTGTACTTTACCATATATATATGCTATATTTCATTAAAAAGTTTTGCCAAATGGTACCCAAAGATATACTCATCCATGTCACTATGCAATTAAAAACAAAACAAACAAAAATTAAACAGAAGCATGAACAAGCAAGTTACTACAATAATCTAGTTCAGGCTATCCACCTGACTACAGAGCTAAGTCCCTTTCCTTGAATGACTCAGTCCCAGCTATTTGAATGAACAGTGTGGTTGCTCTACCAACAGCCTCCAGCTGTGTGCTTGCGTACAATTTTCTAAGAGAATCAGCAGCAGGCTAGGGCCTGGCAGAGTATATTATCACCTACAAAAATAGTAAGGCCTCTTAATTGATTTGTGGCTAGCAGTCAAAGATTGAAAAACACTCCACCAAACAAGTCTCTCTTCCCACAGGATATTGTCCTGCTGAGTTGGTAATACTCATGCTCATTTTATACAGAAAAACATTTGGGCAAAGTGAGGTAAAGAGTTAGTTTGAGACTGTGTTGCTAATCAGTATCTGATTTGGAAACAGAATGCAAGTCAGCCAAATAAGAACTTTCTATGTGATACTTGTTAGAGTAGATAAGGAAGGAAAGAAGGAGGCATTTAAGAAAAGGATACTTCCATAAGAACGGGACTCTAAGTAGAATAAGATATAGTCCATGCTTGTATAATTATGGCAAAATGGATTCTTCTATCACATATAACTAAAAATAACCAATAAATAAAAACAAAAAGAAAAACAAGAAAAGGAGTACTTACCTGGGAATCCAGGGAGGCCTGGTTGTCCTTTTGTTCCAGGGGTCCCTGGTAATCCAGGTAAACCAGTCTCTCCCATAGAACCTTTAATTCCTGGGCTCCCTGGGTATCCAGGCAGACCAGGTTCACCCTGAAAACACAAATAAAAAGATAAAAATGAAGTCTTACATGACTTTGTGTAACAACATAACATTACTTACAGAGCTTTTATGATACATTGGACACTGTTAAGTGTTTTACATAAATTCCTTCATGTAATCATTACAAAAGCCCTATGAGTTAGGTTTTGTCACCTTCATTTATAAATGCGAAAACTGAATCTTAGAGTAGTTAAGTGCCTAAGATCTTTACTAAGTAGCAGAATTAGCATTTGAACTGAAGTGTATCAGACTCCAGAGCTCATGCTATTCCAGTGGCAGATAGCTGCATTATTCTTGCCAATCCTTAGAAAGATACTATTATTATCCCATTGTTACAGCGAAGCAACTAGTGAGTGGTGGAATCTGAATTTGAATAAAGGTCTGATTTCAGAACCTGTGATACTCATCCTTTTGTGCTACAATGTAATTCATTGCTTACAATAAGTATGTCCAACAATAACTACAGTAGGTTCTATAAAAGACAAATTTTATCTTAACATGAATAAGTCTTTCAGTTCTTCAATGGACATTTAAAATCTTTCTTCTTCCATGAAGCTGTTCTGGACAAAGGGAATTCACTCTAACAGTTTAGGATTGTTTCAAAGTGATAAAGAATAAATGTTTCAGCTTCAGATTGCAAAACCCAGTTTATGATTTTAAAAATACACTTGAAGGCCTGGGGTTGTGGCTAAGTGACAGAGCACTTGCCTCACAAGTATGAAGTACTGGTTCCAATTCTTAGCACCACATATAAATAAATGAATAAAATAAAGTCCATAATCAACAACTAAAAATATTTAAAACATACACTTGAAATAAAAATGTTTAAACTAAAAAATAGTATCTCTGTGGTCACAGACAATTCACATATTACCATTCTCTCTTCTTCTCTTCCTCCTCTCCCCCTCCTTCCCCTCTTCTCTCTCTCTCTTTTGCTCAGTACTAGGGATTGAACCCAGGGGACCTTTTTATTTTTTATTTTAAGATAAGGTCTCACCAAGTTGCTTAGGGTCTTGCTAAATTGCTGAGGCTGGTCTCAAACTTGTGATTCTCCTGCCTCAGCCTCCTGAGTTACTGGGATTGCAGGCATGCACCAACACATCCAACTTTTATTACAGAATATTTGCATTATGGTTTCTTCTAAATGAATTTTATAACAATTCATACCCACTTTCACAATTAAGTTTTTCCCAGTAAATAATGAAAACATGCACTGTAACTCTAAATGTCTACCACAGTGCTCACTGTTCTGCTCCCAGGTATCATGACCTCCTCAACAAAATGTCAGTATTTGCCATCACTTACTGAATGTTTCCTCTTTCACTTGTGTTTACACTTGTCTGGGTGAATAAGATTTTCTATTTGTGACTTGTGTGTTTAGGCATTATGGTAATTTTTGAGTTTATGCCTTTTCACCTTACATTTTGTTATTTTTTTAAAAAAAAACAGACAAGAATTTTGGGCTGTGGGTATGTTTTTTCTTTTAATCCCTTATAAATCAAGTATTTAGCTCATTTTTAGGCCCACAATAAAGTTTTGGCTTGAAATGGTTCCATCTGGTATGTTTATACAGAAAAAGCTTTGAATTACTTACTATGAGTCTTGTTATACATGAAAGAGTTTAATTTATATATCAAAATAGGATGAGAAAAAATTCTAATATTCTGCTAATGGTAAACCTGAAAATCAGTTTACAAATTCCTAATTACTTACAGTACTAAAATATGTTAAATTCTACACAGTAATTTAATCTTTAAGTTCAGCTAGCATGGTCCCCTAATACAGTTCCTCTCATCATCCTTATAGCTCTACACTTTCAAACCAAGTACATTTTAAAAAGAGTAAATATTTTATTAGCAATTTTGAAAAGGACTAAAATTTACTAGATTAAGCTTTATCTATCCTTTTATTATTCATATACTTACAGAGAAAACAATGAGTTTCAAGAAAGGTAAGCCAGAAGAATTAACAAAGAGAACTCAGAAAAATCAACAAACTGGTGAGGAATCTCTAAATCACTCTGAGAAAGAAGATTCATGTCTATTTGCACTTCAAGAGCTAGAAGAGACTTGAGTACACTTAAATGTTGCAAATATCTGCATTCGGTCTAATGTCAAGCTTTGATAAAATTCTGAAATGGAATATATCATAGTAATGAATCAAATTTACCACTGTGGAACTATCTAAAATACAGTAATACTAGAAGACTAACATGCTTGTTTTAAAACATGCCTGTAACTAGAACTGTTTTCAAGGTCACTATGTTGTATCATATACAGCTCAGGTGAAAAAGAGCTCAAATGGATATCTTTGTTGTTAAAATTCAAACACTTTCACAATTTAGTTCCTAGTAACAATGAAATCTAAGAGCATTGGTTCATAGTCAATCTCTACTATGTCTTAGTAACAGCATCTTTTCTTCCATTCCATATTCTAAACACAGAGACAGAATAAAATGATCAGTTTGCACCATTTCATAGACAACATCAACGTTGGTGAGAAAGCCAATCTTTTTGGTTCTTGCCTGACATTGTAAAATTGAAGAAGCACTGCCACTAGGAAACAACCCATTAAATGAACAGAAAATATTTGGTGAGAAAGGGTAAAAATGATATCCTGCTCTATGGCAACAGTCCCTCAGTTGGAAACTGCATTTCCCATATAATTATTGATTATTTTTATAGCCCTATCTGTATTGAAAATTAAGGATACCACAAACAAATCCATAAATGGCAAGGACTGAGTTACTAAAGGTTTTAATTTAGAGGATATCAACAACAAGTGAAATTAAAATAGAACTATCAGACAATTTAAAAACACTACCTGTGTATAAACCCAAAGGAAATGAAATCAACATGACAAAAAGACACCTGTACTACCATACTTACTGTAGCACTATTCAAAATAGCCTGAGGATGGAATCAACCTAAATATCCATCAACAGATGAATGGATAAAGAAAATTTGGCATGTATACATAATGGAATACTATTCAGGCATAAAAAGCAGGAATGGACCTTGAGAACATGAAGTGAAATAAGTCAGATATGGACAAATATTACATGATGTAATTCACATGTGGAACCTAGAAAAGGGGATCTCATAGAAGTTGAGACTAGAATAGTGGTTATGAGAGGCACAGAAAACAGAGAAGACAAGAGAGGGGGAGAGAGTGGACAAGAGGAGAGACAAGGAAGAGGTTGGTCAACAGGTACAGTGCTAATGTTTATTAAGTTATGGTGCTCTACTGCACAGCAAGGTGAATATAATTGATAGTAATGTATTATATATCTCAGAATACTTAGAAGAGAGGAATCTGAATACACTCACCATAATGAAATCATAAAAGTTTAAGATGAAAGATAGGCTAATTACCCAGATTGATTGCTACCCTATGTATACAGGAATCAAAGCATCACAGTATGCCTCATAAATATGTACAAATATTATGTGTCAACTGAAAAATGAAATGAAGGGGGGAAACTAGTGGATGAAAATACTCATACATAACTTCCAAAACTTTCTTTGTGTTCATTTGTGTATATGTGTGTTTTGTGGTAAGAACACTTAACATGGAATTAATCCATTTAACCTATTTTAAGATAAGTAATACTGTGAGCTATAGGCAGTATATTATACCACAGATCTCTTGAACTTATTCATCTCACATAATTGAAGTTTTACACCTATTGAGCAACCACTAATTTAATAAATTAATATATAGGAGAGAGTTTATAATAAGTCAAGTTTGGAATGTATATAGCTCTCCCAGCTAGTAAAATGACAAGCTAACAGGGATAAACTAATAAATAATAGCTCAAGGTTGTCTGAGCAGGGCAAAGGTAGCAAATGAGATATAATGTGTGTATCTGTGAAGTAATGAACTTAGAGAAAAATAATATGAATTAAGTTTAACAGATCATGGGTTCAATAGTATTTTTTACTACCAAAGGAAACAGTAGAAGCAAATTTTTACAAACATCAACTTAGCAGAGCCAAAAGTAATGCAAAATGCTAAAGAAACATTGGAGAAAAATATGACTCATAAAATCATGTTATTCCATATTAGCATAGCATGTGCAGTTCTAGTAACCACAGCACATAAAATTATTTAAAATATATTCAAAATTAAATGAAGGGGCTGGGGCTGTAGCTCAGTGGTAGAGTGCTTGCCTAGCATGCGCGAGGCACTGGGTTCAATCCTCAGCACCACATATAAATAACAAATGAATAAAAAAATAAACATCCATCAACAAAAAAAAATATTTAAAAAAAATTAAATGAAAGGAAAACACCCATCTTTTCATCAAAACTCAAGATTCTAGAACTTAAAATGTCCTTAAATGAAGACAGTAATTTTAAGACAAACCAAAACATTAATTTTATATGTAGAATCCTTGTGGATTTTCCTACTAATGTGCATAAAGAATCAATAAATAGGATGGATTCAAGCTAAAAAGCTTCTTCCCAGCAAAAGAAACAATCGATAAGGTGAAGAGAGAGCCTACATTTTGGGAGCAAATTTTTGCCACACACACATCAGATAGAGCACTGATCTCCAGGATATATAAAGAACTCCAAAAATAACATCAAAAAAATCAATAAATGGGCTAAGGAACTGAACAGACACTTCTCAGAAGAAGAAATACAATCAATAAATATATGAAAAAATGTTCAACATCTCTAGTAATTAGAGAAATGCAAATCAAAACTAAGATTTCATCTCATGCCAGTCAGAATGGCAGCTATCAAGAATACAAGCAACAATAAGTGTTGGCAAGGATGTGGGGAAAAAGGCACGTTCGTACATTGCTGGTGAGACTGCAAATTGGTGCAACCAATCTGGAAAGCAGTGTGGAGATTCCTTAGAAAACTTGGAATGGAACCACCATTTGGCCCAGCTATCCCACTCCTCAGTCTATACCCGAAGGATTTAAAAACAGCATACTATAGTGATGCAGCCACTTTAATGTTTATAGCAGCTCAATTCACGATAGCTAAACTGTGGAACCAAACTAGATGCCTTTTAATAGATGAATGGATAAAGAAACTGTGGTATATATACACAATGGAATATTACTCAGCATTAAAAGAAAATAAAATCGTGGCATTTGCAGGCAAATGGATGGAGGTGGAGAATATCATGCTAAACAGAGTAAGCCAATCCCAAAAAACCAAAGGCTGAATGTTCTTTCTGATAAGTGGATGCTCATCCATAATGAGGGTGGGGCATGGAAAGAATGGAGGAACTTTGGGCAAAGGGAAGGGAAAGGAGAGGAAGGGGCATGGGGGCAGGAAAGATGGTGGAATGAGGTGGTAACAATAACACTAGGTACTTTTTATTTTTTTAAATTTTTTTTAGTAGTACACGGACACAATATCTTTATTTATTTTTATGTGGTGCTGAGGATCGAACCCAGTGCCTCATGCATGCAAGGCAAGCGCTCTACCACTGAGCCACAACCCCAGCCCTACCCTAGGTACTTTTATGACTGCACACATGGTGCAATGCTATATCGTGTACAACAAGAGAAATGAAAAGTTGTGCTGTATTCTGCTGTCATATATACCTAATTAGAATAAATAAATTAACCTAGCACTTTGGGAGGCTGATACAGGAGAATGGTGAGTTCAAAGCCAGCCTCAGCAACAGTGAGGCACTAAGTAACACTGAGAGACTCTGTCTCTAAATAGAACACAAAATAGTGCTGGGTATGTGGCTCAGTGGTCAAGTACCCCTGAGTTCAATCCCTGGTACCAAAAAATAAAGAATAAATAGATTAATTAATTTAAAAAATAGCTGTATTGAGATATAATAAACATGCCATACAATTTATCCTCATAAAGTATAGAATTCAATGCTTTTAGTATATTTAACAGTGTCATACAACCATCATCACAATCTAATATTTAAATAGTTTTAGTTGTAGATGGACACAATACTTTTATTTTATTTATTTATTTTTATGTGGTGCTGAGGATCAAACCCAGGTCCTCATACAGGCATGGCAAGTGCTTTACCACTGAGCTATAACCCTAGCCCCACAATCTAATTTTTAAAAAATTTCATTTTACCCTAAAAGATTTCCTGTACTCATTAGCAATCATTCTCTATTACCCTTCTTTGCAAGCCCTGGCAACACCTAATCTACTGTTTACACAGATTTGCGAATTCTGGACCTTTTTATGTCAATGAACTCTTATAATATGTGTTCTCCTGTGTCTAGTTTCATCCACTTTGCATATTTGAGGGTCATCCATGTTATAGGACATATCACTACTTCAGTATTTTTAATTATCAAATAATATTCCATTATATGGATATAGTGTGATTTATTTAGCCATTCATCTATTGATGAATATTTGGACTTATTCTACATTCTGTTATTAATAATACCGCTTTGAACACTCACATACAAGTTTCTGTGTGAAGACACAACTTCATTTCTCTTGGGTACATATCTTGGAATGGAATTGGTAGGTCATACAATAACTCTATATATAACTTTTTGAGGCATTACCTAACATTTTTCATAGAAGTTACACCGTTTTACATTCCCATCAGCAATATATGTGTTCAAATTTCATCAGATCCTTACCAACACTTATTATTTTCTGTCTCGATCATGCCTACTCTATTGAGTGTGAAGTAGATTCTCATTGTGATTTTAATATACATTTACATAATGTCCATTGAAGATGACACCTTTTCATGTAATTATTAGCCATCTATACATCTTATTTAGAGTAACGTTTAAATCCTTTGTCCATTTTTCCACTTTAAAAAATTATTTTATTTTCAATTAACAAATAATAATTGTGTGTATTTGTGGTATACAATGATATGATATACTACATATATACACTGAAATTATTCATCTTATAATTAAAGGTTTTCATCCTTTGACTAATATTTCCAAAGTGCTCTAAACCACCATGCTACTTTCTATTTCTATAAATTTGACCACTCTAGGTACTTAATACAACTGGAACCATACAATATTTGTCTTTTTGTTTGTTTTTTAAGGTGGTACTGGGGATTTAACCCAGGGCTTTGTGCATACTATGCAAGTACTCTACCACTGAGCTACATCCATAGCCCTTATATTTGTCTTTTTGTGACTGGCTTATTCCACTTAGCTTAATGTCTTCAAAGTTCATCCATATTATAGCACATATCAAAATTTCATTCCATGTTAATATGGAATAATATTCCATTGTACATACATACGACATATTGTCCCATCCATCCATTCCTCCAATAACGATTACTTCTACCTTTTGGCTATTTTGAATAATGCTGGTATAAACATGGCTAAAAAAAATCTGAGTCACTGCTTTCTGTTCTTTGGGATATATATTTAGAAGTGGAATTACTAGATCATATGCAATCTATATTTAAATTTTTGAGAAAATTCCATGCTCTTTTCTACAGTGGCCGCACCATTTTACAATCATACCATCCATGCCCAAAGGTTCCACTTGCTCCACACAGTTACCAGCACCTGTTACTTACTATTTTTATAACAATCTTAATAGGTATGAAGTATTATCTCACTGTAGTATCTATTTGCATATCCCTACTGAGCAGTGATACTGACCATCTTTTCATGTACTTATTCTTCATTAGCATATCTTCTTTGGAGGAAGGTCTATTCAAATCCTTTGTCCATTTTTAAATTGGGTTGTTTGGGTAATTCTATTGTTGATTTACAGGAATTATTTATGTGTTCTGAAAATTAGTCCCTTATCAGATACATGATTTGTAAATTGTCTTCTCTTTCTGTGAGTTGCCTTTTCCCTTTGTGGATACTGTCCTTGGATGCACAGAAGATTCTAACTTGGGTGTAGTCCACTTTATCTACTTTTTTGTTTGCCTAAGCTTTTAGTGTTATAACCAAGAAATCATTGCCAAATACATTGTCATGAAGATTCTGTTCCACATTTTAAGGGGTTTTATAGTTTTAGGTCTTATATATTTGATTAATTTTAAGTTTTGCATATGGTACAAGGAAAGGGTTCAACTCCATTTTTTGAAGGTGGACATCTAGTTTTCCTAGCACCATTTGTTGAAGAGACTGTCCTTTTTAGATTGTGTGCCCTTGTCAAAGATCATTTGACCATATATAAGAAGGTTTACCTCTTAACTTTCTTCTTTATTTTTTATTGGTTCTTTTTACTTATATATGACAATAGAATCAATTTTGATATAATTATACAAGCATGGAATATACGTTATTCTAATTAGGACCCCATTCTTGTGGATGTACATGATAGTGGGATTCACTCTCTGTTGGTCTATTTATCTGTCTTTAGGTTTGTATCACCCTGACCTGATTACTGTAGATTTGCAATACATTTTGAAATCAGTGAGTATGAATACTTCAAGTTTTTTAAAAATTTATTTGGCAACTTAAGGGTCACTTGAAAATACATACAAATTTTAGGATAAATTTTCTCTCTGCAAAATATGCTAATGGTACTTTGACAGGAATTTTGTTGAATCTGTAGATCACTTTGAGTAGTACAGGCACCTTAGTAACATTAAATCTTCCAATTCCTGAACGAGGGACATCCTTCCATTTACTTGTGTTTCTTTTAGCCCTATTTTCTAGTTTACTGTGTACAAGTCTTTTACCTTCTTGTTTAGACTCATTCCTAAATATTATTTTTTTTATTTTGGTGCTATTGCAAATGTGATTGTTATTAGTACCCTTTCCTGGTTGCTGGTTATTAGTGTACAGAAACACAATAATTTTGGGGTATTGATTCTGTGTTCTGCAAGTAGGCTAAAGATATTTATTAGTTCTAACAGTTTTTTTATGTATGAACTTGCTATAGATATTTTCTACATATAGAATTATGTCTGCTTGCCTAGCATGAGTAAGGCCCTGCAGTTCAATCCCAGTACTGGAAAAAAATACCATGTGGATCACCTGTGAATAAAAAAGATTTCTAATTTGGATATCTTTTATTTCTTTTTCTTGTCAATTGCTCTAGCTAAGATTTCCATAATGTCCTGAAAAGAATGGTGAAACTGTGAGTTTTTCATATATGGTGTCTATTATGATGTAGTTTTCTTCTATTCCTAGTTCGTTGAGTGTATTTATCATGAAAGGGCATCCAATTTTGTCAAGTACTTTTTAAAAACCTTTTTTAGTTGTATATGGACACACTACCATTTTTTTAAATCTTTTTATGTGGTGCTGAGGATCGAACCCAGGGCCTCACACATGCTAGGCAAGCGTTCTACCACTGGGACACAACCCCAGTCCTTGTCTAATGCTTTTAATACTTTGAGATGATTGTGTGTTTTTCTTTTTATTCTTTGATATATTATATTGATGAGTTTTGTATGCTGAAATACCCTTGCATCCAAGGGATACATCCTCCTTGATTGTGGTGTACAAACTCTTTAATATGTTTTTGAATTTGTTATGCTAGAATTTTATTAAGGAATTTTTGTATCAATATTTGGAAGGGATATGGTCTGTCGTTTTCTTCTAGTGTCTTTGGCTTTGGTATTGTGGTAATCTTGGCATCACACAACAAATTTGGTAGTTTTCCCACCTCTTAAATTTTTTGGAAGAGTCTAAAAAGGAATGGTGTTAATTCCTCTTTAAATGTTTGATACAATTCAGCAGTGCAGCCATCTCATCCTGGGTTTTTCTTTGTTGGGAAGTTTTAGATTACTGAATCAGTCTCCTTACTAGCTATAGGTCTATTAGGATAATCTAGTTTTGATTCAGTTTTAGTAGTCTGTGTGTTTCCAGAATTTTTCCATTCTATCTAGGTTATAAAATTTTTGCCACAACCACTGGTTCTTAGTACTCTCCTATATTTTTTTGATTTTTTAAAATCAGTAGTAATATATCCTGGTTGTTTGTAATTTTAGCTATTTGAATCTTCTCTTTTTTTCCTTAGTCAGTCTAGCTAATGGCTTTGAAATTATGTTGATGTTTTTGAAGAACCAACTCTTGATTTTGTTGATTTTCTCTACTGTTATTTTATTTACCTGTGTTCTAATTTTTCTTTATTTTCTTCAGTGAACTCTGGATTTAGTTTGTTCTTTTTGTAATACTTTAAGTTTCAAAGCTAGGTTTTTGATTTGAGGTCTTTCTTATCTAACATAAACATTTACAGCTATCGATACCTCCATTAGTATTGATTTCACTGCATCCTGTAAATTTAGGAATGCTGTGATTTCATCTTCATTTGTCTCAAGATATTTTCTAATTTCCCTTTGGATTTCTTCTTTTTCCCACTGATTGTTTAATAGTATGTTATTTAATGTAAACATATTTGTAGATTTTCTAGTTTTTGTTCTATGTTAATTTCTAGTTTTACTTCACTGTGATTAGAAAAGACAAGGTGTGCAATTGTAATCTTCTTATATTTATTAATATCTGTGGCCTAACATGTGGTCTATTCTATATTGTGAACTTGTAAAAATGCATATCCTGCTATGCTGAATAGAATGCTCTTCACATGTCTGCTAGGTTCATTCACGTTTTAAAAAATTAGTTATATTCCTATTGAATTGTAAGAGTTATTTATATATTCTGGATACAAATCTTTTACCTATTATTTGCAAAATTTTTCTCCTATTCTGTGGCTAATCTTTTTACTTTCTTGATGGTCTGACTAGAAGTAAAAAAAAAAAAAACCTTAAATTTTAATATATTCTAAAATTTTTTTCTTTGGTTATTTGTGCTATTGGTGTCATGTCTAAGAAACCATTACCTAGCCTAATATCATGAGGATTTAGTGATCTTTTCTTCTAAGATCTCCATATTTTAGCTCTTATATTTAAGTGTGATCCATTGTGATTTAATCTTTGTATATGACATGGGTAGAGGGTTTAAATTAATCCTTTTGCTTATAGATATAGTCTTGTCCTAGCAACATTTGTTGAAAAGGCTTTTTTCTTTTTAATTACCTCAGCACCTTTATTGAAAATCAGTTGACCAAAAATGTCTGGATTAATTTCTGGGCTCTAATCTATCTCATTAATCTCTATGTTTATCCTATGACAGTCAATACTTGGATTTTTGAGGAAGGGAGGCTGAGACAGGAGAATCCCGAGTTCAAAGCCAGCCTCAGAAAGGGTGAGGCCCTAAGCAACTCAGTGAGATCCTGTCTCTACATAAAACATGAAATAGGGATGGGGATGTGGCTTAGTGGTCGAGTGGCCCTGAGTTCAATCTCCAGTACCCCAAAAAAACCAAAAAACAAAAAAAAAACCCTTACTTGTACTCAGGAAAATTCAAATATAAATAAATAATTATATACTACTTCTTACCTATTAAATTGGAAAAATTAGAAAAATTGGTAATGCTCAATATTTATAAAATGAAGAGAAAATAGAAAATCTTTTACTGTAATCACAAGAATATAAACATGTAGAGATGTCTGATACAAAACTATGACAGAACTATCAATCTTACAATGGCAAATGCATGCTAGGTTCTAGAAACTCTGCTCAGAATTTATTCTATAGTGATATACATCAAAGATTCTTCAGATATATATGTAAAGTATAAATAAGAATTTTCAGTGCCATACATGGAATCATGAAACTATAAAATTACTTCAGTATTCCTAATATGTTAAATTATTTCCTGTGAACCCACACAGAATATACTATATAATTACAAAAATAATAACATATTTATGGGCTGATAAATTTACTACAATATTTACTAAGCTATGACAGATAAGTAAACAGATGTATAGCGTGGCTTTATGTATGTAAATAAAAATACAAGAAGACATTTCAATGGAAGATGTAGCATCATTTTACACATCAATAATTGAGGAAAAGGCTTCCAAGTTAATTGAAATATCCTTTCCATCATAAGATGTACTCAAATACCAGAGATTTTTGAACATAAAAAAAGGAATCTTGAAAGTGATAAAATATCTTAAATGCACGCACATATATGTATTGAAACACTTTTCTGGAAGAGTAAATGATAAACCGCTTAAAGTGGTAACCCAGGAAAAAAGGAAAGGGGATCTGGGGCTTGTGAACATGTAGAAAGAATACTTATCATCTTATATCTTTCAATACTGAGTGTATTTTATTTTATTTTATTTTTTATTTTTTATTTTTTTTTTATTTAAATGCATTTCAAGTCATAGTACATAAACCGAGCTCAGTTTTTCCATTTCTCTGGTTGCGAATCATAAAGAGTCACACTATTTGTGTCTTCATACATGCACCAGGGGTAGTAATGACCC
>CM053417.1:37981460-38053182 GCA_028644305.1 Xerus rutilus
ATTGTTCTATTAAGTTTTATAGATTCTTTACTTAGTTTTTGTTTAGAAGATCTGTCCAGTGGTGAGAGAGTTGTGTTAAAGTCCCCCAGCACTATTGTGTTGGGATCTATTTGGTTTTTGAATTTGAGAAGGGTTTCTTTGACGAACATGGTTGCCCCACTGTTTGGGGCATAGATATTTAAGATTGTTATGTCTTGTTAAAAATATGGAACACTTCACGAATTTGCGTGTCATCCTTGCGCAGGGGCCATGCTAATCTCTGTATCTTTCCAATTTTAGTATATGTGCTGCCGAAGCGAGCACACTGAGTGTATTTTAAAATCAAGTTCATACGTTACTATTATTATAAAAACTTAAATGCATTTATCTTTGACCCAGCAATTTCACTTATAGGATCTATTCAGCATAAATAATTATACACGTGTCTGTAGATAGAATGTACAATGACAAAGAAAACTAAGATACACTGAAAAATAAAAATATGTAAGTGATAAAACAAGGCAAAGGATAGTGTGCACAATAACTACATATCTAAAACATGTAGACAAAAGGACTCAAATTGCTACATGAACTGTTGTGTGCTTCTATAGGAAAAATTAACAAAAATGAGGATAGAGCATGAATGAGATTTTCACTTTTACTCTATATATCTGTATTTTATTTTGTAATAAAATGTATATTCATGTATTATTGATAAAATGTAAACACAACAGAAATTAAAATTTACTTCAATAGACTTTACATTGTTAAAGTGGAATTAACATGCATAAACTTCTCTTGATTATCTCTCTCTTTTTTTTTCTGGTACTGGGGATTGAATCTAGGGGTGCTTAACCACTGAGCAATATCGTCAGCATTTTTTACTGTTTTTTATTTTGAAATGGGTTCTCGCTAAGTTGCTTAGGGCATCAATAAGTTACTGAGACTGGCATTGAACTTGTGATCATCCTGCCTCAGCCTCCTCCTCCTTTTTGTTTTAAGTTGTTGATGGATTTTTATTTGATTCACTTATTGTTTATATGTGGTGTTGAGGCTCAAACCCAGTGCCTCATGCATGCTAGGCAAACACTCTACCACTAAGCTACAGCTCCAACCCCTTAGCCTCCTTCTTGATTATCTCTTATAGTAAGTGGATCAACTTGACAATTAAACTATAGTCTTTTTGTATATTTGGTTTATTGAAACATATTCAAAAGGAAATTACTGCCAGGTATGGTAGCACATACTTGTAGTCCCAGCTACTTGGAAAGCTGAGGCACAATGGTCACAAGTTTGAGGCCATCTTGGACAATTTAATGAGACTCTCTCAAAATAAAATATGGGCTGGGGATTTAGCCTAGTGGTAGAGTGCTTTGCCTAGCATGTGCAAGACATTGAGTTCAATCCTCATTTTTATATGGAACTAAGCAGTTGTTTATAAATTCTTGTTGAGTCTAATGGTTCTAAATATGTTGTAATTTCATTACTTGAGAAATATCACCCAAGTTTTCATACCAGACTAGGGGAGTAGAGAAGTATGTAAAACTGTATTAACAAACTACCCCAGATATGCAGTTAAGCATACTACTAATACTTTTATTAACTGCCAGTTACTTTGTTTTTAAATCTTTTCAAAATAATTAATAGCAATATTAGAAAATACATCAACAACTTCAACACTAAAAAGGGAGAACCAAAAGCAGGCAAAAATACGCCTCTAGTTTACTGAAACATATTCAGAGATTAAGGTACTGGAAAATCCAAGAAACCAGAAAGGCTTTTTTTTCCTTTTTTTTTTTGACTTGGTACAAATCTGAAAACATATCTTCTCACAATCTAAGAAACATGAGAAGGAACAAATCTCTTACCCGGTATCTACCATACCATTCTATAAATTGTTTAATGAAGAATTAGGAATGAGTATAGTGTTTTAAAAAATTACAATAGCTCAAGCATATGACTAGAATATGATTACCTTTGGGCCAGGAAGACCTGGAAGACCAATGCCTGAAACACCAGGATCACCTTTATCTCCTTTCTGTCCAGGTAACCCTGGGGAGCCAGGTTTTCCAGGAACTCCAGGAGGTCCAGGGGGCCCTTCCACACCCTGAGGGCCTGTTAAAAATATATAATATATAATATTTTACAAAATATTCTTTACTCAGGCATATTTAAGATGCATATGACCAAGCATAACATAAAAAACAAAACCTGTAAACTCTGAGTTATATAATAATGAGCTTCACAGTCAGGATCATATAAACACCTATTTTTAAAGGAAGTTTAAATAAAAGGGACATAGTTAGAGAGCAGATAATGCTTGTGAATTTTAACTTTCAAAATTTCTAAAGCTCCATTCCTTATGTTCCCATTTAAAATATTTTTGTAACAAGGGCTGGGATATAGCTCAGTGGTACAGTGCTTTCTTAGCATATGCAAGACCCTGGGTTCAATCCCTTGCACCGTTAAAATAAATTTTAAGAAGACTTCTATCCATTGATTACTTTAGAGATGGTCTCAGTCTGATTCTATCAAGACTAGGTCCTTTACTTTCCTTTCTATTCTCCCTTCTTTTCCTTAACCAATTCCCTTCTTCTTTTTTTTTTTGGTACTGGAGACTGAACTCAGGGGCATTCAACCACTGAGTCACATCCCCAGCACTATTTTGTGTTTTATGTAGAGACAGGGTCTCACTGAGTTGCTTAGCACCTCGCCATTGCTGAGGCTGGCTTTGAACTCGCGATTCTTCTGTCTCAGCTTCCCTAAGTGCTGGGATTACAGGCTTGCGCCACCGCACCCGGCTCAATTCCCTTCTTTTTTCTTCCTTTCTTTTTCAGTGCTACAGATCAATCCCAGGGCTTTATACAGGCTAGGCTTTACCACTGAGCTATATCCCCAGGCCCTTACACTTGACTCTTTTCTGATAAAAAAGATAGACAATCACCTTCCATCAATGGGACTAAATATATGGGAAGTTTTCACACACCTGGAAACCCCATGTCACCTATATTTCCTTTAAGTCCAGGAGGTCCTATAAGTCCTGGCTGTCCAGGGAAACCAGGGTTACCCTTGGGACCTAGAATAGTGAAATTGGTAAAATTAAGACAAATAAGCTCCAGCATGGGATTTGATGGGTTAAACTTTAAAATATGATTAAGGTCCACAGATATAACTCAGCAAGAAACACCAAGCAATCTTAGTAGTACTGCAAAAGAAGAAAAAGAAAGAAAGAAAATAAAAAAGAAAAGGAATCTCCTTAGGAACATATTACAATATAATTATGGTAACAGAAGTCTCCTAACATAACTAAAAAAAGAAAAAAAGAAAAAAAATTACCAGTACATCTTGTTTCTTCCCTTAAAACTATTCTAATCACCTAAAGTTCTGTTTGTTGCATATGTATAACTATGCTCATTGTATTGTATTTTCAAAGATAAATCCAATATAATATGTTTTTAAAAGATTAATAAATGATTAAAGTAGTATATATGTATGTGTACACATATATGAAAATTTCAGTGACACAATTCATTTATATGTACAATTAATATGTTAATAATTAAAAAAAATAGAGTCATACGTGGCTTTCCCATATAGAGCCTGATTATATGAGAACAGGAAGAGCAAAGGTAGTAACCTGTCATGATACAGCCCTAGTAGGCCAGAGAGAGATAAGTGTTGATGGGTTGATGGAGAGGCACTGGGCAGTCACCCCTGACAGGCATAGCTATTCTGTCTGTATATTCTTCCTAAAGCATAGTGTGTCAACTTTGTGATGTCATCTAGGTGTTTTCCAAGGACCACAGTGTTACCTCAAACACTTTTTTTCTTTTCACAATGATTTCTAGCTTGGGGAAGAGAGGGCAAAAGATGTGAGGAAGAGATAAGGAAAGAATTTCTCTTTCATACTACCTCAAGGCAATGTGGTATTGAGTCTAAAGCAAATTAGCAGATCTTCAGGGCTCTTAGAAAGATAAGGACCAGATTCTCTTTATTTCTATAGGGTCCAAACTAAAAGAAAATGGCTTAAGAAGCACCAAGATAGAATTTGTGAGGAATAGGAAAAAAAAACCCTTTTACTATAAGGGTTATTAATATTACAACAGTCTATCAAGGGACTTTGTGAAATTTTCATCTCCTGAAATTGTTAAAAATGTAACTTGCAGTCATCTGGTTTAAATAGTGTAATGACAAATTTATCTAAAGGCAAAAACAAAACAGGAAAAAGTAACTTACAGTGTAGTTGTCATACACATACACATACACACACATGGTAATTTATAAAATATTGATAATTGTCATTTGCAACATATATAATAAAACACATAACCTTACTTGAACCATACTACTGTATAATACCCTGCTACCATAAAGAAGAAAAAAAATAATGAGCAAAGCAAAATATCCTATAAATCTTGTCTGTTGAAACTTGGGCCAAATGGCAACATTTTTGTTGAAGTTGAGCTCCATATTACAATGACCAGATCCAAAGCATCATCGGACATGACTTTTCCAGGGTTCTGGGTCAAGTCATTCAGATACTATAAGTGGCCTATGATACCTACCTGGTGGTCCTGGTAATCCAGGTTTTCCACTCAGTCCAGGTTGCCCTGGATCTCCAGGCAATCCCTGGTAGCCTTTTGGCCCTGAAACTCCAGGAATACCTTCCAAAGATGAGTAAAAGAGACAAGTTAGGCTAATTATCATTAATCCAATAAACTAATTTGGCAAAAAAAGCTACCCAAGTGTTGAATTCTAAATGAAATAAAGAAACTGATGTGGTATGAACCCTTAGTACTGGACTCATGCTAACCACCCTACTGTTTATTAATCTACCACCAAGAAATTCAGAGCACTCAATAAAGTAACTTTTCTCTTTGGGTTTCAGTGTCTTACCAGTGTAAAATGGAGAAACTGGGACAGATAATTCCTATACTCTCTCTCAAATTCAGTGGCTATATTTAATAAGCCCATAGTAGAGGTCAAGTAGAGTTAACTGCTCCTATTATACAGAAAGCATAGTTGAAAGAAAAAAGAACCCTTGCAAGGGATAAGCCAAGAAAGGCATTTCATGTTAGCCATAATAAAAAATTAGGTTGCCCTGCCTCTTTTGTGACTGTGCATAAAACTGCAATACCTTAAACTCTTTTTTGAGGAAAAATCCCATCAAATCCTGCTCATCAGGAAACATGACATCTGTGTACACACACATTCACACATATACACAACTGAAAATATAAATGACTGGAACACAAAAAGTTATACATTTACTATAAGCTGCAAACAAACATAACTAGATTTAATGTTCCATATTTTTTGAAAGGCTATTCTATATAGATTGAGTTGTAAGAGCTTTAAAAATTTTTGTTTATTTTCTATAAGTCTTTTATATATTGATTTGTGCTCATCTATATTTTGTGATGTTTTGTTATGAAGATGTTATATGTCTATAAAAAGAAAACAGGATTTTTTTAATTTCAAAAATTCACATTATATTTCATACCTTATTTTCTTCTAATAAAACACCTATAATAGCACAGTTGTTCCCTAGATCTACTTTCAGTGATTTCCCCCAGGGCCAACCCTGGCTATTCACAATCCAATATTTGTTTACTTTGCCAAGGTAGAATAACAGTGAACTATATTTAAAAGCCAAGTATGATATGGATATCAAAACACTGCAGTTCAACAATGTACCATTCATCCTCATCTGGTTTCAAGGGGAAAAAATGAAAAGGACTAGCAAATTTCCTAAACATGGAAATCTATTTTTGAAGTGAGTGTGGCTTTATATCCTTTTCTATCTACTACATCCTGTATTACTTTCTGTAAGGCTTGAAGATGACTGGCTAAGTCTACTTTAAAATCTCACATCTTGTGATAGGAAACTTACAAAGAAGATACTTGAACAAAAGTTGATCTGTCAAACAGTATAAACCAAGTGAAAATTAATCTTCACTAGCAAAATCTGCTGCATCTAAGTGTCTTTTGTTGGTGAATTCTCTATTACAAGTTACTTTTCATGCTATATAAAAGTTAAACTTCAGAGGCTGAGGGCACGTGTAGTTTAGTGCTAGAGTGCATGCTTTACATGCACTTGTGCTTGGCATGCACAAGGCCCTGGGTTTAATCCCCAGCACCACCTCTCCCCACGAATTGAACTTCAGACATACCAGAAAGCATATCCATAAATATATGCATGCACTCACCTGGTAGTCCAGGTTCCCCCTTCTCTCCTTTTGAGCCCAGGAGATTTGGATCCATTGGTCCAGGTGGGCCTGGAAGGCCAGGTTCTCCTTTACCACCTTTTTCTCCTGCAGGGCCAGGAAGTCCTGGCTGACCTTGTAAGCCATCATCACCTAAAATCAACATGTGTGGGGAAGGGGCTGGGGTTATGGCTCAGTGGTAGAGTGCTCACTCAGCATGTGTGAGGCATTGGGTTCAATACTCAGTATCACATACAAAAAAATAAAGATAATCTGTCCACCTACAACTAAAAACAAATTAAAAAAATGTGTGGGGACAACACAACAGATTTGATCTATCCATCCACAATTAATGCATATATAGGTTATTTATATGTTTAGTAGTTGGGTTGGCTGCTAGCAACCCAAAACATTTATGCAGCTTAAGTTATGGTCTATGAATTACTTGAGCTCATACACAGTTTTAAACTCAAATAACAATTTTTCCTTTTGTAATTCTTTGACAATGATAGATTTCCCCCAAAAAACAACCCCCAAATTTAATCCTTATATTTAGAGCTAAGCATTTACCATGTTTCATGGTACCCACACTAAGTATGTCACCAAATTTAAAACAAGACTTTTTAAAATGTCATGTTACATAGAAACAAAATACTAAGCACTGTTCATTTTAAAGTAGTCAAATAAAAATATTCCATATCAACATAAAGGAATATTTAATATTTGTTTCTTATACACATCTGCCAGCAAACTCTGAATATTACCTTTAAGACCAGGAATACCACTTCGTCCAGGAATTCCCAAAGGTCCTGGTGGGCCAGGAGGTCCCATCATACCCATTTCACCTTTGGCACCTTTGAAGAATATCAATAAGTAATTTTTGCCTTTTTTCACTTTGGAAGAACAAAAAGTAAGTTCTAAGATATCAACTGGAAAATTATTGCAGGTTGGAAAGAAAGCACTGTGAACTTTTTACCTTTTCACCAATTGTAACCTTAGTTCCCACTATTGCCAAAACCCAGGAATATAGACATTCTTTGTGGCAGCTAACCACCAAAGATGGCCTCCCAATGAAACATATTTCACAGCACATACATCCTGTGGTAACCCTCTCCCCTGGAATAAGAGCTGACTCTCTGTTTTACCCTTGACTAAATGACACCATATAACTCCCAAGGCTAGATCAAAAGAAGTCTTGCAGCTTCTATCTGGGGGTCCTGGAAACACTTGTGGCTTCTGAGATTCTTTCTCTTGGAATCTAGCTATAATGGAAGGAGATCACCTATTCTGATCCTATGGTGTGGGGAGCTCAAGTCATGCAAAGAGGCACCATGGATAATGACATGCCATGTGAGCCAAGGTACACCCATTATCAAAGAAGTGCCATCAGCCCCAACCACTGAAGTTGGGGCCATATGGGTTAAAGATAAATGAGTCAGTAAGATACCTCTTAGTTTCTGATATTTAGAATCTTGAGCAAAATAAAAATACTGGTTTAAACCATTAAGTTTTGGAGTAGTTTATTATATAATAATACATAACTGGAATTCTCATTTCTATGAGAGTTCACACAGCAAATTGAGTTTCCTGCAATTAGTTAGTACTCTTCCTTGACAGATAGTGTCAATCTAGAAAAGTGCAACATGAGAATAATCTACCAGAGTCATATAAATATTAATTTCCTGAATCTAAAATCAGAGAAACATTATGCAAATTACCTGGAAATCCAGAGGCACCTGCTTTTCCTGGGAGGCCTGGTGATCCTGGAGGTCCCACAGGACCAGGTGCTCCAGGCATCCCTGGACTTCCCCTCTCACCAGGGGGTCCTGGAATATCAAACCCAGGAGGTCCTGGATCTCCCTTCTCTCCTGGCATTCCATGCAAACCTAGTTGACACAACATCAATATTAACAAATATTAAGGTAGTTTTAAAAGATACACCTGGTTATTTTTCTAGAAAACAAATGATAGAACCTTGTGTATAACAAACCTAAGAGTATGTTAGAAATACTTTTAGCATCATCCACATAAAATGACTAAAAATTCAAGCTTTAGGATTTTCAGTTATACTTCTCTAAGATGGTGCTTCTCAAATTACTTCTGGTGAAAGATTAATTTTTCTTAATTCCTAGTTCATCATAGATTTAAATTTTTATAAAATACAGTAAAATTACTAAAACATGAAATGAAAAATCAAAGATATGTAAAATAAAAGTCTTCTTTTTTGGTTACTATATGCAATGAATATGATTATTAACTAAATTGCTATAAAAGTTTCTAAATGCTTATTCTTTATGCCCTGTAGACTGATAACCACTGAAGATTGTCTTTATCCCATCACAGACTGACAATAGTTTGTGATTTGACATTGGTCCACTGACCACACTTGGATTTGCATTGTTCTAACATATTATGAATTATTAGTACATATTCCTACCATCTGTAAAAATGATTAATTACTGAATAATTTAGTTGTAAGGATCCTTTTGATTTCATTTTGGCTTTGCTCTAGATGTTTTAATAATACATTCCTGTTAGTTCTTGTTAACTTCTGTCTCTCAGTATTCCAACCAAAATTTTACAAAAAAAAAATTACAAAAATGCTTAACCTTAGTAAGATTCTGAGACTAACCACTCCAAAGTTGGTCAAAACACAATATATTTATGGGAAAAGAATTACATTAAAAACATTGTGCAGGGCTGGGGTCAGCTCAGTGGTAGAGTGCTTGCCCTGCATGCATGAGTCACTGGGTTTGATCCTTATCACCACATAAAAATAAATAAATAAAATAAAGATATCGCATCCATCTACAACTAAAAAATATTAAAAAAAAACATTGTGCATATTCACACTCTAGTACCTATCAGTTGTCCTACTTATGAGTCACTTAATATTGTTACTCATCTGCTAAATGGGGATAATGCCATAATAGACTGGAAGCTGGAGGCTAAGCCAAATGATCATTTGAGTGTCCCTTCAACAATATAATCTAAATTTACTGTTAGAAATACATAGGTGATTATTTTCATAACAGAACAAGATGCTGGGGTTTAAAAATCTGCTTGATGTTCATATTCTATCATGCTTTTTTGAATATTTAGTTGTCAATGGACTTTTATTTTATTTATTTATACGTGGTGCTGAGAATCAAACCCAGTGCCTCACACATGCCAGGCAAACACTCTACCACTGAGCCACAACCCCAGCCCCTCTATCATGCTTTTTAATTCATAAAATTCATTCACAGTTTAGAGAATTCCACTTAGTTGCCACAGTGGTGATGGTTCCAATTCTGTCATTTCATAGTAAAATACTGTAAAGAGGGGAGGGAGATTTTATGTTATTACATTTGTGAAGTATGATACAACATCTAATAACATTATAATAGCTCTACGTGGACCACTATCTATGCTGTTATATTGAAACTCAAATAGTTTTCTAATAGGTGAGTTTTCAATAAAATAATTTGTCTTTTGAAATATGATCCAAGAGAGCAGATCTACAAAATACTGAAAAGAAACTAAAGATTTAAATCTGGAGAAATATTTTATTTTCGATGTTTAAAGCTTTAAGATGCAGTTTTTGATTAAGAGCTACAATATCTGGTAAACCTGAAGGTCAAGAGGCAGAAAATTACAGTTCAGCAACAAGTTGAGTCATATAAGCAGAAGTAAGTTGCAAAAAGATTCATTAGGTTAGGAAACAAAACTAAGCATGAAAAGATTAGAAGAAAAAGATCTACAAATAGAAGTTCTTAGACATCAATTCATTATTATCATTTACTATATTATGAACAAGTAAAGGAACTATTTTAGGCATTTTTATCATATGTCCATATAGCATATTGTATAAGTAAAATGTATTTGTAAATAAAGACAATGACATATTTACATTCACAGAAATAATGTTTTTTGATGAAGGTCAGCTTTGTATACATGTGTTTATCTCTGACCTTTATATTGCTTAAATATTATATTGAAACTTAAGCTTCTGAGGGTTAGTTAGAAGTTAAAAATAATTTTATTTTATACTATAACAGGTTAAGTAGAAAGAAACCAATAAATATTACTGGATGACCATGAGTAAACTACTTGCATGTACTAGGCAAAGATTTTGTTCTTCATTGTTATTATTATTAGTAACAAACAATATGCTATACATTTCACAGCATAGATCTTTTTCATGAATAGATGTCAAAAGCAGGCCTCCTGGTTAATACCCAGGATGAAGAAAATCAATATAATTTAAAAGTTCTGTTGATTCTCCTTATACAATAACAATAGTTATATGGATAGGAGTATAGAGATGATCTAAATTTACTGGTAGATCAAATGGAATTGTTAATGGAAAAAAGGGAAAATTTGAAAAATATATGTACTATCTGTGGAAACTTTTTCTTTTAGGGGGAGGGATACTGGGGATCAAGGGCCAGGGCCTCACACATTCCAGGTTAGCCTCTACCACTAAACTGTATCCTCACCCCCTATGGAAACTTTTCTGCACACACAGGTACACACACACACACATACACACACACAACCTCACACTGTCCAAGGTTTTCACAGCCCACCAAAAAAGTTAGCAAAGTATATGGCATTCTTGTTTTAAATATCTTTTTTTTTTAAGTTGTAGGTGGATACAATACCTTTATTTTATTTATGTATTTTTATGTGGTGCTGAGGATAGAACCCAGTGCCTCACACATGCTAGGCAAGCACTCTACCACTGAGCTACAACCCCAGCCCCTACTGTATTCTTAATTATGAAAATCATATGAATAATCCCTGGGATTTTGTTGTTTGTTGTTGATTTGTTTTGATTCACAGTGGTAGTGAATATTGTTTTTCTTTTTAGCTGACTCAACCACATATTCTGATAACAGGCAATCATTACAACACATTTTGCTCAGGTTAGGGGAACATGTCTGTGGACGCAGAATGAAGTATATTTAATCAATTGGTAAAAAGATTCACTAAAGCATTAACCTTCTAGCTAATGGCCAAACTAAATAATAAGAATGAAAAACCTCCACATTTGTCTGGTTTAGTAGGTCATGGATGCATCTCATCCCTTGGCAATTTTTCTTTTATTTCCTGCTGTCAAATGAGGAAATGATATTCAACAGGACCTTAATTTATAAACATGTGTTAAACTATATGGTCTGCCTTAGAAAACAGGCAAGTAGTAAAACGTTAAGTAAATAATAGTAGAAAACTTGAGTAAAAAAAAATGCCAGAAAAGCATAATGCAAACATTTTATACTGGAGAGATAACAATAGAAAAAATTTTGCCTTAAATCTTCTCTTGCAAAATGAAATGAGTATATTAATAAGTTTCTTATAAAAATTTAGAGTTAATACTTCAGCAAAGTACTATAATTCAGGTTTATCAAGATATAAGTAACAGTCTTGCTGATCACCATATTATTAAAATATATGAAAAGGAATCATGACATTTTTGAAACAGGTTAAGGTAATATTTTGCTTTGGTGATATAAATACAATTTACTAAAAATGACTACATGTGCCAACTATCAAATATAAATGTGGTCCAGGCATGGTAAAAAGAAGATGATTTGATAACATTTTTATATTCATTGTGCATTCAAAAATATTCATGATAATTTCTGTGAACTTCATTATTTGTTGAAGCCTATTAGGTTAGACCTTGAATTCTATGGCAAAACATGTATTTATGGAAGAAAGAGATGAAGGTGAAATCAGCACCATTACTTACACCCCTGAACTAGTAAGAGAAGAAAGCAGGGGGAGGCTGAGCATGGTGGTGCATGCCTGTAATCCCAGCTATTTTGGAAGATGAGGTAAGAGAATTGCAAGTATGGGACCAACCAAGGCAACTTAGGGGGATGCTATCTCAAAATTTAAAAGAATTTTAGAAAGGACTGGGTATGTACCACAGAGAAAGAGTATCCCTGGTTTCAACCCCAGAAGTGAAAAGAAAAAGGAGAGAGAGAGAGAGAGAGAGAGAGAGAGAGAGAAAGAGGGTGGGGGGCATTATACAGATGAAATACTCAAGAGTATTAGCTGAATTTGAAAAAGCATGAAGCATGTATACACAAATTTGTGTTTTGTTCAGACTGGTATTAATGATGGCTTCTCACTCAGCTATGATTAAAGGATTCAAAATGTTCCCATAATCTCATGTACTTTCTGGAACAAAAAGAAATAATAAAATATGACAGAAGTGATAAATTCATTTTTATCCACCTTTGTGAATTAGCAGGTCAGGACTGTAATGGCTAAACCTAAAAATAGGTTTTTCTCAATATTCTCTGCTACAATAGTTGGAATCATAATTTTTTTTCATGAGTGATGAAACAACTGTTTTATAACAACCTGGTTCAAAGCATCACTCTAAGTTTTCTAATTTTAAAATTAGTAGTGACATGTCCGGGGCCATAAAAAAGGTACAATGTGCCTTAACATCAATTTTTTTAAATACAGGGCACAATAAAAATAGTCTTGTCTTTACAGACTTTTAATATTGTTAATAAGGGTGTCTAGATTTTTAGCAAAATAACAAAATATCTATAGTCATTTAAGGCCAGAAAGATACACTTTTTCTTTTCTTTCTTTCTTTCTTTTGTGCCCAGGGCCTCATGCATGCTAAGCAAGCACTATAGCACTGAGCTACTTCCCCATCCCAGAAAACATATTTATAGGGCTTCAAAATAAAAGTATGCACATTCTGAACTGTGGTTTTAAATCTTCTGATGTGTTCATGTGAATTCAGGAATGACTAAAAATTCCATTTTTGTTTTAATTTTCTTTATTATAGTACTTTGCAATAACATAATGTCAGCCTCAGGTTTGCCCTTTCTGTGACTGCTTAGATTAAAATAATAAGAATTCACATCATCAGATGACTCATAATCATCAATCTCAATATGCTTTCACACAGAGAAGAACCATATCCTTCTTTTAAAAATATTTTTAGTTGTCAATTGACCTTTATTTTATTTATTTATATGTGGTGTTGAGAATCGAACTCAGTGCTTCACACATGCTAGGCAAGCATTTCTTTTATTTTTTTAAATATTTTTTCAGTTGTCAATGGACCTTTTATTTATTTATATGCAGTGCTGACAACCAAACCCAGTGCCTCATGCATGCTAGGCAAGCATTCTACAACTGAGATATAACCCCAGCCCAACTCATTTTTTTTTTAAAGAGAAAAGGAAATGAAAATTTCTATAATATATTTTTAAAGAACTTTTTTGATGAGCCCTAACCTTAGTTCTCATGTGCTAAGAAATGTTAGGAGTTTCCATAGACAAATGTCTATTATTACTGCATAGGAGTTTAAAGTCTATGCTTCCAAAATTATGTCTAGTGTAATGATTATGTCAATGATAATATTGCAACTGATTAAACTGCATTACTGGAAATAAAAAATGACATTTAGATGAGCAGGAAGGAAAATATTGGGGATTAAAGTAGGTCTTATTCTGTGACCTGTACTTTTTCATTTTACATATAAATAAGTTTACATCCAAAATTGTACATATAGATAGTTTACATCTTCAATAGGTTTGTGAAAGATTATTACGTAGGTTTTGCTTTATTGATGAGTTAATCAAGCTATGAATGCTATAAAATACATATCAATTCCAATCTTACCAGGTTGGCCTATTGGTCCAGGAATCCCTGGTGGTCCTGGTGGTCCCTGAACACCAATTCCTGGCAGCCCAGGAGGTCCTACTGGCCCAGGTTGTCCATTTGGTCCAACATCACCTTTAAGAAATAAATATGGTTTAGATATTAAAAATAACAGGTGAAATCACCAGTCCTCAAAAACCACAATACCCCTGGGGCTGGAGTTGTGGCTCAGTGGTAGAGCGCTTGCCTAGCACGTGTGAGGCACTGGGTTCGATTCTCAGCACCACATATAAATAAATGAATAAAATAAGTATCCATCAACATCTAAAAACTATTTTAAAAATCCCACAATCCCCATGTAAAAAGGCATATCATATTAAATAAAGATCTTGAAAAATTAGCCATTCATTGAAGAAGAAAAGTACACATAAGTACCCAGAACAGAGAGGGAATACATAATTACAGTTTCATAATTTAACATAAGATGAGCATTCAACTTCAGTACTTAAATTAACCTCACAAAACATTACAAGACATGAATTTGGGGAGAATTGACATAATTGAGTCTTCCTGTTAATGTATATGATTTATTACCCAATTAATCCTACCATTCTCAAGGTGTTAATAGTAAGTCTTAATACTTTTTATAATGAGGCACATTATTGTTAATTTTGTGATACATATTTTGTTACTATCATAAATAGCATTTATTTATTTATTTATTTATTTATTTCTAAGCACATCATTATATTTTTCACGATGATACTTTTGAATCAGATGTCCATAGTATATTCATATAGTAACATTCAATAATTTCATTGAAGATAATAACTACTGATTAACACAGTAACATGGATGGATATCAAAAATATTATGCTATTGAAAGAAGCATTACAAATGATGTATCTATTGTATGATTCCATTTATAAGGAGTTGTACAACAAGTAGACTAACTTATGATAAAACAGTCATAGCAGTATAGTAGTCAACTGTTGGGTAAGGACTGACTGGATAGGGACTTAGGGAAAATTTCTTGGATGCTAGCTTTCTTTTTGAGGTGTTGGGGACTGAAACAATGGCCTTGTGCATGCCAAGCAAGTGCTTTACCACTGAGTTACATTCCCAGCCCTGCAATGATATCTTGATAGCAGTTTGCATTAGAATGTGTATGCATTTGAAAAAATCCAGCAAATGTACTGTTAAGATTTAGGCATCTCATTTAATATGAATTTTATATCAAAATAAAAAAAATAGCTATGAAAATTTAGTTATGTTAGGCATGTTAAAGTATTTAGGGAGAAGTGTCCTGTTGTAATTTATTTTAAATACATATGAAAATAAATCAACAGGTAGAGAGAGGGATAGATAGTTGGAGAGATACATGACAAAGCCTGTGTAGTATAACTTTGTGCTATTCATACAATTTTTTTTCTGGTGTTGGGGATCGAACCTGGGGCCTTAAGCATGCTAGCCAGTGCTCTACCACTGAGTAGCATCCCTAGACCCTATAATTGAAAATTTTAAAAATAAAATATGGCAGGGAGAGAAAATGTTAATTGTAGAACCATGGCAGTGGTATATTAATGTTCACTATAAAATTATTTTACTTTTTCTGTATATTTAAAAGTTTTCATCATAAAAATTTAAAAATAGAATCATACCAAGAAACCTACTTATTTCTATCATGATAACTAGCAAAATTTGAGAGTTTTTCAGAAACTTCAGTTAGCAATTCTTTGGGGAAACCAGCACATTCATACATTGCTGGTGAGAGTGTAAAATGGTGCAAATGAAGAGGAAGGAATCTGACAACATCTAAGGTGCATTTGCCCTTTATTCAGAAAATCCATTTTCACTACTTCATACTATTAGTATACCTAAGCACATCCAAAAGAATGTATGCAAAAGTACATTCACTGTGGCATTATTGCTTAATAATAAAAAAATCTATTCTAGCAATTAGCAACTGGTGGAATAATCTTAAGTATATTCATGCAAATCAAAACTAGGCAGCCATTTTTTTTAAATCAAGATTTCTATGTACTATAATCTCTAAGATTTAAAGTTAAGTGAAATAAGCAAAGTGAAAAAAAGCCAAAAGGTAATACTCTATCTTCATTTTTCAAGAAATGCAGAAAATAAAAAAATATGTTTATAGCCAGGCGCAGTGGCACACACCTGTAATCCCAGCAGCTCGGGAGGCTGAGACAGGAGGATTGCAAGTTCAAAGCCAGCCTCAGCAACAGCAAGGTACTAAGCAACTCAGTGAGACTCTGTCTCTAAATAAAACAAAAAATAGGGCTGGGGATCTGGCTCAGTGGTTGAGTGCCTTTAGGTTCAATCCTTGGTTCTTCTTCACCACCCCAAAATGTATATATATATATATTTATATTGGATAGTATTTTATAGAGGAACACTTCCAGGATAAAAAACTGAACAGTGAATATGGAAATGAAGAGGAACAGAGTATTATGGGATGAGGTGAATGGAATATTTCTCAGTGTTACTTTTATATATTTATCTTTTTCTTATCTATCTAATGCAACAAAGGACAAAAATAATCAATGGAAGATGAAAAAAAAGTATAGCAGTAACAGAGGGACAGTATGTGCTTTCCAGCCAAATGGTATTATAACCCATAAACTTTCTTACAGGTTTCAATTACTATAAAAGTTAAAATCAAATCAAGAAGTAGTAACAGCTTCCATACCTTTTGGTCCAGGTAGTCCATCCAAACCAGTGCGTCCAGGAGGACCTGGAGGTCCTGGGAAACCACGATCACCTTTTGGACCAAGTGTTCCTTTGAAACCTGGGAGTCCCGGTGGCCCAGGTGGCCCAGGTAACCCAAATCCTGGCTCTCCCTTCAGCATACACATGACAAAACACAAAAAAACTCTCATGATTTTCCTGGTGCTTACTGTTTACTAGAGGGAATTTAAAGCAGAAAATACAAGGTAATATTCTTTTTTTCCATTGGGAGAAGAAGAAGATAATTAAATGAAATGTAATTGGTATCTTAGAAAGAACATCTGGAAGGGTGGAAAACAGGGTTTTGTAAAACAAATTAAATGAGTTGGACTGGTTTCAGAATAAGAAAGAGATAGCAGAGAACATGAGATTAAATAACATCTACTCACAGAAGGAAATGTGATTACAGACTGAGTATAAGATAATCTCAAATAATTATTTTTAATTTACCAAGTATGATAATGGCATTGTGGTTTTTGTATAAAATATCCACTTATGGGTGAATACCAAAGTATTTGTAGGTGGAACAAAACGATTTTGAGATTGGGGTTAAGATTTGAGAAAGGGAAAAGGAATAGATGAAGTAAATATGATAAAATCTTAATAATTTTGCATCTGAATGACAGATATATGAAAGTTCATTGTATTACTTCTTTTAATTTTGAAAATGTTCATAATAAACGAAAAATAATGAACCAACACAGAAATGGTCCGCTCATGGGAGCCAGGGTCATGGTCAGCTCTTTTGCCCATGGAAAACAAGTAACAGTGATGAAATGCAGGAAGTTTAAATTAATTAATCTCAGAGAAAATACAAGAACAGTCAGGATAATTACATACCTCAGCAGTTTGCTGAAGGATGACTGAGGGAAGTTTGAGATTAGATAAAGGAATGAACAACAACATAAATACAAATCTATTATAATTATTATTACTGTTAATAGCAGTGATTTGCATTATGTATCTGTGATGGAAATGGGACAGAAGGAAACAGTATGGGAAGGTCTTAATACATTCAACATCTTTTCAATCAATCAGTGCACAAGCATGGCCAGAGATGAAATAGGGTAGTGTAGGGAAGCACCCGCGAAGCCAATCATTAAATAATTGGCGATTTTAAAACATGATCAAAAGTTCTTTTTTGGATTCAAGTATGGCCTCTTCTACTATTTAATATGGTTTTGTGTTAAATATACTGAAATTAAAACATAATCAGTTAGGTTTTGTCTGTATACTGAAAACGTAGGATGGTGTCAAAAATTAAATAGAGAGGACTAAGAAGATAGGAAAATGAGATGGAATGAATTAAAATGTCCCAGACCTTTGGTCCTGGAAAGCCTGGTGGCCCAGGAGGGCCTTCTAGGCCAATTCTTCCAGGTGTCCCAGGTGCTCCTGGAGGTCCTGGAATTCCAGGAAAACCTGTAAAATTATCAGGCCATGTTTTAGTCTCCAAAGAAGAGACACTTGAAGACAGATATTAAAATTATCAAACCCACATTCTCACCTTACCAATCAATATGCTTAGTGACTATAGTAAGATATTAAAAGCACAATGAAATACTGTATGACTACTTGAGATCAAGCCTTACAAATGTCTGATATTCTTTCTCAATCACCTTATTTCATTTTATTTTCATATAGAGGTAACATGCAGAAGATACACTCTTCTGAAGAAAAAGACTATTACACAATAAGACAGAACTAAACATAGGAATAAATTCCACACAAAAATTCAGAGGAACTTATGCTTGCATCTGGATATAGTAGGATAAAATGCTTCTCATACTTCTGGAAATGAGCTAAAAACAATTGTAGAGCCAGGTGTGGTAGTGTATGCCTGTAATCCCAGCAGCTATGGAAGCTGAGGCGGGGGATTGCAAGTTCAAAGCTTGTCTCATCAATTTAATGAGGCCCTAAGCAACTCAGTGAGACTCTGTCTCAAAATGAAAATAATAAAAAGGGCTGGGGATGTGCCTCAGTGGTTAAGTGTCCCTGGGTTCAATTGCTGGTACCCACACACCCCTCCCCCCCAAAAACAACTTTAGATATTACCTATACCTTCACACATAAAATAAAATCTGAGGTTTTTGAAAGTATTTGGTATAACTGAGTAAGGATACATTTAAGAACTGTTCTCACAAGATTGTGTACCCTTGTCATGAATAAGAATGAATTTTGTAAGGAATAAAGCAGAACTAAAGAAAAAGACCTAAAACATTTCAATAAATCAAGAAAGTATTTTTACTTGGGTTAAAACAGTGGCTAAATGTATACAGTAGGTCTTTTTTCTGTTTAATACAACCCATTAATTCAACAAGTATCTACTGAATGCTATCTATGTGCAAGGAGCTATTTGATACTCAGAGGACATAATAATAAACAAAATATAATAATTCTTATGATGTTTTTTGTATTAGAAATCATTTTGCATATATATATGTAACAGATATTTTTATGACTATACCATTTTAGATAAACATCATGAACTTAAAGTGCATAGACACTGTGACGTTTCATTTGAATTGTTTGTAGCACACAGAAAAGTTATCAATATGTTTCATTATCAAAGAATAATGTCATACTAACAAGCTAATGTACCCTGCCCACAACCCATACCAACATACCTTTGGGACCAGGGGGTCCAGGAAGCCCAATTCCAGGGATACCTGGTTCTCCTTTGCTACCAGGTATTCCTGGAAAGCCTGGTTGGCCTGGGAGTCCAGGGTCACCTATGGAGAAATAGCAGTTGTTGAAAGGAAAACATTCAAAAAAAGAAGCTAACAAATGGTAGAGATATTTTTAAATGAATTCCTTACATACCTGGAAGACCTATTTCACCATCTCTGCCTGGGTTACCAGGCAGGCCAGGCTTCCCTGGCTGGGTTATGGTCTGACCTGGATCACCTTTAGGACCTGAAAACAAGAATGGATCAGTGGTAAATGAAAAATATTTATTTGACTAAAACTCTCTTTTAGTTAAAAACAAAAGAGGAAATTGTCAATAATCTTTTGAAAATGCAAATGAACAAAAACCCACAAGAAAACAATACCACATTATATATTATAGGAAGATATCAAACATAAGTATGAAATTTCAAAGAGAAAAAGTAAGTGATGGCTTTAAGAGCTTCCATGATTGAAGATGTGATTAATTTTAGATGTCAACTTCACTGGGTTAAGGGATAACGAGATAGCTGGTAAAACATTATTTCTGGGTATGTCTATGGGGGTGATTCTATGAGAAATTGGTATTTGAATTAGTGGACTGAATAAGGAAGACCTGCCCTCATTCAGTGTGGGCCAGCATCACCCAATATCTGAGGGTCTGGATAGAACAAAATGGCAGAAAACAGGCAAATTTGTTCTCTCTTTCTTCTGGAGCTGAAGCACTCATTTTCTCCTGCTCTCTTTTCAAACATCACAACTGCAGTTTTTCTAACCTTCAAACTCTGGGACTGTCACCAGTAGCTCCCAGGCTCTCAGGCTTTTGGACTTGGAAAAAGACACACTACCTTTCTTGTCTACTTCTCCAGTATACAGAAATCCTATTGTGGAACTTCTCAGTCTCCATAGTCATGTAAGTTAATTTCCCTAAAAAATCCCTTCTTATCTATTCATCCTATTGGTTCCATTCCTTTGGAGAACCCTAATACAAGATAGTACCTTTAAATATATTTGTGAAATGTAAGTCAATCTAAAAACTATAGTAAACAAGGAAAAGATTTCTTTTTGGTTAGCTAATGATACTTTCAGATTTTATATGTACAGAGTTCAAGTACAATCACTTCTCATTAATTGAAAGAGAGGCTTAAAATTGTCTCAGGACAAAGAAGAATTTCCTAAACATGTCGTAACAGGTACTAACCATGAGAGAAAAAGACCAACAAATCTCACCATATTCAAGTTGATTTTTGTTCATTAAAGACAACAGGGAATACAAAAGTCAAAAAAAGAAAAAAGTTAAGTAAGATTTCTTCCAAAGTGCATAGCTAACAAAGAAGCAATACATTGAATATATAAAAAATCTCTCAAGATCAATAATAAAAAGAAACATTCCAATAGAAAAACTGGTAAAAACAAACATTTCACACAAGGAAATCAAATGGCCAATAAATATATGAGAAGGCACTAAATTTTAATGCAAAATGAAACTGCCAAGATATGTTACACTCAATATACTAGCAAAAATGTCAAAGTCTGACAAACTAAAATATCTGCAAATATGTAGATCAATAAAATCTCCAACATTTCTTATGCTAGTATATATTGGTATATTTGCTCTGGATATCTAGTCAAGCTGTCTGAAAATGTCATATCCTCTGCTTCATAAAAGTTAATCTTAAATATATACTCTAACCCAGGGATTGGTAAGCTTCTTCTGAAAAAAACCTGAGAATAAGTACCTTAGGCTTTGTGGACCATATGGTCTCTTTAGTAAGTACGCTACTCTGCTGTTATTGCTCAAAAAATAACCATAGAAAATGGTGAATGGACATAGATATGTACAGATAAAAAAATTGTAACAACAGATAATGACCAACAGATTTGGTCAATGGGTTATAGTTGCCAACCCCTGCCCTATAGAAGTGTGGGCATGTGAACACCAGTGTGCATGTGTCCGTGTGCACGTGTGTGTGTGTATATGACTGTATGTAAAAGCATTTTTATAATAGGCCCAAACTGCAAATAACCTATTGGTTCATTGACAAAAGAATGGATGAATGAATTGTGATATATACATACATATACACACACGTATATACACATACATATGATGGGATACTATATATATACAGCAATGAAAATGAATATACTATAGCTACACATAAAGTTAACACAAAAAAACTTACCCTATGATTCCACTAATATGAAGCTCAAAGAAGAAGCAAAATTAAAGTATTTTTTAGAAATGCATATATAAGTGATAAAAAAGCGGGGAAATGGAAAGAAATTATGCAAAAGTCACAACAGCGGTTACTTTTGGAGAGAAAGAAGGATACTGTGAACAGACAAGGACAGGGACAGGAAGGCAGAGGTTTTTAGGATGCTGGCAATGTTCTTTTTCTTAATGTGTGTGATAATTACATGTGTGTTTCTATTATAATTATTTGTTAAACTTTGCATTATAGATCATGTACTTAAAAGGAACAAAAATTTAAAAAAGAGAGAATCCCTCTCCCTTAAAATTTTGTGTTCCCTTCCTATGGAGCTCTGAAGAGTCCAAATATATAAGGCTAGGGCAATACACCTCTCAGGAAAGGAAGCCAAGTATGGCAACATGATAATACATATCTCCTTTTAAGCACCAAACTTAAAATAGAACAAATAATCAGAGTAAACTTACCTGGTATTCCTGGCTGGCCTGGATTTCCTGCTACACCTTGTATGCCTTTTTCACCTGCTGGGCCTGGAGGGCCAAAACCAACAGGGCCCATAGGCCCCATATCTCCTGGGAGACCTGGTAAACCTGGATTCCCAGGGGGACCTCTTTCACCCTTAAAAGCAATTCCACCCTGAAAAGGGAAAAGTTTACTACAGAAACACATAGATATAACAACTATCAGTAGGTTGGTATTATTCTTCTTCCTTTGTACCAGGGATTGAACCCTAGGGTACTTAATCACTGAGTCACATCCCTAGCCTTTTTAATTTTTGTTTTTGAGTCAGGGGTCTTTCTCTCTCTCTCTTCTCTTTTTGGCACTCTGGATTGAACCCAGGGACACTTATACACTGCACCCACACTCCCAGTCCTTTTGGTATTTTATTTAGAGATAAGGTCTTACTTAGGGCCTTGTTAAGTAGCTGAGGCTGGCTTTGAAATCATGATCCTCCCACCTCAGCCTCCTGAGACTCTGGGATTATAGGCATGTGCCACTGTGCCCGGCTTAGGTTGGTGTTATTTAATAAAACTAAGGAAATGATATAGTCATAAATAGATTTTATTAATAGATACATAAGTGTAGGTCCTATTATGGGACAGTATGTGAGATCATTTCATTCCTTCAACAAATATATTTGAGGACTGGGGTTGTGGCTTAGTGGTAGATTGCTTGCCTAGTTTGTGTGAGGCACTGGGTTCAATTCTCAGCAACACATATAAATAAATAAAAATAAAATAAGGGTCCAATGACACTAACACATATTTAAAAAAAATATATTTGAGCTGGTCCTATATGTCAAGTGTGAGAAATATAGCAGAAAATACAAGTAGGTACAAATATCTACTCTCATGAAGCTAATGAAGGTTACAACCTAGTATAAGTCAAGAAGATTATAGTCTAGCTAACATATTATAAAATATACTTCTGGGCCATGTGTTATGCACAAAATGAGACTGCTCCTTAAGGTTCAATATTTGGCTCTCTGGCACATTTAACATGGTCATATATTCATACTAAACTATAAGCATTCTTTACATAAAAATCATAAATATCTGGTTGTCAGCTATAAATATGTGGAACAAGAGATGGGTGAACCTCATGCTGACTCAAGCATCTTAATCGACTGCCCACCTATTCATATCTAGTAGTAATATAGTAATGAGTTAGAAATTGAATTGAAGCATAAGAATAGTAAGGAAACACTACAAGTAATGATGTACCATTACTATATGTAATCATATTTTTGAGCATAGATTGGGTGTACAACTCAGCACCAGACTTATACTTTAATTTAGGAAAGTTTTTTTCTGGATACTGGTGATTGAACCCAGAACTCTTCACATGTTAGGTAGGTGCTCTACCACTGAGTTACATCCTCAGATCTTTTAATTTTTTGTTTAATTTTGAGACAGGGTTTCATTAAGTTGCTCAGGACAGACTTGAACTGGAAATCATCCTGCCTCAGCCTCCAAAGTAGTGGGATTACAGGTGCACATCAGCACGCCCAGCTCCTAGGAAACATTTCAGTGGAAATTCAACATTACAAAACCAAGAATATCAAACCAACTCACAGGCTCTCCTTTGGGGCCAGGAAGTCCTGGCAATCCATCCTGTCCAGGAGTGCCAGGTAAACCAGGAAGCCCTGGAGCTCCAGGGGAGCCCAATTCTCCTTTGTCACCCTTCATTCCTGGAAAAGTGAGGATGTCACCAGGTTCACCTTTAGATCCAGGAAAGCCTGGAGCACCTGGAGCTCCTGGTATGCCCTGAGTGGGTGAAAAAATGAAAGTAGGGGGTACAAGAAAGAGAAACAGAAAATCAGTTTCCTTTTTTGTAATACTTTCTTCTCTACAGTTTAATCCATCAATACACCCAATAACATTTAGTGTACAAAAAATGAAATCAAGTGAGATACACAGTCAAGGAAAGTCAAGGAATCAAATAAATTACAATTCAATATAAAATCTATTTATCTCTCTATATGTATGTCTATATAAAATATCTATCACTCCATAAGTGAAAATCAAAGTGTGCATCACTACCCTCTAATTCAATTTGATTTATAATATACTCAAAACTTACTGGTAATCCTTTAGGACCAATTGCTCCAGCATATCCTTTTTCACCTTTCTGTCCAGGGAAGCCAACAGATCCTAGCATGTATACACATAAAATAATGTGAGCTTTGAGCTTGAAACCACAATAAAGCTCATATAGAAATCATCAAATCAGGAAGGCAAGTTTTAAAATAAGAACTCCATCCTATCCCACTTACTTTGCATTTTTATATTCCTCTTTTATATTCTTGAAATGAAATCATCCTTTCTTTTAAATAAATTTAACATTTGATGTTACATATAATATTGTACCTTCTGATATTTATTAACTCTAACTAACTAGAATCTAGCCAAGATACATGTTAGGCAGAATGTTTTACCTGGAGGACCTGGGAGACCTGGCAAACCAGGTTGGCCTGGAGGCCCTGAAATACCAGTTCCAATGCAGTTGAAGCAGGTGTCACCCTTGTCACCTGGAAAAATCATAACAAAAATTATTTCCTGGAAGGAATACTTTGGAGATATTTTTTCTTGGTATTGAGGATTAAGTAAACCCAGGGGTACTTTTCCACTGATCTACATCCCCCACACTTTTTATTTTACATCGAGATAGGTTCTCCCTAGGTTGCTGAGGCTGACTTTGAACTAGTGATCTGCCTGCCTCATCTTCCTAGTCACTGGGATTTCAGGCATGTGCCACCATGCTTAGCTGGAAGGGGTACTTAAACCTTCTTTAGATAGGTTCTGAAGAATCTAATAGTAAGGAATAACATTACTATCTAACAGTGAAGTTTAGAGGGGCTCACATCTAGAATCAATTCATTGACATATATTTACTGAGTGTCCACTCTATGCCAAGAACTGTTCCAAGTGTTTGTGATACACTGATAGACAGAACAGACAAAAATCCATGCCCTTGTGGAGCTCACATTATACCAACAGAAAGGAATGATAAGCAATGAAGGCAATAAATTATATATTAAATATTTAATATATTAATATATTAAGTATTTTACTTAGATATATTAAAGTATTTTGTAGGGAAAGCAGAGCTTGGTGAGTAAGATTGGGTATGGCAGGGATGGTTGTGTGGAAGGAAGGTTGCAATTTTAAATAGGGTGGTCAGGGTGGACCTCATTCAAAGGAAGACATATAAGCAACAACTGAAAAGGTGTGACATGTGCATAAGGAACAGCAAGCAGACCAGATTGCTAGAGCAGAATGAGGAAATAGAACCACACCAGAGAGTGAACAGTTTATAAGGAATGGGCTACCATGAAATATCGTACAGGCCATGGTAAACTCTATAGCTTTTATTATGAGTGTAGTAAGAACCTTTTTTTTTTAAAGTTTTTTTAAAATATTTTTTTAGTTGTCGATGGACACAATGTCTTTAATTTATTGCTCTGTATGTGGTGCTGAGGATCGAACCCAGGGCCTCACACATGTGAGGCAAGCACTCTACCACTGAGCTACAATCCCAGCCCCATGAAGTAAGAATCTTGTAGAAGAATTTAAAGAGAAAAGCAAAAGCTGTTTTGTTAACAAAAAGCTCTAAGGGCAAGGATGGAAACTGGGTGACCACTTAAGAGGCTACTTCTGTAGGAATCAAGGAGAGAGAGAGATGGTAGCTCATTCCAGAGTCATAGCAATGAACACGATCAGAATTGGTTAGGTTCTGGGCATACTTAAAAGTACAGCCAATGGGATGTTCTCATGGATCATACATGGAATACAAAAGAGAGCTATCAAGGATGACTTCAGGGTTTTATAACCCGATCAACTAGAAGGCTAGAGTAGCCTTCTTTTCATGTAAGGGGAAGATATAAGTAAAGCAATTGTGGGGAAGGAAGTAGCAAAATTAAGACTGTAACTTGATCAGGATGTGAAGTTCAAAATACACATAAATCTACAGGCAATGAGTTATATCTGGACAGAAGACAGACATTTGGAAGTTACTGACAAGTTCACAGTATTAAAAGTCAAAGGACTGGGTGAATGAGTTTAGATAGAAAAGAGGAATAAGGACTGAGACCTAGGGCATTTCAAAATTAAAAGTTGAATAGATAATTCTTAGATATATAAAAATACAAAGAACCTAGAATATGCAAGACTTACTGTAAAGCCACAATAATTAAGACAATCTGGTATTAGTGCAAGGAGAGATTAAAAAAAACAGAACAGAGGTCAAAAACAGACTCACACATATGTGATCAAATGATTTACAATGAACATTTTAATGAAATGAATACATTGTTATAAGTAATACAAAAGTATTAATGCCATTTTGATGGTCTTTTGTACTATAATACTGACTCAACTGTATATCTACAGGGGAGAAACAACTTTGATCTCTGATTCAAACTATACATAAAATTTAACTGAATATATAGACCAGAGATTAAAATGTGAAAGGTAAAATGATAAAAAATCCAAAACAAAAGTGGAGACACAGCATACCCAAAGCTATGGGATACAGCAAAAGTAATACTAGCAGGGAAGTTTATAGCAATCAAGGCCTGCATCAAAAAATTATAATCATCCCAGATAAACAACCTGTCACTGTATCTCTAGGAACTAAAAAATCATGGACAAACTAAATGCCAAATTAGTAGAAAGAAATAATAAGGAGCAAAGTGGAAATAAATTAAATGGAGGTCAAAAACACAAGAGATTAATGAAACAAAGGGCTAGTTCTTTGAAAAGATAAAATACACAAACCTTTAGCTAGACCAAGAAAAGGAGAGATAGAAAATCAAAGAGGAAAAGGAAAGGTAACTGTCACCACACAAAAACATAAGTTCATCCGAGATTATTACAAACAAGTATATATATATATATCTACAAATTTAATAATCTGGAAGAAATGGACAAATTCCTGAATACATACACCTTACCAAGAATGAATCATGAAGAAACAGAAAACCTGAACCGACCAATACTTGTTAATGAGACTGAATCAGTAATAAAAGAAACCTCTCATTAAAGAAAAGCCCAGAACTAGATGGTTACACTGCTGATTCTATCAAACACTGAAGAGTACCAATTCTTCTTAATATATTTCAAAAAATAGAAAAAGAAGTCATTTAACACATTCTATAAGGCCAGTGTTACCCTGATATCAAAACCAGGTAAAGACAACAAACGCAGGAAAACTACAGGCCAATGTCCTTGATAAACAGATTTAAAAAATCCTCAACGAAATGCTAGCAAACAAAATCCAACAGCACTTTACTTTTTCTCTACTCAGAAATACATTTTTTTTGGTACCAGGGTTTGAACTCAGGGGTACTTGACCACTAGGCCACAACCCCATCCCTATTTTGTGTTTCATGTAGAGACAGGGTCTCACTGAGTTGCTTAGCGCCTCACCATTGCTGAGGCTGGCTTTGAACTCGCGATTCTCCTGTCTCAGCCTCCCAAAGTGCTGGGATTACAGGCTTGAGCCACTGCACCTGGCAGAAATGCACTTTTATTGTAGTCTCAAAGTCAATTTAAAGAGTTGGGTCAGGAAATTTGATAATCATTTCTTTATAACTATAAATAATAAAGGTATTCATTATGTCATATTGCTACACACACATAACACAGTGTGATCAATCTTATTCCCCTTTACCTTTCCTTTCCCTCCTCTCAATAGAACTTTAAAAAGATTATTTCCCATGATTAAGTAGGATTCATTCCAGGGATGCAAGGAGGGTCCAATATATGCAAATCAATAAACATGATATACCATATCAGCAGAATGAAGGACAAAAACCATATATGGTCATCTTAATTGGTGCAGAAAAAGCATTTGATAAAATTCAATATCCTAGGCTGGGGTTGTGGCTCAGTGGTAGAGCACTTGCCTTGCACGTGTGAGGTACTGGTTTCAATACTCAGCACCACATAAAAATAAATGAATAAAGATACTGTGTCCATCTACAACTAAAAAAAATTAAAAATTCAATATCCCCTTTTGATAAAAATACTGAACAAATTAGGCATATAAGGAACACTCAACACAATAAAGGTCATTTCTAATAAGCCAACAGATAACATTACATTAAATGGGAGAATGAAAATGAAATGGGGAAAGCTGAAGGTTTTCTATAATATGGAGCAAGATCAGGATGCCCACTTTAGCCATGTATATTCAACATAGTTTTGGATGCAAACAGGCGAGGGAAAGAAATAACAAACATTCAGATTGGAAAAAAATAGTCAAACTATCATTGTTTGTAGATGACATGATTTTATATATAGAAAACCACAAAATCTCCACAAAAAATATTAGAACTAATAAACTATTCAGCAAAGTTGCAGGAAACAAAACCAATATACAAAAATCAGTGATGTTGCTATATACCAATAGCAAATTGTCTGATTTAAAAGTGAGAAAATAATCCCTTCACCATAGTTTCAAAACAGAAAATGTCTAAGGAATAAATTTAACCAAAGAGGTAACAGTTCTCTGAAAAAATTATGAGATATTGATGAAAGCAATTTAAAAAGGGGAAAAAGTAGTAAGGAATCCTGTGTTCATGGATTGGAAGAATGACTGTTGTTAAAATGTCCATACAATACAGTGATTTACAGATTTAATACAATCTCTATTAAAATACTAATTGCATTATTCACACAAATAGAAAAAATTCTAAAATATCTATGGAACCACAAAAAAATCCTGAATAGCAAAATCCATTCTGAACAAAAAGAACAAAGAAGGAAGCATTAAATCACCCGACTTCAAAACATACTACAAAGCTGTAGTAATCAATAGAGTAAGGTATTAGCATAAAAAATACACAGACTGGGCTGGGGGTATTGCTCAGTTGGTAGAGTGCTTGCCTAGCATGCACAGGTCCTGGGTTCAATCCCCAGCATCACACACACACACGTGCACACACACACACTAAGACACAGACCAATGGAAGAGAACAGAGAGCCTAGAAATAAACCCACATTTCTATAGCCAACTGATTTTGGAAGAACACACATTGGAGAGAGTATAGTCTTTATAATAAATGGTGCAGAGAAAACTGGATGTATGCTGTAGAAGAATGAAGCTAGACCACTCTCTCTCGTCAGTTACAAAGATCAACTCAATGGATTAAAGACTTAAAAGTAAGACTTAAAACTATGAAACCACTAGTAAAAAACATAGGGGAATGCATCAGGAAATTGGAATGGCAAGAATTTTTTGGACAAGACCCCAAAAGCATAGGAAATGAAAGCAAAAATAGACAAATGGTATTACATGAAACTATAAAGCTTCTGTACCCCAAAGGGAACACTCAAGACAGAAAAGAGACAACCAAAATAATGGGAGAAATATTTGCGATGTAAACATTTAGCAATGGGTTTATATCCAGAATATACAAAGAATGTCAAAACCTCACTAGCAAAAAACAAATAGCCTGGCTTAAAAAATGGGCAATAGTTCTAAATACACATTTCTCAAAAGACACACAAAAGACATACCTTTTCATACAGGTATATGAAAAAATGCTCAACATCACTGATCAATAGGGAAATGCAAATCAAAACCACAATGAGCTAGCACCTCATCCCAGCTACGATAAGGCTAAGATCAAGAAGACTAAAGATAGCAAGTGCTGGGAAGAATGTGGAGAAAAGGAAAAATTATTGCATATTGTTGGTGGGAGTGTAAATTTGTATAGCCACTATAGTAAATAGTATGGAGGTTACTCAAAAAATTAAAAAAAGAACTGCTGTATAATGCACCAATTCTACTACTGGGTATATATCCAAAGGAAATGACATCTGTGTGTTTCAGAGTCATCTACATGCCAAATGTTCGCTGCAGCACTATTTATAATAACTAAGGAATGGAAACAACTTATGAGAACAACAGTTGATGAATGGATGAAAAAATGTGATACACAATATATTCCACATGCATAATGGAATACTATTCAGCCACAAAAAGTAGGAAATCCTGTCATTTGCAACAACACAGATGGAACTGGAAATTATCATGCTAAGTGAAGTAAGCCAGGTACCTGAAGACAAGTAGCACAGGATCTCACTATATGCGGAATTTTAAAAAGTTGATTTCTTAGAAGTTAAGAGTGGAATGGTAGTTATCAGAGGCTTGGGATAATAGAGAGTAGAAAGGGATGGGGAGAAGTTGATCAATAGATACTGGGTTACAGTTAGAGAGGAATGAGATGCTCTGAAGGTACTTTTTGCACATGGTGACTATAGATAATAATTATAACAATTATGTACTATATATTTTAAAAAGCTAGAAGAAAGGATTTTGAAAGTTTTCACCACAATGACATGATAAATGTTTAAAAGATAACTCTACGTAACCAGATTTTAATATAATACAATGTATACATGTATTGAATATTATATGAAACTCCATTAATATGTACAACTTTTATGGTTTTTGTATAGATTAAAAGAAAAAAATTAGAAAAAAGAGAAAATGGGAGAAGAGTATCTAGAAACAGTGAACAGAACATTCTTGGGGAGTTTTGCTGCAAATGAGAGCAGAAGAATAAAGCAATGTCTAGCAGGAGGAGTGGGATTACCACTAAGGTATTTTTTGAGTGATTGTAAAAAAGCATATTTGTATGCTGCAGGGAATGATCCAGTAGGGAAAAATCTGATGATGTGGAAGGAGCAAAAATTTCTTGACCAAAATCCCTGGGGAAACAAAAGAGAATGCAATCTATTATGCAAATAGAAAAACTGGCTTTAGATAGGAGTTGCAACAGAAATAGGCAAGAAGATAGAGTACATGGGCACAAATTCAAGTATGTGAGTAAATGTAGTTGTAGCAATCTATAACAACACTTGTTATTACTTTAAAAAAAGTCAGGATGAAGGATGAAGCTAGGTCAGAATCTTAAATGAGAATAGGGAAAGAGGTATTATGAGTTTGAGAAGAGAAGAGAAGATAGTCTCAGAGGAAGTAGAAATTTTAAAACTACTAGGGCTATACTTTAGTTCCTAGCGAGTATAAGGAAATTAGGAAAGGACAAAGGAGTCAAGGGTTTATACTGATTGGACTATATTGGACTGATTCTAATGATTGATCATGGAATTTAAATGAAGTTAAGAGCAAAGAAAGGACACCAAAATGTTAAGGGATAAAGTTGGTAGGTCTCAATGGTGTTGAAGTAATGTTGTAGTCAGACTATGAAAGGTAATGAGCTAGAAGCTGGTGCAGTGGTGCACACCTGAAATCCCACCAGTTTGGGAAGCTGAAACAGGATTGAGAGTTCAAAGCCAGCCTTAGCAATGGTGAGGTGCAAAGCAATTCAGTGAGACCCTGTCTCTAAATAAAATACAAAATAGGGCTGGGGATGTGGCTCAGTGGTCAAATGCCTATGAGTTAAATCCCTGGTGAAAGAAAGAAAGAAAGAAAAGAAAGAAAGTAAGTAAGTTAGGTAGTGAGCTAGAAAGATAGGAGATAAATGATCACAAATGAGATTTATGAAATCAAAATTATGTAGGTATACACTACTGTTAATGAGATGATCTTGGTGTATGAAGAGGGAATGAGTCATTGAGGTAGGATGGAAGACAAGGGGATTTTGATGATGTTATGAAAGAATGAAGGAATGAACAACGTTTGGGGATCAAACCTTTCACTCCTTGTTCTCCAGGGAGTCCTTTATCACCTGGCAATCCAGGGAGGCCTGGAGGGCCTGCTTTACATATCTCATCACCTAAATTAGATAAAGAAAGGATAGCATAGCAGCTAATTGTTATGAAACATTCAGAAGACTACAAGAAATCCCAACAGGCTAGGAAAAAAAGGTATATTTTCTGTAATTTCTTTGCAGAAACACAACTATCTATAAGCAAAAGGAAGACACAATATTGTTGATAATAATATTTGAAGAGCAAATTTAAATATCAAAGAATCATCTAAACTAAAAAGTAGAATCTTCAATAGCATCTCCTAGACATCAGGACCGAAAATAATGATGCCAATCTTTAGCTGGATTCACTTATAAATGAAATAAACAAAAACAAAAATAGAACTTAACAGGAAAAAAAAAAGCTTACTAGGAGGTATATGAGGTCCAGGAGGGCCAGGAGGCCCTGGAAGGCCAGGAGTTCCAGGCTGCCCATCAAGTCCAGGAGATCCAGGAATAGAAATTCCTGGTGGACCTTCATCACCTTTCTGGCCCCTCTCTCCAGGAAATCCAGGGGGGCCAGGAGGACCCATAACTGCAGTCCCTAAGATAAGAAAGAGCACTCATTAAAGTGATCAAAATGATCTTACATTGAAGATATTAATTTGGTTCTCAATGAGACATTACATAATTAGTAGATATTCCTTTAACATAATATTGTTTTGTTCTTATTGTTTCCATGATAATCAAAAAGTTGTTCAAATAATGTAAATAAGTTGAGTATAAGAAATAATAATTCAAATAACTTTATTACTTATGGAAAGTACTAATAATTTTCTACCCATTCTCATACTCTCAAAAATAAAAGAAAATTATTAGACAAAAATAGGCATTTCTACGTTCCCATGTAAACATGTCTCTGAATCTAGATACTCTTTAACAATCCACTATTTCTGCACTGTTAACACACTTTTTAGTTACTATAACTTTATGTGGGTTCAAAGCTGGTAAGGAAGTTACATATATCTTTGTTCTTTTTTAAAATCATCTTCACTTACACATTTGTTCCTCTAAATTAATGTTACAATAAACTTTATTTTTAGAAACCCACTGGAATTTGAAATGTGAATAATTTGAACTTAAAGACTGATTTTTGGTAGAATCAATTATTTATAATATCAATTTCTTACCTAAAGTAACAATGAAGTACATCTCTATATATTTAGTAATTTCATTTTATTTAATAAAATTTTATAAAATCCTGCAGAGTTCTTACCTATCTTCTGTTGTCTTTATTCATGGATTTGTTTTATTACTATTGTGAATTTCTCTACATTTATTGGCCTACTCTTTTATTGTTAATGTAGTCATTTACAGTAATGTTATAATGTCATTAATTAATATACTTCTGGATTGATTTGATAATATTTTATTTAGTATTATTCATTCTATATTCATAGATAAGGCTGAATAATACTTAATTGAAGTGTTACCCCCTTGGTAGTCTGGTATCAAGGTTATTAAATTGGGTTACCTTTTTTTGCGTTCTGAAATAGTTTAAAGTCCGGGAACTATGTTTTGACAGTAGGGTAGACTTAAAAATCACCCATAAAAACCAATGCTTTTTTGTGGAAAACCAACATTTCAAAATCTTCTATTTTAATTGATCCACTTACATTTTCTACTTTCTCAGGACAATATTAATCATTTGTTTTCTGCTCCATGAAAAGTCTTATATTTCATCTACATTTCCAAACATATTAAGACAGAATTATTTTTCTTTTAACTTAAAATTTAAATCATGGTAATATCATTTTTATTTGCTAATTTTATTTGTGCCTTCTCTCACTTTTTTGTGGAGAGTAGCAAGCATTGAACTCAGGGGCACTCGACCACTGAGCCACACACATCCCCAGCCCTATTTTGTGTTTTTTGTAGAGACAGGGTCTCACTGGGTTGCTTAGCTCCTTGATGTTGCTGAGGCTGGCTTTGAACTTTCGATTCTCCTGTCTCAGCTTCCCAAAGTGCTGGGATTACAGGTGTGTGCCACCAGGTCCGGTTCACATACCTGTGTTTTGAACTTAGCTCATATACATTGTTTGTGGTACTGGGGCCTTGCACATGCTAGGCAAGCACTCTATCACTGAGCTACACCCTAACCCTTCATTTACTTTTAATATTTCTAATTTTGTGATAAATTAAGGGTATTTCTTTGACTTTACATATGAAGTACTTTCCTTGTTGCTTAGCATTCTGTAGTTTTTTATTTTCATCTGTTTCATCTTTAGAGTTATTTGTAATTGTGTCTTAATATAATAATGTTATTTGGTGGTTTTGTTGTTATATTATCACTTTATTTTACTGTGATCACAGAGAATGATCCAAATATATAGTAGATTTTTGGTGGTCTAATTGAGTCAATTTCTGTAAATATTTCATGTATATTTGAAAAGAATGTGTATTTTGTGCTGTTTAAGTTTTTTCTTTCATATAGACAGCTTGATTGTGTTGCTCAAATTATTTATATCTTTATTTTTCAACTACTTGATATGTTGAGGATTTGCCAATTTATCCCTTGTATTTTATAAGTTTCACTTCATAAATTCAAAGCCATTTGTTAAGTGCATAGTTTCATGACTTTTATATTATTGTGGCATAATTTATCTATATATTCATATAAAATACCTGTCCATTTAATGAATTTTATGCTGAATTCTATTTCATATTATAGAATTGCTAAGTTAGTTTTCTTTTTGATATCTTCTAATATGTCTTTCCATTGTTTTGTTTTCAATTTTTTTTTCTTTAGATATGTCTACTTTGTATAGTATAAAGATATTTTATCCCAATTTTATTTTAGTATTTTTTAATTGGTGTTTGGTCTTTTCACATTTGTTCAATACTGATTTTTTTTGTGGAGTTACTGGGGAATGAACTCAGGGGCATTCAGCCACTGAGCCACATCCCCAGTCCTGTTTTGTATTTTATTTAGAGACAGGGTCTCACTGACTTGCTTAGTGCTTTGCTGTTGCTGAGGCTGGCTCTGAACTTGCAATCCTCCTCTCATCCTCCTGAGCTGCTGGGATTATAGGCATGCACCACAGTGCCTGGCAACTGATTTATTTTTAACTTCTTCTAGTCATCTTATATTTTATTTTCTGTTTATCTGGGTTTATCTTTATTTTGTCCCAATTCTAACCTGTACTGCATAGAGGTTTTTGGTCCCTTTTCTTTTTTACTGGTGTGTAAAGCTATGTATTTTTTCTAACCTTTTCTAATAGTTACTTTTAAATGTTTAACCTATATCTTTAAATCTATATTTTTCTAACAACTTAAAGTTAATAATATCTATATTTTCTCCTACTAACAAGACAAAACAAACAACAAAAAACCTTCATCTCCAACTCCCAGATAACCTCTGTACCTACATATCTCATGTTAAAATATACAGTTACAGTTTTAGATTGCTACTTAAAGCACCTTTGTTGTTTTTAATCTTTTAATTATCAAAACTCATTTAGAGGGCTGGTGAGATAGCTCAGTGGTAAAGCACTTGCCTAGCATGCATGAGGCCCTGTTTCAATCCCCATCATCACATAAAAAATAAACAACAACACAATGATTTTTGTTTGTTTCCTTCCCTTCATTTTTAAAATTTGTTCTAATCAGTTATACCTAACAGCAGAATGCTCTTCTATTCATTGTACACAAACGGAACATAATTTTTCACATCTCTGGTTGTACACAAAGTAAGGTCACATCATTCATGCAATCATACATGTACTTAGGATAATGATGGCCATCTCATTCCATCATATTTCCTCTCCTCATGCCCCCTTCCCTACTCTCCCTCCCCTTTGGTTAATCCAAAGTTCCTCTACTCATCCCATGTCCTCCCCTCTTTATGGATTAGCATCCACTTATCTGAGAAAACATTCTGTCTTAAAAACAAAATGATTTTTAAAAAAGAAAGAAAAGAATGAACAAGTTAAAAGCCTTTCCAAAAAATAAAAAATAAACCTCATTTAAAGTCAAAAAGCTTTACCTATCTCTTTTCTAATTCTTGGTTCTTTCATACTGCTACAATCACTTCATCCTAAAATCCTTCCCTTATTCTCAGAATAAAACCTCCAGTAACTATTCAGAGAAGCTCTGAAGGTGGTAAACTTTGTAGGTATGCTATCTTCCCACAAGGATGACAGTTTGGTTAAAATATAGAATACCAAATTCTTAGTTTTTGTTCTTATTACTTTGAAAATATACTCTATTATTTTCCCCTGACTCTCAATCTCAATGTTCTGCAGGTGATTTGCCTTTTTCTCAGTTTTTTTTAAATACTAAAATACTGAAATGTCCTTATAATTTGTCTAGTTATGGGTTTTTTGGTAATATTATTTTACTCTTAACTTAGTGCTTCATGATCTTATTCACAGGCTTTTTGTGTCTTTGTTTTTTTTTTTTGGGGGGTTGTTTTGTTTTTAAGCAGATATAAGTTCTCAGCCACTATTTGTTTTTGAATATTGCCTCTTGTTCTGTTGCCTCTTCCTTGAACTCCCACATGATGGATTTAGGAGCTTTTAAGTTTATCTTTTATAACCCCAATTTTTCTTTCATACTTATCAACTCTTTAACTCTTACTGCACCCTGGAAGATTTCCTTATTTCAGTTTTTCAGATATACTATATATATATTTAGTCCTCAACTTGAGATGAGAAATCTAGAGTATAAATTTAGGACACTATCAAGCTCACATTTATTTTCTTTCTTCTTGCAAGGATCACTGGTTGTTATTCATCATACTGATATTTTATTAATACATTATTTTTTAAGGGAAAGGAACCATAATTCACTGAATATGTATATGTACGAGGTACTGTACCATATGATTTTGTAAATTTTACATAAATACCAACTATCACTCCATTTCAGAGAACACTGAAAAAAACATGCTAGACAAGGGCAGTGCTCAATCTGTGGCCAAATCGGAAATGCTACATTAAACAGAGTATCATCAAAGAGATAATATAAAACTCAATATTGAGTCCTAAGATTTTATTAAATAGAAAAATAACAATGGAGACTTCTACTTATATATTTCTATAACCCTAAGTGAATAAAACTAGGCATTAATAGGGCCTTTTTCCCTTCCCAAATAGTGTGAAAAGTATAATGATTCACATATTGGATCACAGAACTGTTTGGTGTGATTTATTAATAATAAAAGGTAGAAATTAGATTCTTAGGATAAAAGGGTACTATAAGTTTTTTTTGTTTGTTTTATTTTATTTTTTAGTACAAGTGAAACATTTGGCAAGAAAGAGAAAGTCTATAGTACAAGTTGAGCAGAATCTGTCAATTAAAAAGTACTCATGTCTTCTACTGCTATGATTACCCTGGAACCAGTATGATAAAGCATACGCATGCATTGATTAGTAAGGATGCTATGAGCACAATGACATGAGTACAGTCTGTTTTACCTGGAGGTCCAGGAAGGCCAGGTGGACCCTGTATTCCAGGAAATCCTCGCTCTCCTTTTTCTCCAGGCAAGCCAGGTAATCCCATGTTTCCTTTTTCTCCTATAGACACACCAGTTCCAGGCCTAGGAATTACCTTCATCATGAGAGAAATAAAGGAACTCAAAGAGGAAGAAGCATTTCTCCTGAAAGTATATAGCAGATAAATATGATAATACCTTACTGTTACCAGGTGCTCAGATGCAAAATCATTAAAACTGCTATATAGATTGAGGCACATTCTATATCATTCTTATCCTCTGACTGATTAGGAAATGTTTAATACCAGTAACAATATCACCACCTTCCTGAACCCCAGGATTACAAATCTAGATGAATTTTTTGCTGTCTCTTATAATTCACATTCAATTCATTTCAATCACCTAAAGCCTAACAGTTCTTTACTGAAAATGCCACAGCTACTATTTTCATCTCACACTTGGACTAACAGAAACACTTGGGCTAATCTTTGAATCCAAATCTACTGCTAGGATATAAGTTCTCCAAAACCTATTTTTCTGTGTTAACTACTCTGCTTAAGCACTCAAAATTGCTTACTCCTCACTATATCTGATGCTATTTTCAACCCTAGATTCCGTCAAGCCACTTCTCAGTTATGATAATTCTCTCACCTATTTCATCTCCTATTATTTCTAGCAATGACTTTTTGTTAGAATAAAGCCTGATTATAACCTCTTCATGCAACTTATACATTCTTATCTATGCCTTTTCATATGCCATTCCAAACAACTGTAATGCCTTACTTCAAATCTTTCTCTATTCTGACTCACAAGTCTTTCTTGCATTAACAAAGAACAACAAAAAGAACCTCATCTATTTCATGAAGACTGTATTGAATAAACCCAATCAACTGATCACATCTGTTTTCTGTCTTCTTAGAACCCAGAACTTAAGTCTATTCTAAAGGTCTATTCTAAAGAACTTCATATTAGGTAAGTATTTAAAAATTCATCTCACACACATATAAGACAAATAAATTTCATATCTAGGAAACTGTCAGTCTGAGGTACAAATAAACACCTACAAGCAAAGTGTGATATTTCCTCCTACTTCTATTGGATATAAGAAATGTTAACACAAGAGGAGACCAAAAGTTGTAGGACCCAGGATTGGGATAGTGGTTCAAAAGGAAAAGAGAACTACTTGGATAGGACTGCACTCTCAAAATTTCCACTTCTATTGATACTCATCAAAATTTTATTATCTTGTTTTCTAGAGATTTTCCCCCTAGAGATCTGAAATGCTGATTTTAAAGTGAAGGTGAATCCTCGTTACATTTTTTACAATTCTAAGTATTAATATCTGAGATTTACTATGAACAAAAAGACTTAATGTTATCAAAGTATCTGGATATATAGAATAAGTTTTATGGCAATCATACTGTTGGGGCTTCAATGTTGTCTAAAATATAAAATCTTACCAAATTTCAACAAAAGTAAAACCAATTTGTCAAACCTCAGCAATCATATTTTATTCTTAATAAGATTAAAAATAAACCTGACTTAAAGTTCATGGTGATCGCAAACATGACAGAAAATCTGTAAACCCTCCAATTATTCTTTCATAAAGCCGTTTCCTATATTTGTTATTAAGAGCCCCTAGAAAGCAAACACTCTGGAAAGAAAGAGGTGTGAATCAGACAATTACAAATTGAGAAAACCTATTAGGACCAAATCCATCTTGCTCCTAAGCTCTGCAGGGGAAAGGACCAATCCCCACCTACCCGAGTTTCTTTGGTTGAACCTTTGTAAAAGCAACACTTGCACCACCTGCTGGTTGCCGGAGAAATGATTTCGCAATCATGATGCAAAACAACCCAATGCCATAATTTGGGACCTTTACTTTGGAGAAGTAATACAAAAGCAGAACAGTACAAAGACCTCGAGATCAACACTACTGAAATTTTAAGATGTACAGACTTCTAAGCTAGTAGAAGTTGGCAATGATTTGAAAAGGTAGGGAGTACATAATTAAGGCACAAAAATAATAACGCGATATTAAAATTGATCAATGAAGACTTAAAAACTTACAAGTCCAGGAGGCCCAGGGGGGCCAATGTCACCTTTTTGGCCCTGTTCAATGCAATTGTAAAATATGTTAGCAAAAGTCACAGGAAAACATCAACTTCCTCAAGAATATAAGAAACAATTAAATTTCATGAAAGATTCAAATCAATAATAAAATACCTCAAATGAGAAAAACAATATAAAGTAATGAAACACCACTGGGCTAAGACAAGGAAGACTTGTTATGATGTCTCAGATTTACTAGCTATATGATCATGACCAATTAACCTCTCTGGAACATATTTTAAAAATAAAGATTTGGATCAGACTTCTAGCTGTAACATTCTCTGGTTTCAGGATTCTCATTTTTTAGCAAACTATAAATACTCTATAAAGAAGATAACGAAAAAATGGTACCACAAGAATCACTTAAAACCATCACTTTTTTGCTACTTTTAGCTGTATCCCTTCTCAAAAAATTAGTCAGGGACATAATCTAGTGTCATTTCTATCAGTGACATATATTTTAGAGGCAGTGGACTTAATTATCATCAGTAACAGCTAACAACTTGTAATTGCTTTTATGAGTTTGCTCTAAAAAGCTAATGAAAGACAAATTCAGACAAAATTTTTATTCTTCATCATTAGCTACAACAGCACAAAGAACACAATATCCAATTGTTATATTGGATCTACTGGCCAAGACCCAAAGATAGACATCTCTTACACTTTTAATCTTGATGTAGACATTCATAGAAACTTCTTATCTATATAAAAACTCATTTTAGTATAAAAATTTATTCTGTCTTCTAAGTTACTTAATACTTGAAAAAATCCTGTTTTCTTAGTAGTTGTTGCCTCCCTTTATTGTAACTGTACCTTTCAGGTCAAACTAACACTTGGATCTAGTTTACAGATAAACCACTTGAATGTATTCAGAGAATACATTTTGTAACACTTTTAACCCATTGCTTGAAAAAAAAAAGCTTTTCATTCTGTTTTTTTTTAAATTTTTTTCAGTTGTAGATGGACATAAATATCTTTATTTTTTTATGTGGTGCTGAGGATTGAACCCAGTGCCTCACGCCTGCGAGGCAAACGCTCTACCACTGAGCTACAATCCCAGCCCTCATTCTGGTTTTGATACAGAGCAATTAAGAGACCAGAGGTCTTGGAACATATGGGATATTTTGTGACCTGTTTAGAATTGGGTAACTGCCTTAAACATGCTTTCAAAGTCATAGTTAAAATATATAGCTAAATAAATGACTTCAGTCAGGCTGCACTGGCCTAATGAAAAGGAAAAGACAAAGAATTAGCAATAGACTTATATATGATAATTATATACAGAATAGAAATATTTAGAAAAGACATTCTAAACTTATGGCTATAATCCTTTCTAGTCAGCACCTCACTAATATAATGATGAATACACTTTCTGGGAAAAATGTTTTGCCAATACAATCAAAAGCACTGACTTCACAATAGGAATGCTAAAGTTAAATAATTCTTCATGTGTTTCTACTATATGGACTGTGATTTAGGGCAATGGAAGAAAATTTAGAGGGTGGGATATAAAGAAAAAGAAGCAACACCAAGAGATGTATAAGGAAGGCATGTTTTGAATACAAAAGTAGGTATTTATAACTTGCTCAATTATAACTCAACTTTGGAACAGAAAAGAATTGTGTGAACTAGAATAAAACCACCCAATCCAAAATAATAAAATTCTTACCTTTTCACCATCCCTTCCTGGTTCACCAGGGTAGCCACGATCACCAGGCAAACCCTTTAAAACATACAGGGATATTAACAGCAAAAATGACAGAGTAAGGGATTCTAAAAACCCTCTCCTCCAAAGAAGCAATAAGAACATTGTCAAAAATAATCTGTCAAAATAAAATCTTTTACTGAAAAATATTATGCTCACACAAAAAATCGTATGTGAATGTTTGTAGTAGTTTCATTCATAATAGCTGACACTCAGAAAGAACCCAAATATCCTTCAATTTGTAAATAGATAAACAAAACTTAGTAATCCAAAGAACCAATTATTACTAAGCAAAAAAGGAATGAACTATAAATACACAGTACAATATATTATACTATGTGAAAAAATAGGCTACACAGACAAAATGAGAGAAAATCTTTACCACCAGCACCTCAGAGCATTAATCTCCAGGATATACAAAGAACTCAAAAAACTTAACACCAAAAAAATAACCCATTCAATAAATGGGCTAAGGAACTGAACAGGCACTTCACAGAAGAAATATGAATGGCCAAAAAAATACGACAAAATGTTCAACATCTCTAGCAATTAGAGAAATGCAAATTAAAACTACCCTGAGATTTTATCTCACTCCAGTCAGAATGGCAATTATCAAGAATACAAATAACAATAGATGTTGGCAAGGATGTGGGAAGAAAGGTTCACTCATACATTGCTGGTTCTGCAAACTGGTGCAACCAATCTGGAAAGTAATATGGAGATTCCTTAGAAAACTTGGAATGGAACCACCATTTGACCCAGTTAACCCACTCCTTGGTTTATATCCAAAAGACTTAAAATTGGCATACTGCAGTGAGGTAGCCACTTCAATGTTTATAGCAGCTCGATTCATAATAGCCAAGCTATAAAACCAACCTAGGTGCCCTTCAACAGATGAATGGATAAAGAAAATGGGGTATATGTACATATGGAATATTACTCAGGCATAAAGAAGAATGAAATTATGGCATTTGCTGGTAAATGGGTGGAGCTGGAGATTATCATGCTAAGTGAAGTAAGCCAGTCCCCCAAAACCAAAGGATGAATGTTCTCTCTGATATGTGGATGCTAACCCACAACAAGAGAGGGGAAGATTAGAAGTTCCTTGGAGTAGATATAGGAGAATAAAAGGAAGGGAGAGGGATGGGACTAGAAAAGTCAGTAGAACGAATTGGACATATCTTTTCCATCCTTATATATGAATACATGACCAGTGTAACTCCACATCATATAGAATCACAATGATAGGATCCTAATTGGAACAAGTTATATTTATTCTATGTATGTATAATGTCAAAATACACTCTACTATCATGTATATCTAGAAAGAACAAATAGAAAATGGCTACATAGACTATGCTGCCATTTTTATTAAGCTCTGGAATGAGTAAAATTATGTGGATGGAGACCAGATCAGATGTTGCCAGCAGCTTAGAGAGGGGGAGTAAAGGTGGGAATAAATAAAAGAACATGAAGGTAGTATTGAAGGTGATGGAACTATTCTTGATTATGATAGTGGTTATATAACTATGTTTATTAAAACAGAACTCTACACTAAACATGCTTCATTTTCTTGTATATAAATTACATTCAATAAATCTGATTTTAAAATAGAAGTATCTCATATTCATGTTCAAAAGATAAACTGGATAATATCCATTCATTTAAAATATTTTCCAAACTCCAAAATCCTTTTCCTCCTTTTCTACCACTACCTACAACTACTAGTTTTAGTCAGGGGAAAGGACCTTAGATACTCACTGGAATTCCTGGTTGGCCATTCTCTCCATCTTTGCCTGGTTTACCCTATAGTGTCAAAGAAATGATGGAGCAAGAACATAAATTTATTAGTTAGGATGTATGAGGCTAAAGAATATAATAAGCTTTATTGCTATCTTGGATTATGTTAAATAGACTTTTTTAGACTCAATATCATAATAAATAAGTATGTAAAGGGTAATTATTCTAAGGCAATTAAAGAAGGATTTAGGAAGAATAACACACACACAGAATTTTCTTATAAAGAGCATTAGTATTCACAACACTTACTCTTTTTCCTGGCTCTCCTTGCTCACCCTTCTCACCTTTCATACCACCTGGAGGACCCTGCACACACAAAAGTAGTTTTACATTGGTTCATGGGATATTGTGTTCAATATCAATTTAAATTAAATGATGCTAAGGTGCTTTTTCGTTACTTACTGGAGGACCACGTATCCCCGGAGGACCAGGAGGCCCTCGGTCACCAGGAAGTCCCTATATGTTTAGGAGAAAGAAAAGCAATGTTAATACTAGAATATGGGTTCTCACTCTAACTACTAGAGGTAGTTAGAATCATTTTTAACAACTGAATATCATATAGCCAAAGATAATAGAATGTTTCTAACTTAAATTTGAAACTTGCTAGGGAAAAGAACCTAGAACCATCTTTACTCATTTACACTAATTTCTACTGTATATGCCATCTAAGCTTTGAGGCAAAAACAAGACACTTTAAATGAAGATATTAATGGTTTTTAGTCTTATAAAATATTTTTATAAGCAAGAGAAATACCTTAAATAGGGGATTTGGGACCTGCAAAGCACACATACATTTTGGCAGATAATTAAATGGTCCATATTTTTTATATCATGTGCATTTTTTAACCTTGATTTTATTTATTTATTTTTATGTGGTGTTGAGGATCAAACCCTATGCCTCACATGTGCTAGGTAAGTGCTCTGCCACTAAGTTAGGACCCCAGCCCTAAATGGCCCATATTGATGATGGAGTTTCAATACAATTTTTCCTTTATTCTTTTTTTTTAAATATTTATTTTTTTAGTTGTAGGTGGACAGAATATGTTTATTTAATTTTTATGTGGTGCTGAGGATCAAACCCAGTGCCTCACGCGTGCTAGGTGAGCACGCTACCACTGCGCCATAACCCCAGCCCCTTCCTTTATTCTTAACTTTCTTCATTAGCATTTGAGTGAAACGAAATTCCACAAATCCTGTATTTTTAAGGATGGACCAGTATGGAATAAAAATGTGTCTGATACCTTCATCTAGTCCAGTAGAGGTATCAGATAACTATTTCTAAATATAAGAAAGGCATTTTGAGCAACCTCATATTTCTCTTATCACTGAAATGTAGAAAATACAGTCATCTAAGACAATGCAATCTACCCTACCATGAACTAATTTTATACATGAATTATTCAAATATCTAAAAATGAAAACAACCCAAATATACATCAAGCAACAAATGGGCAAACAATGTACCATTCACACAGTGGAATATTATTCAGTCATAAAAGGAATGAAGTGAACATTATGCTGTATAAAAGAAGACAGACATAGAACACCACAGATTGTATGATTCAACCAAAAGCTAAAAAATAAACAGTGGTTGCCTAGAGTTGGAGTGCTTGGGGAGAAACAGGGAGTTAAAACTAATCAGTATGAAATTTTGGGAAAGAAATTTCTAAAATTAAATTGTGATAATAGTTTCACTATACTGCAAATACATAAAATTAATTGTACATTTTATTTTTTATTTTTATTTGTAGGTGGACAGAATATATTTATTTTATTTTTATGTGGTGCTGAGGATCAAACCCAGTGCCTCATGTGTACTAGGCGAGCATGCTACCACTGTGCCATAATCCCAGCCCATAAATTGTACACTTTAAATTGGTAAATTGTATGTTATGTAATGATATCCCAAAAAAGCTTTTTTAAAAATTCTAATTAGCCCAAATCCTAGTTCTATAAAAATGCCCTCATATATAACCATATTTCAGCTTATAATATATTTTATTGAAATGTCACTTCTGTAGCAAAATATTTTTGGCTTTTTAAATTTTCAAATACTATAAATATATATATAAAATATATATATATTTCAAATACTATAAATATATATATGAAATATATATATATTTAGGATGTACACATATATATATTTCAAATACTATAAATATATATATAAAAAATATATATATATATTTAGGATGTACAATATACATATATAGTGAAATAATTACCTGGATCAGGTTAATTAACATATACATAACAAGATTTTTATTGATTTCCTCTTTACCTACTCACCTGATCTCCTTTTTGAAACTCTACATCAATTGGTCTTTTTTGCTCACTGATCTGCCCAGGTGGCCCAGGTGGGCCCTGAAGACCTTGCTCACCCTGTTTACAAGATAAAATAAGATTGTAATATTTCGTAGTCTATCACAGACAATAATATAACATGTAAACTATGTTGGTTGCAAGGAGCAAGGGAAGGAGCAAAAAAAGACAGTTGAAGTGACTATGAAAGGAGAAAGCTAGGACTGAATAGCCAACTCTTTCTTTACTCACCTTTTCACCTTTGGGTCCCTGGAAATTTAAGCCCATGTTCCCCTGAAGAGAGAGATTTCATTAAAATCTCATTGACAATAAGGAAAAAGAATCCAACACAAAATAAAAGATGTAAATAAAAAGAATATTACCTTTGGTCCTGGTGGTCCTGGTGGGCCAGGAGGGCCCTAAGAAGATATAGGAAATGATAAAAATGTTATATAAATAAGTTTATTGAAAAACTAATTGGTTTCAAAAATAGTGAAGGTTAAAAGAGCCCCTCAAAATATTTTTGGGGCCTGGGAATGTTGCTCAGTGGTAAAGCACTTTCCTAGCATGTAATCCCTGGCACTGCAATATAATAATAATAATAATAATAATAATAATAATAGTAATACCACCTGTTTTTTAACTACTTGCTTTGTAGTCAGCAATGAACATTTAAATCAATTCAAAGAAACTATAGGAATATGGAAATTTCTGGCAACGCAATGGGGATGGGCAGGAGCAGAAAGTTAGAATGAGTAGAAGAGAAGGGTAGCATCAGTATCAAAAATCAACTCAAAAGTTAACTTCAACAAATATATCCTATTTCTTTTATCAGAATTATGGGTAAATTGAGTTACCACAAAGAAATAAGCTCTAGTTCTTTTTTTTTCTTGGCCCTGGGGATTGAACCTAGGGCCTTGCACATGCTAGGCAAGAGCTCTACCACTGAGCTACACATCCAGCCTTGATAAGCTATAGTTCTTAAAAACATCTGTTTATTTTTTAAATCCAGTTTTCTTTTTATGCAATATGCCTTTATATTTTTGAGAATGTTTCAAAGTTTGAGAAATTAAATAGGCATTTATCTATCCATGTACATCACTTCATATTTGCAATGAATGTGTTTATTTACATATTGTATCTTGGCAACATTTCTAAGATCTTGCTTCACCTATTGAATAAAAGTTAATTGAAAAAGACTTCAAAAGTGTGGAGTGAATTGGTTAAGTGGCCATAAGGGTTAAGGAAATTCAAGGTTTTTTTTTTTAAATATTTTTTTAGTTGTAGATGGACACAATGTCTTTATTTTACTGCTTTGTATGTGGTGCTGAGGATCGAACCCAGGGCCTCACGCATGCAAGGAAAGCGCTCTACCGCTGAGCCACAGTCCCAGCCCGAAATTCAAGGTTTAACAACCTACTCAAGAATACTAATTTTGTAACAGCAGAATTAGGAAAAAAATGTCATGATCCAGGATCTCTTGGTCTGTAGGAGGTCTACGACCAAAACAAACTGATGGTGTTGGGAACGTAGCTCAGACATAGAGTGCTTGCCTAGCATGCATGAGGCCCTGGGTTCAATCCCCAGCACCGAAATAAATAAAATAAATAAATAAACAAACTAACCAAACAAACAGGTTTTCTAATCATTTCCCAAGGGGTTCCAGGAAACCAGAAACCATAATGATTTTTGGTAGGTTCTTAAAGTATTTACCAAATATTGTTTTCTTCATTAAAGAGTAGAGGACCAATTGTTACCTAAATGTACAATCTATAAAAGTATAATGAAAACTGTCACTTAAATATATGGTAGATGAGAAATTACTTTGACTGAAATACAATTTCTTGCCCTTTTAAGATGACAACAGCAAAGATCTAAGTCCAAAACATGACTTGAATGAATATAGGTATTACAAGTGTGAAAGTACTTAGAATTTATTAGGGTAGAAAATATGAGGGTCCATAGAGGTAATAAGAGGACTGGTTGTGCAATCAGGGTCTTTAGAAATTGTTGCCTCTGTGCTGGGGTACACAAATCCATGATTCCATTGCAGAGTGGTCGTTTCCTTCATCAATCCTACTGTATCTCCCAGCCCCCTAAGAAATTATGGCCAATTTTTGTGAAGCTCTTTTTATTCTTCTTAAACAAAAAAATTCCATCTTGAAGAAACATGTTTCATCAAGTAACTAGAGGATTTCATAAGATTGCCTTAGAAGATTTCCTGAGATGGCCAGAATGTACCTCAACAGTGATGTATCAAGAGGCAACCAGCAAAATAGTTTGTTTTATAGCTGGAGGTACAGCTTAGTAGTAGAGTGCATGCTTAGGATGGCCAAGGGACTGGTTCAATCCTCAGAATTGCAAAAAAGAAAAAAAAAATCTTTATCTCAAATCTTTAATTTTATGTATCTCATTTTTCTGTCTGTAAGATGGAGAACTATTATCTGGAATGCATATTGTTCACCATAAGAAAAACCATCCTTAAATAACAAAATTATAGTTACGAATACTTTTAGGTATTACAAATAGCACTAACATTGATGGGAAAAGGTCAGAAAGAAAGGGAGGAGAAATAAAATTATAGAAGAAGCTTACCATCAAACCTTGTGGTCCTGGGGGACCAATTGGCCCTGGTATACCCATGGGACCAGCGGGGCCCTGTTATAAGGGAATAAAGAATGAAAAACCAAAACCTCCAAAACTAAGCCCTTTACTGTATCTTACAAAGAACTAAATGGATGAAATTTAAACTTTTGTTGCCAGAATTCTATAATTCCATCAACCTACAATATTATAAGCAGATTTTTAAACATATAAAAGGATTAAAGAACTCTACAGGTACCCAAGCTCTCAGAAATCAACACAGAATGGACACATATTTTGGAAAGCTTATGCTTAACAACAATTGATAACAAAGGTAGGACAAACACATAAGGAAAATTTATAAAATAAAGTGAAAAAGGTAGGCATTTAGTGGGGATTTTTACTTTCAAGGTAACATAATTTTAATCAAATGAATTTGAAGACAAAGAGGGAAATGAGATTAACTGGGATAAGTGATAAGGGAATAAGAAGTGTTATAGAAAAATTTTGGCATCTTAAAAATGGAAAATTTACCTTTCCTGAGACCTATAATTCTATATCTAGGCATAAATTCTAGATTATTTTGTAATGAAATGAATTGCAGTATATTCACAAATAAAAACTTATATGGAAGTAAACCCGAGTGAACATACAATAGGGATGAATCTTAAAATATCAAGTAGTAAAAACAAGTTGCAGAAAATTACATAAATATTACATTATTTTATAAAGCAAAACTAAGTACTCTATTGTTTAGGGATATTTGTATGTGGAATAAAGCTATTTTTAAGAATCAATGGAAAACTCAGAATGGTAGTTATATCTTGAGGGAATGAAAAAGATGACTGACAAGGAATATCCAGGTTTATTCAAAATGATTTGTACTCTTTTGGTTCTTAAATTTGGTGTTGGGTTCACAGGTATTCATTTTATAATTTTGCTTCATCATGGACATCTATTTCACATGTATTCTGTTGCATTTTCAAATATTCACAATAACAATTTATAAAGGGGAAGACTAAGTAACCTGAAGAAAATACAGATGGGTGATGTCAGGTAAAGAATGATAAGGGAGCTAAAGAAAAAGTCCCCAATACTGTATCTCAGTGATCACATACAAGAAAGTTCTGATTTTCATTTTTTTGGCAAAGGGATCAATTCTCATGAATTGTAAGCCCTCATAAATTGACCATCCAGTCTATAAATACTTAAAAGTCATTACTGTCTCTATGGATGTGATGTGTAAGCTAAGATGATCTTTTTCTTAAGATTAAATTTGATGTTTACCATGCATAAATTGTATTCCTTCAACTATCAAAATATGTTCAGATATTATGCATAATTGATAGTGTTACAAATGACATTTTAAAATATCTTAAATGGGAGGCCCATTTTTTTATTTTTAATAAGACCATTTACAGGGGACCCTACTGCTCAATATACCACAAAAATAAGTACATAGGATCTTATTTCTGCTGCCAATCACCAAAAGCAAACATTTCCATGGATACTGGCTAGAAAGACAAAAGAACAAAATAGAGCTTATTAAAATTCTCCTTTGTCCAAAATGATGTTTTTATTATTTTCAGGTAGAAGGCATATGCAATCTAGCAAACTTCAGATATTTTCTATGGCCAAAGTAGAGGGTGCTATAGGTTGAAGAGATGCTATGATCCTCTGATTTAATCATATAGCAAAGGAGAAAAATCACTGGATGCTTACTTGTATTCCAGGAGGACCTGGATATCCTGGATTACCCTTTGGTCCTGGTAGTGATGACATAATTATACTACCTGGTTCTCCCTACAAAAGAAACCATCAGTGGATGTTGTAATAGCTATACATGAAAACGAGCAAGAGTACAAATAATAATCAGAAAGTTTTATTTGTCACCTAAGCATAGTGAATGATTAAGACATCTCAGTAGTTTAATGAACAAATTACCTTTTAAAAGAAAATGAGTTAAGTAGCCAGCATATACAGAAGTACATCAGATAGTTAGTTATTAAGTAACTGTGGTAAGTTATTATTCATTCATTTGAAATATTATTAAGTATTTGCCAAGAATTGTTAGACTTTGGTTACTCAGTAATGAAGAAAATAAACACGAGCTCTGTTCTCATGGGTTTAACAATATAATGGAGAAATGCAGACCAAAACTCATAAACAAGAAGATAATGTGCTGACAAGGGCTACGAAAAAAATGATATGGTACACTGAGTGAAAAGAAATGGTGAAGAAAATTAGTTTGAGTAGTCAAAGAAGGGCAATCTGTAGAGGTAACTTTTAGGTTGAGATCTAAAAAATAAAAAGGAGTGAATGAGATAAAGATGGGGGAAAGAGTGTGAGGAACTATAAATAGTAAGTACAAAAGAGTCCAAAAGCAAAGAGTTCGGCACGTTCAAATAACTGAATGCAGATAGTTGTGCTCAGTGAGCCAACGAAAAGGTGGTTTAAGATAAGGGCTGCAAATGAGGCAGGAACTAGAACATGCAGGTTTTAGAAGCCATGAAAAAGAATATGGATTATATTTTAGACACACAGTGGGAAACTCTCGAGGTTTATAATCAGGTGATTAAGTTATTGATTTACATTGTGTATGATCATTCTTGGTTGCTTGAGAATAAATCACGCTTAGCTATGAGGGATAACAGCAACAGAGAGGGGACTAGTTAAGGTTATTGTAGTAGTTCAGGTAAGCCCTTATGGTTAGTGAGGTGACAGTGGAAATGGAGAAAAGTAAATTAATTTAAGATAGTTTTTATAAGCAATTTTAATAGTATTCAGTGACAGAATGGAATGAAGAGGTGTGTGAAAGTGAACCTCTGGTTTTGAGTTTGGGTAAAAGTGTCATATAGTGATGCAAATTCTAGATGTGGGGAGACAGAAGGAAGACTAGATTTCTTTATGGGGATAGATTAATTTGGAACATGTAAATTTGCATAATTGGGGGATATGTGAGTGGAGATGTCAGAGAGGCAGTTGAACACATGCATCCAACTCAGATTTGTTGTTTTCTTCTGAAAAATGCATTTTTAAAATCTGATTTGGAGAAATTAGTGTGGGTATTCAGTAACTACATAGTAACCAATATTATGGACGTTAGTAAAATTATTGGGAAAAGAAAAAGGAATCAGAACTGTGTCCTCATGCTTGCTGGAGAGAAGAGAATTAGCTTGCCTAGAACACTGCAAAGTAATCAGTGATACAGAAGAAAAATCAGGGATAGTAGTGCCACAGAACTCAGGGAAGAAAAGTATTACAGAAAGCAGACTGTTAACTGCATCAAAGTATAATGTGATAAGAATTGAAGATATCAGAAAAGAAACAAGTCTGATATACACATTTTCAAGTACATCAGCAGATAGAATGTACTTAAAGCCAGAGGAAAATAGGGAACTACATAAGGAGAGCTTCTATGTGTACATTTGCACAATTTATAGAAGCATCAAATTTTTAAAAATTTATTTATTCTAATTAGGTACACAAGACAGCAGAATGCATTTTGATTCATTGTACACAAATGGAGCATAACTTTGCATTTCTCTGGTTATATATGATGTATAGTTGCACCATATGTGCAGTCATACATGTACATGGGGCAATGAGTACATCTCATTCCACCAACTTTCCCGCCCCCATGTCCCCTCCTCTCCCCCTCGCCCCCTTTTGACCAAAGTTCCTCCATTCTTCCCATGCCACCCCCCCCCCATTATGGATCAGCATCCACTTATTAGAGAGAACATTCTGCCTTCGGTTTTTTGGGAAGCATCCAATTTTTTGAGACAAGTCTGAATCATTATCCTATTGAAGTTGTAGATTTTCCAAATATTTTATTCAAAACATTTACCTTCTCAGCATGAAATGCTTACCTTCATACCTGGGATCCCAGGAGGCCCCTATTATTAAAAATAAAAAAAAGTTATATATACATAAAAGGGGAGTAGACAAAAGAACACAATGGTTTCTAAACAGAATACAAACTAAATAAACTGCTATATGGACATTTGTATATCTTAGGATACTTAAGAGATAATATTTATATTAAATATCACAGAATACTTGCTTTTCCCTTACCAACTTCTTTTTCATTGAAAAATCTTTCTCTGGTTTATTACCATAAAATATACTTCTTTGTTGGACATAAATACATTGATCTCACTTTCTACACTTTTGTTTCTTCTGTGAGTTCCTGTGTTCACTATAATCCCAAATTTTGTAACTTACTGGAGGACCTTGTAAACCGGGAAAACCGGGACTGCCTGGAAATCCACGTTCTCCCTAGAAGGAGTTAAAGTAAAGAGCATGGAGGAACAAGAAACAAAGAATAACAACATCAACAAACAATGACTTATTGAAAAGATTTCTGTAAAAACTATTTTTGAATGTCTGGCATTTTGAAACATGCCAGATTGCCAAAAATTCATTAGCCTTCACTTTCCAATTACTTCAATATCAACTATCCATATCAGTTCAACTTACTAAGACACTTTTATCCCTACTTATCCATCCCTATCAGAAATAGGGATGTCATTTTCTTCTAACAAATCCATTTTAAAGCCATCACACCATGGATTCCCAACTCTCATCACGTTTAATAGTTAATGATTTGCCCCAATTTCCTGCCCATGTGTTATATAGATTCTTATTTTAACTGCCCTATTGCATTTTTCTTTTATTTTAAACTATTTCAAATTATTTTTGTAAAAAGGAATAGATGGTAAGAAAGAAGGCCATTAATATCACCAAGAGGACAATAATAGCAATAGTTCTAACAATTGTAGGTCATTATGCTTTCTAGGCACCAAATTTTTCCCACTCACTATTGTAAGTACTAGTATGAACATTTGGTTTAGAAAACAAAAGCTAAAATCTCTATAGAAGAACCTCGATGCAACCTTCTTTCAAATACCTATGTGCTGTAGTAATCCTAGAAATAACCATATCAGAAGGTTTAAAAGAGTAAAATTACTACATTTGCGTACCTTTGAACTATCCAATACCCCTCTCTCTCCACTTTTTGCGCATAGAAAAAGTAGGCCCAGAAATGAAGTGGCTTATACATGAAGTTTAAAAGGCAAAAAAAAAGATCCCAGGAATTGTAGTTTCAACTCTAGGGTTCATTATTTTACTTATACAATGAGAAACATAAGACAATATTCTAATCTAAATTTATGCATAATAAATCCATTAAACTTGTTTAAAATTTACTTTTCACATAATTGCTGGCCTGAAATACAAATTAATCATTAGATATACTGCTTTACAAAAAAAGACAAGATCCTTTAATCATACAGCAAAGGATACTAAGTGTTAAAACTTTGTCTAGTGGTCTGTTTGTTGCTTAAGCATACTAGCAAAAAACACATTGACAAATAATGAGAACAGGTAAAAGAATGCAATCTACTTTAACAGGAAATATCTCATGTAAACTAATTTCCCATTGGTCCTATCATTAAAGGTTGCCCCTGCTAAAGGAAGAGCACAGGAAAGCTTCACAAATCCAAACATTTAAAAATCATCATCATCAGGAGCAGCAGCAGCAAGGGTCATAATGACCTGGAGAAATACTGGAAGTAAACAGAATTATACTGCCTTTGAGAATGTGCTATAGAAATTATCAGAAAATATGGTCCTTGTAATGTAAAACAGTTTCTTCACGTTATTTTAAGTATGGGCCCTAATATAAAATTTGGCCGGGTTTTTCACAAATAGTTCCACAGAATATAATGTGCAAAATGGAAAATGTGTAACAGATACAGAGAATAACATGTTGCATTACCTAAAAGAAAATGAGAAAAGTAAGAAAATAAGAACAGAGGCTACAACATGTAAGTGTGGAAAAGCAAATTTTCCTTGTTGTCTATCACCATACATTAAATCCAAACAGTTGACTTAAGAAAGAAAAGTGGGTCAAGAAAAAAAATGTTGGCCATATGTAAAGATATTTTTCTTTTAAAACTGTTAAATGCATCATTTTTTTGCTGACAGAAAGGAGTTGCTAGTTTCATACTAATGGTTTAGCAAGTTAAAATATTAAAACATGAAATATTCCAAAACTTAATTTGTATCTAGTTTCCAAAAAAGGAAAAACTAATAAACGGCATTCTCAATTATTACTCTTAAAAACTGATATGATATTTGAAACATATATATCTTAATTCCTTTTTAACTGTTATCCTAATATACATCAAAGCCAAAAAAGGATTTGGTAAGCAGTCTTTAACCCAATGCGATATCCCAGCTAATTACACATGTTTAAAGGAATTACTGATGTTTATTTAATATATTGAAAATGTTAAGTCAAAATACACCCTATGCCCTAGACATGGTGCCACTACATCTTTTTTTTAACTTTATTTTATTAGTTTACTTTTTTATGTGGTGCTGAGGATTGAACCCAGTGCCTCACATATGCTAGGCAAGTGCTCTACCACTGAGCCAGAACTCCAGCCCCGAAGCCACTACACCTTGTCTTCAACTTCTTCGTATTGGTTTCTTTGGATTTTTAAGTCTGTTGTTAAGAAGCATATTGCCTAATATTAAGTTGAAGAAATATCACCTTGGTTCCATTGCATCCAGGGATACCTTGAGGTCCTGGGGCTCCATCATGGCCTGGCATTCCCTTTGAAAAAAGGATACAAGACATGTATATTATTTCTTAGATGACTTTTTAAGGAATTTTATTTTATTTTTGTGTAGTATTGAAGATCAAACCCAGGGATTCACCCATGCTAGGCAAGCACTCTACTCACAGGAAGACCTGGTGTCCCTGGAAATCCAGGAAGTCCAGGAGGACCCTATAAGAAGAAAAAATTATCTGAACCAAATGACAACCAATAACCATAAAAACTATATCTTACCTAAGGGTATTATAAAATGTATATTTTAGACTAGATTATGGGAAAAATATGTCTCATTGACTATTACCATTCATTGTTCTTTTTTTTTAATTTTTTTAGTTGTAGATGGACACAATGTCTTTATTTTATTGCTTTGTATGTGGTGCTGAGGATCGAACCCAGGGCCTCATGCATGCGAGGCAAGCGCTCTACTGCTGAGCTACAATCCCAGCCCCTCATTGTTCTTTTAAACAATTAGAAAAAAACACCTAAACGTGTTTGAAAAGTTACTTTTACAGAAAACTAAAAAAGTAACTATTATTTTAGGGAGGATTGTTTACGTTGCACTTGGTAGGAGTAAGCAAGGTAGTGGATGAAGCATCTCTTCTAACAAACAAAGTTCTCCCAGGTTTGCAATGAATAATAAATTCGACTGGGGAGGTAGCAAATGTATTTGTCTCTAAGGGTGTTAATGTGAGGCAAAGTTCACCCCCAAAGTTCCTTCAATTAAATTTCCCTGTCAGAATTGGCAAAAATACAAGTGGGACAACATTACCATAGGTAAGGCTATAGGGAAAAGGTGATCTCATATACTGCTTATGGGGATTCAAATATTGTGAAGGGAGATTCAGAAATATCTAGCAAAATTACACATGCAATTACCTTTTAACCTAGCAACTCATTTCTATGAGTTTATCTCCAAGATACACTAGAAATTATGAAACAAAATATGATATCTGAGGTTAGTAACTGCAGCATTATTATGACTATATCTATAGAGGAAATGCAGAAGTTGAGTCTGAAATGTCTTGTGCCAGAAAGTAAGAAAGTCATCAAAGATCAGTGGAGTTTTGTCAGAAGGGCACAGGACAGGAGTGAAGTTGAAGTAGCTCCCACAAGCCAAGGATGGCACAATCCAGGCTTCAAAAATAATAATGACTACAATTGATTGAAACACTAAATACTATGCATTTATCATAAAAAAATCACAAAAATCTTCCTTGATCACCGCTGGATATTCCTGATGTAGCAACTCATCAGCTTTTTAAAATTACAGCTAAAAAATGGAGGATACAGAGTATTTTTTAGAATCATTATTTTGTAACTCTCAACAAAATAATGACCATCAATGGATGGTGAAGGTTGTTGGGGAAATTTTTGATTCAAGAAACAGGCTGACATTATCTAAGACCAGTGATTAAACCCAGTCTCAGAAACTAGGATAGCCAGATATTTGTGTGTGTCATAATGTAAGTCTATAGTAAATGCACAACACTACCTATAAAGTGCAATTTTTCCTGTTTAATTTTATTGCAGTGTGATTTAAAATGCAGTAAATATACAAATCTTTAATGTACAGCTCTTTTTCTGTCCCCAGATACTACTTTAGTGTCTCTTGCAAGGTAACATTCAATTTGTTGGGAATATGGGGGGCAGAGGAACAATTTAAATGATGCCATGAAGAAATAAGCAGCCAAACTCAGAATGTGGCATGCAGTACAATACAAATGACCTAGTTTTTCCAATAGCACAATAAAAGAGGCTTAAGAAACACAGCAATCAAAGGTAATACATGGACCTTGCTTGGATAATGATTTGAACAAAACAACTGTAAAAGGGCACCTTTGAGACAATTGAGGAAATCTGAATATGGACTGAGTTTTAGAGTATATGAAAAATGACTCCTAATTTGTTAAAGTACGATAATGGTACAGTGATTATGTGGTTATCCATTACAGAGGCATAATAAAGTATTAGTAGAATGAATGATGTGATAGATTTACTTTAAACATTTCAAAAACTAAATAGCAGGGGGAGAGATTTAACAAAATTGTCAAAATGTTGATTTATTTGAAGCTGGAGAAAAGTACATAGATGTATTATATTCTCTCTACATTGGTAGACACTTCAAAGTTTCCACAATAAGTTTTTTTTTTTTTAAAACCTGCCTGTCAAGAATTGCATATTAGCTGGGCAGGATGGTGCACAGCTGTAAGCCCAGTGGCTTGGGAGGCTGAGGCAGGAGGATCACAAGTTCAAAGCCAGTCTCAACAAAAGCGAGGAACTAAGTTACTCACTGAGACCCTATCTCTAAATAAAATACAAAATAGGGCTGGGGATGTGGCTCAGTGGTTGAGTGTCCCTTAGTTCAATCCCCAGAATCCCCCCCAAAAAATGAATCGCATATTAGTTGAGACCTGAGATACAGGAACTATTAGGCTACCTTTCCCAAGTACTTCGGAAGTTGTAGTTGAGAGGCATGGACTATCCCAATGCCTCCAAATACTTGGAAATGAGAACTGATAGAATGGCCAGTTCTTTTTAGGCTCCACAATACTTAGGATGTAGTTAATGGTAACTATAACTATTATGAAATATGTTATGATTATTATGAAGACATTTAATAGTATATTGGTAAGCATGTATTACAGAAAACAATGAAGAATATCTGCTAAAATAAATTAAGGGTTTTGAGTTTCTTCTTTATTTCTCCAGTAACATATTCGTATCAGTCATACATACCACATAAGGCAAGCTTTGGATTGTTAAAAACATATATAACAGAGTGATTTTAATGTTTATGTAAGATTTGAATATCTACTGATTCTTGAAAATCAAAGAATTAGAATATTAGGGTTTTTTTTGTCATACACATAAACATGTAATGTCCCATCCATATATTTAGTAGTTGAGGAAAGAGATCTCATCAGTCCATAAAGACAGAATTTCAGAGCAAAATGGATTATGTTGTTTACCTCTCTAACATATGAAGAAAATAAGGCTCAGAAAAGTGAAATATGACCTTAAAAGCCAGTACTATTTTTAAACTAGCTTCCTCTTAATTCCAGAAAACAGTCAAATGTATGTCAACCTAAAAGCTTTTTTTAAAAAAAAATACTTGTACATGGTAAAATGGGAGGCTATACGACCTGAGGAGACTAGCCCTCTGAACTGCAGCAGGCCGACATGATCACACTGCTTAGGAAGTTCTGCTTTGAATCAACTGTATGATAAAGACTTTAGATAAAGTGAAAAAAAAACCCTGAATTTTGCATTTTCATGTTTCTTAACCATAAGCTACTTTAAAATCATCTTATATTCATTTAAACAGATATCTAAACATATAACTATCAAAATACAAAAAAGGCTAATTGTAGTCATATGCCAACTCTTAATTTTTTAAATAAAGAATAATTTTCTTCCTACCATTTCAAAATGGATCTTCTCCAGTTCTCTCATAATAGTTCATTTGCTTTTTATTTTTTCCAAGAACAAAGCATTTAGTATACAGCAAATATTTCTTACTCTGATTCCTTTTGGTCCTGGTGGCCCTGGAATTCCATCATCACCCTGAAAAATACAATATATTTAGTCTTTTTTTCTTAAAAAAACACTCAACTAATTTTGCAATATTGCAATATAACAATAAAATTTTTGTGAACATCTGTGAAATTTAGGGAGAAATTTACACACCCAAGAAAGAAGCATTTATTATTGCAACTAAAAGCACTGGGATAAATTATATCATCAAAACCAGGAAGAGTCTTTATACACTGAGAAGAAAACTGCTGACATATAGAAAAGAATTTATATCCATAAAGTTAAGTATGAATCATACAAGAAAACAAAGATGAAATAGTGGTATATACATTCCCCAAATCATTTGTGCATAAACAAAATAAGACGTGAAAATATGGGCAGTTTTCATGTTTTGTCAATCTTCCACGCTGCAAATAAATAGCAGTATCTCTGTGCCCAAACATTCTGTTTTTGAATTTGCTCAGATTAAACCTGTTTTATTTTATAAGACACTTTCTACTGGCAGAGCTTAAGAAGGACTGAGAAAGTACTATAAACCTTCCTTTCTAGCTTCCCTTTTTTTCTATACCTTTATTTTATTTATTTATTTTCATGTGGTGCTGAGGATCAAACCCAGTGCCTCACACATAGGAGGCAAACAGTCAACCACTGACCTACAACCCCAGCCCCTTTCTAGCGTCTCTTGTCACCTTCATGCAAAAGAGGCTCCCTACATGTATCTTTATCTACTTATCCATTTTTCAGTCACATTTGTATTGCTGAAAATTTAAAATTTTGTCTAAGTTTTTAATAACTATTTTCTTTTAAAAAACTAAATAAAGAAAACCTACCTATGTTCCATGTACCAAACATATTTACAAGTTCTAGGAATAAGAATACAGACATCCTTGGGAGGGGGAAGGAAAACCATTTTTCTCCCTACCACACTCTCTGCTTGTAAAAAGTTTAATAATTGCTGGGGTCATGGCTCACTGCTTGTGTAGCATGTGTGAGACACTGGGTTCGAGCCTTAACACTACATAAAAAAACAAATAAAATAAAAGTATAATAAATAAATAAATAAACAAAATAAAGATATTGTGTCAATCTACATCTAAAATTTTTCTTGAAGTTTACTAATCTACTCCTTTTGCTTCAAATGCACTTCTAAGAGGATTAAAGTAAATCAAATTCTACTTTAAAGCAAATACAAGAACTTTTGCTTTATGAATATTTATCTTGCCATTCCACTGACTGCAGAAATAAAACACAGATGCCACAATACTATAGTAGTTGTACTAATCAACATGGTTAAATAAGAGGAATAAATTAGAGATTAAAAATTAGGAAGGATAGCCGGGTACAGTGGTGTACACCTATAATCCCAGCACTTAGGGAGGCTGAGACAGGAGAATCGTGAGTTCAAAGCCAGCCTCAGCAACAGCGAGGCGCTAAGCACCTCAGTGAGACCCTGTCTCTACATAAAACACAAAATAGGGCTGGGGATGTGGCTCAGTGGTCAAATACTCCTGAGTTCAATCCCCAGTACCAAAAAAAAAATAAAAAGGATAGGGCTGAGGTTTAGATAATTTGCTTAGCGTGCACAAGGCCTTGGGTTTGATCTCTAGCACAACATTTTAAAAAATGTTACCAGAGGATGAGGTAAAAATACTAATATTTGGGGCTGGGGTTGTGGCCCAGTGGTGGCACGCTTGCCTGGTACATGTGAGGCACTGAGTTCAGTCCTCAGCACCACATAAAAATAAATAAATAAAATAAAGATATTGTGTCCATCTACAACTAAAAATTATTTTTAAAAATACTAATATTTGCAAGTTATATGATTGTATGTCTGAAGAACACAAGCTCATTAAAACAAAAATATTACTAATCAATCACTGTGTATAAAACTAATATTAAAAAATCAACAACTTTTTTATACTAATAACTACCAATTAAAAGACATAACAGAAAAAAAATTCAATTTACAACTGCAACAAAAATGATAAAACATTTAATAATGAACACATGAAAAATACATGATTCATAAGAAGAAAAGGTTAAAACAGGCCTGAAGTTCACAAAAGAAGACTTGAACAAATTAAAAGGCATTCTCTGTTCCTGGATAACAAAATCCAACTTTCAAAAAGTAAATTCTCAGACAGGCATGATGGTACATACTTGTAATCTCAACTAGCCAGGAGGCTGGCAAGTTGGAGGCCAGCTTCAGCAACTTAGTAAAAGCCCATCTCAAAATAAAAATTAAAAGACCTAGGAATGTACCTCAGTGGTACTGCACCCCTAGGTCCAATTCCCAGTACCAAAACAAAAAGTCAATTCTCAATGAATTTAATTACAGATTTGATATAATGAAAACAGATAAAATGATGCATTTATGTGTCTGTATTTAAAAATTAGACAATGATTCTAGAGTTCATGTGGAAAAATAAACAAGCAAGAATACTGAGAAAAAATATAATAAAAGAGCCCTGTCAGGTATAAAAATATAGCATAAAGACTCTATAATTAATATAGTTAGTTTTGATAGTTGAGTTAGCTGACCCTTGGAAGACTACAGGAAATTTCAGAAACAAGTCCATATATTGATATGAATTTGGTATATGGTTGCCTCCTCCTTATTTGAAGAGGATATATTCCACAACCCTCAGTGGATGTCTGAAATTGCAGATGGTACCAAACCTCATATAAATATATGAGTGTGTGTGTATATATGTATATATGACTATATGTATGTATATATAAGAATAACAATAATAACTAATAAATGGAATAATATAATAGTATTCTATGATAAAAGTTATTTAAATGTATGAACTATTAATTTCTATAATTTTCCATTTAATATTTTAGACTGTGGTTGACCATGTGTTTGAGACCACAGAAGGTAAAAATGCAGATTAAGGAGACTGCTGTATAATGAAAGTGTCACTGCACATCATTGGAAAAAATTATGTTGTGACACACTTGTGAGACTACCTGGAAAAAATAAATGTGGATCTTACATCACAAGCCATACATCAGGATGAACTTCACATGAGTAAAATGTTTAAATGTAAAAATAAATTAAATTACCAGAGAAAAATACTTGAGAATTATTATATAGTCTTAGGGTGGGGAAAGTTTTTCCTACTCAAAATCCACAAGATATAAAGGAAAGGATCTCTGAAAAATACAGGCACATAAATGCATACACATACATGTACACACTCAGCAAAAACAAATGACTAAGTAGGGAGAAATAATGCAACTCACAGTATAAACAAAGAGCTAGTCTTATTAACATATAAAGAGTTCAGTGAAATATGAAAATAACAACAATCCAATAGGAAAATCAGCAAATGACATGAATATACAGGTCAAAGAAGAGACAAGCTGGGCGCAGTGGTGCATGCCTATAATCCCAGCATTTTGGGAGGCTGAGACAGGAGAATCACGAGTTCAAAGCCAGCCTCAGCAATGGTGAGGCACTAAGCAATTCAGTGAGACCCTGTCTCTCCATAAAACACAAAATAGGGCTGGGGATGTGGCTCAGTGGTCTAGTACCCCTGAGTTCAATCCCTGGTACCAAAAAAAAATGAAATGACAAATGATTCTTTGGACATATAAGAAGCATATTCTCACTCATACACAGAGAAATGCAAATTATTTAAAAAAATTTTTTTTTAGTTATAGATGGACACAATGTCTTTATTTTGTTGCTTTGTATGTGGTGCTGAGGATCGAACCCAGGGCCTCACGCATGCGAGACAAGCGCTCTACCGCTGACTTACAATCCCAGCCCTGAGAAATGCAAATTAAAACTACATTGAGAAACTACTTTCTTTCATCATACTGGCAAAAATTCAAGTTTCATAATAGTACTGTGGAACTATAGGGAAATAGATCTTCTTACATATTGCTAAACCAAGGCTAAATCATGTAACTTTTGGAGGGGCAATTTGGCAATATCTACAAAAATATATGTGTACCCTCAGATCCAGCAATACTATTTCCAGTAATTTATTTTAGTTAATCCCTTATTGGTGAAAGGATATCTAATCAAATCTGTATGTCTTAGTAAGACTATTTATAGTAGCAAATATTGAAAACTACCTAAATCAATAAGGGGCTAGTTAATAAATTATTATTTATATACACAATGAAATAAAATACACTTATGGAAAATAATAAGAGGGTTCTGTGTGTACTCATATGGGATATGTGTAATTTATATTAAGGGAAAAACAAAAGTTAAACATAATGTACTACTATTTCACAAAGGTAAAAGTATGTGTATATATACCTCAGTAGCTAATGAACACAGGTGGAAAGGATTTTTTTCATTATATAACTTCTTATATTAATTTATCTTGAACAAAGTGAATGCATTGTTTATCTATGAGGAGTGATGGGAAAGGGGAGGAACTGCTTAATGAAATTGACCAAATTATGCCATGTACATGTATGAGTATATCACAGAATTCCACTTTTAATTATAACTATAATGCACCAATTAAATAAATGAAGAAACTAAATTTTATTTTTAAAATAAAAACTCCTTTCAAAATATATATAAGCATATATATACAAACATATGTATAAATATTCATACATATTTATATAAATATGTTTGTTTCATATGTTTTCTTTTATAAATAGGAGTGTACTAAAAAAGAACAATCCTATGAAGTTTTTGACTTAATATATCTATTGACATGTACCATAATAGCTACTTACATAAAAGTATGAATTTACCTATTTTGGAAAACATGAAGTAATATTGGGCACAGAAATACAAAGCACTTAAAATTTAGAATCCTAAAGGTTTAGAAAGTATTTTATGTTCTCTATATAGATACTGAAATAGAATCAGAGCAAAAAATTGGACTGTTTTCAATACTTAATCTGGACACAAGCATATTTTCACAAATTATCATAATAATCCCAACTAATGATAAATAATTTCTAAGAATTCCTGATGCAGTTAACTTCTTTTTATATCACACAAGGTCTATTAAAACTGTTACCTCTCAATAAGCATGGTAAGAAACTCAGCCTGCAGTACCAGATAAAAGTAGATGCAAGAAATATAACTTTTTCTATAGTTCAACTTAATTTCTGTTCCAAAGCACCCATTTTTATAAAATGGCTGAAATTTATTCTCCAACCTCATTTTCACAAGAGTATGTCTACATTTTGTAAAGCTTAAGTAGTTCCAAAGTGTTGAGGGGTGGGACAGTATAGTTCAAGCTGAATTCCCATGCCAGTAGTCTTCATGAATTGCTGCTATATCCATCTACTTGACTCATATCTCTCTGCTACTTCTACCTCTGTGCCACTACTGGATACACAAGAATCATTCTGCCATTCTTGCTCTCTAAGTGTTATTTGACCCAGTTAAATTCAGTTCAATGGCCCATCCACAAAAATTCTATGCCATCATTTAGGGTCCTGCTGTTTCCTCAGTGTTCAAGTTCTACTCAGGAAATCTAGCACAGGTCCCATCAGCTCTTGAATCAAAAAAAACTATCACATGGTATTTTCTCAAAATCTAAGCTCTGACATAGTTAAATGTTAAAATGTATTCATGCATTTAACTTTCCTCCTTTATTGGGAAGACTACCTGGTGAATATCCATTTGATTTCCTTAATACTCTAATGATATGATGTACCATCATTACACACAATAATAAAATTAGGAAAAAAAGGTTTTTAAGCCAATTTTCCTTCCAGGCAAATGAACAGAACTTGCCCTTTCATATATCATTTCACCACTCTACCTAATACAGATGGAAAAGGGCACTGAGCCAAAAGAGCCATTAAAAACAGAAAGAAAGAAACTTCTCTCTGTCTGAAACTTCACTATTATCTCTTCCCATGTCCAATCTTAACAGGCACACAAAGATGCTTTCCTTGCTCATGGTACAGGACAGACTGCCCACATTGCAATCAATGAACACAGTCCACTTAACTGGTAGGACAAGAACATGTTCTGATCCATGAACCAGGATATGGGGGCTGGGGTTATGAATCAAACTTCTCTTTTCTCTCCCACAGAATAGTCTGCATGACTTCCTCCTTATCAAATGCATCAATGTGCCTGCCTCAGGTAGTTGCCACCACTATGAATTTGACAAAACTGCTGGATATGTCATCCACTGCCCAACCCCATAGACAGACATCTGATTTGTGTGCTGCTGAATATCACAAAAGGACATTTCTGTAAACACAGACCACTTTAGTACCTGCAGTGCCACAACCTTATTAATTTGGGCCTGATATGTTGCTACAATTGAACTCTGACACTAGAGGAACAAAATACCTCCTTGTACATGAAATCCTTCCTGTCCAAATGGGAGCAACTGAAACATCTAGGGAAAAGGGATATGGGGTCAACCACTGGAGCAGTTTGACCTTGATAGCAGTAGCATTTTCCACATTACACAAATTTTCCAATTACACTCAAGTCCTTGCCCATTAAAATGGACTTTTGGCTGGATGATCCCATTGTAATCAATGACTTTTACATTCCCCAAACTATGCATGTCCTCATTGGTGTATTATCCTTTTTTGTAAATCCAGGTTTTCAATATTCCTACAAATGCAAATAATGGGAAATTGATGGAAGACACCCAAATATTCATCACAGTCCTCCCATTAAGCATATCCTACTGCACGGAATAATAGAGGAACTCTAAAACCAAAGACAACTCTGGTTACTCAGGAGAATTGCCAAGTGGCTTTATAGCCTCTCTGCTCATGCATAAGCTCCAGGTACTCTTTCCCACTTTCAGAATCATTCAAGTAAAAAGGTGGTGCTGGACCTGTACTTGACCCTTGCTGAGGACATTAATGACACTATCTCAGCTTTGGGAGTGTAACAGACTGGCCTAAATTCCTTAGCTTTTAGTAGTGCTAAATCACCCTATAGCCTCAGCTTCCTGCTAGGTAACAAAGGAATGGTCTCTGTGATTGCCAGCACTTTGTGTTGCACATAGATCACTAAAACTGGCAAAGTAAAACAGTCCATTGTAAGACTTAAGAGAAACGCTTCCTGGCTCTATAAAGTAGATTGTGCAGGCTATGGGACATCTATACTTGGCATGGCAACAGCTATGCCCCATGATTACATTCAGTATTCCAGGCAGCTTTGATCACCCTGCTTACAATTAGTCTCAGACTAATTAAAAGCGTTTTTGACATAGCCCCTAAAGTCCAACATATTCAGGCCCATGCTTATGTGGAAAAATCAAAGGGTAGAACTGAGGACTCTGTCTCCTATCTAAACACCTATGTGAGATTTTTCAGGTCCACCACAAATCCTCATGCTAGACCTCATGGAGGACAACTGCCTTCCCAACACTCAACTTGATGTACAGTCAATGCGCTTCAGTCTCTGAAGCAGCTCTCCCAGTTGGCCATGCTCTTATACAGATAAGCTTCTATCCAGGGCCTTTGATAGAGACCTCCTTTGGAGCAAACCCCTGAAGAACTTTTTCTGCACTGAATCAATACTTTTCCATTCCTAGCCCTTCTCCCCTCTTTTGACACATTGCCCCCAGGGCTATACAACTCAGGAGATTTTTGTTTTGGGCTCTCCCAACAGTGAAATAATTCCAAGCCTTTATACATATTCATCTGACCCTTGCTGGTGCTGTACCATGGGGAAAAATGGAACAATGGGGGGGTTGGTGCTTATCCAACATCACTTCTTTATTTAATAATACTACAGTGAGTTAGTAAAGGTTGAATAGTTACTTTGATTAGGGCTTTTTTCCCCACTGCTGGGAATAAAATTCAGGGCCTACAAGCATGCTAGGCAACCACTGTACTACCGAGCTACATCACCAGCCAACGTGGTGTGTTGTCTTAATGAACTATGACACTAGGCAGCTTGGCTCTTTCCGGTTTCAGCTGAGCTCCTAAAATAATTTTTGTAAAGGATCTCAACAGCTAAATACAATAAAAACATCTTCCCAAAACATCTTAATATAGTAGTAATATTCAATTAAGAAAAAAAACAAGAAGTTACAGACTCCTCATCATTCCAGTGTTTGATTTAAATACTTTGTCACTAGAATTCAGTAACTTTTTAGTTGATTTGATACCAAGTCCCACATTTAAGATGACTTAATTCCTCTGGTTTTGACACATACCTTTTGTCCCCGAGGCCCTGGAGGTCCTTCTGGACCTGGAAATCCAGGCAAACCTGGATGGCCTTCTAAACCTGGAAATCCTCTCTCTCCCTGCAATTAAACAAGAATTAAAGGTAAAGTTATTTGTGAATTTTCAAACACAAACATGGTTGATACTTAAAAAGATCAAATATTTATCTATATAAAACTAACATCATTTAATGACATTAAATTCACAGCTTCTATTAACATGAGGAAACCCTGTAAGATTTAAGGAGAAAACACAAATCATCCCAAATTTATATCACATATAGTAATGTAATCTCCTATAAAACTAAAGAATATATCAGAGATGAAGTGAGATTTAAGCATAATAACATCAAGCTTTTAACAAGGAAGATGGCAATAGGACCAGGAAATCAAGTCTTGTAAATATTACATGAAAAAAGTATGGAGAAGAGATGAAGAAGAGTAAAAAGAAACCATCAGAGAAGATTCCAGATTTGTTGTAGAGTAGAAGAATTTCAGGATTATCCAGAATAAAAATTAATTTGCTGATTGGAGATTCAATTAAATTAGCCAGAACAAATCTTTAGAACATCAACTTTCTAATATTTTTTTCTGATTATAAAATTAATATTATAAAGAAACACACATTCACTGTAGAAAACAAAATATACAAGAAAACACTACCTCTACTCAAAATAATTGAATTGTGACTCAAGTCTCAATTCTGACCATAGCAATTAACACAAGCACAGGAGGGCTGCCTACCTACAAGTGAGGGCCCATCATATCTTATCAGCATCTACATAGTAGAGTTATCTGATGTATCTGTAAAGCCAGAAAGGCAAGGGTAGCAAACCAGCAAGTGTATTATTTCCATCAACATAATAGGGTTAATTAATCTACAAACACCCAATAATAGTGAGGGTGTGAACTCCAACACTCCTATGGAGACCAATCACAGCATTCTCCACCATGAACTTTAAGAACTAAAGGGCTCATAGCTTCCTGGCACATGTTCCCATATAGTGGGCTACTATCATTTCCATGATTTCCTAAGATTTAAGGATTTCTGGAAAAAAATAAAAACAGAAACAAAAAAGCATTCTCCAGCCAAATGTCTTTCTAGAAACCCTCTTACCATATTCCTATACATAACAACAACCCAGGTAGCACCTAAGAAAGAGAAAGCATCCATGTTTATAAGGAAACTGACCCATTGGCCAGTGAATACATATTCGGCCTACAGTTTAAGAAACAGTAGATTTTTATTCCTACCCCCAAAATGAGTGTGTGTATGTGTGTGTGTTTGTAGTGTATTAAGTTTATTCTAAAGAACTTAGATAATTTTGTATTGAATAATTCTTTAGGTTGAATCATCCCTTATTTTTAAAATATAGGTAATTTGAAAAGGCGCTGGTTAGTTGCCACTTGTTAATTCAAAGCCAATGAAGCAAATGTTGACTAATTAATGACAAGTTGAAAGACTCCTGTAGCTTTGACAATAATTACTGACTATATATATATTTTCTACAAATATATTCCTTTGTTGTCTCAATGAGTCATAAAATTGTGATTTAATGCTCATTAACCTCAATTATTTTGAAGAAAACAAGTCAAAAAGAGAGAAATTAAAATTTCAAAATTTGTAGAACTGAACCACCTCAAATCATCAAATATATCCACTACTGGCAGAGATCATAGTAAAAATTTGATTGCAAATTCTAGTCAGAAAGAAAGGCAAGAAGGAAAAAATTACAGTTCTAGTAGAGTTCTAGTGGAAAACAGCTACATTTTGGGATCTCCACTGGTATATAGAGAGTACTTCTGCCAAAACTTGAGGATAATATTTGAAGAAAGCAATATTTTCTCTGACACAAAACTGCTACCTGGGTTATAGTTAAGAGAAGAAAAGAGATTAAAGAGTGGGGGATGATGAAAAGGTTAATTGTGTTAGAATTAATGAAATCATACATCTAATATATCATATATCCTGAAATCTCTTCACATTAGAGTCTAATAATGTCATATCTTGCAGACTGAACAATATTATCATAAGGAAGATAGAAGGTCAGGGATTGGACAGCAGCATACAAACTAGAAGAGCAATTCTGAGACTCTGAAAGGTTAAAGTTTGGGGCTGGGGTTGTGGCTCAGTGGTGGAGTGCTTGCCCTGTACATGTGAGGCACTGGGTTCAATCCTCAGCGCCACATAAAATAAGTAAAAGTATTGTGTTCATCTACAACTAAAAAATATGTTTTAAAAAAGGTTAAAGTTTTCTGAGTAGAAACTACAGAAGCCTTGAGTAAGAAAGGGTTAAGTGTAGGGTCCTCTACCCAATTCCTAATACAGATGGTACGGAAGGCTGACATTGGTTTTGTGCCTACTGTTTGCTACCCTGTTAGGGGCTCATTTAATCCTTAAAAATACTCAAGATTTTATTATTATTTGCTAACAATCACAAATAGAAAATGATGTTATGTGGGACTCTCTATCTGGAGATCAAAATTAAATAGAAAACCTGGTTTATCCTGTTGGCCTGTTTCAATATTCAAAAAATCATTCTTATTTTCCTTTGTGGAATAATATTCTCCCTCTACCTGTTCTTTAATTATTGGTATCACTCTAGGCTTTTTAAAAAATCTTCTCTCTTTTTTACCTAGGAAATCTCAGGTATCAATGTTTCTCCTTAAAGCTAAATTCCTATAAACAACTGTCTTAAACATCACAGGCATTTAAAACTCAACAATAGTAATAATAACTAACCCACATTGAATGTTTTCTATGTGCCAGATGTTATTATAAATTTACAATTTTTATCTTATTTAATACTCCCAATGACAACATGAGTTAGATAAAATAATTTCCATTTTATGTATGAAAAATCACAAACATGCCGGGTACAGTGGCACATGGAATCCCAGTAGCTTGAAGGGCTGAAGCAGTAGGGTGTCAAGTTCAAAGCCAGCCTCAGCAAAAGCAAGGTGCTAAGCAACTCAGTGAGACCCTGTATCTAAATAATATACAAACTAGGGCTGGGGATGTGGCTCAGTGGTCGAGTGCCCCTGAGTTCAATCCCTGGTACCTCCCCAAAAAAGAAAAAATTGCAAACAGTGAAACCATCACCACAGCCAAAATAAAGAACATATACATCACTTAAAAAAGGTTCCTGTGCCTCTACCCATCTATCCCAATCCCACCACTCCAGGCACTGACTGATCTGCTTTCTGTCACTATAAACTAAACTATTTCTTGGTGAAACTTGCATTTTTCAGAATTTTATATAAGTGGAATCACATAATAATACTTTTTGTCTAACTTTTCACTCAGCATAATTTTTTTGATATTCAAACATGTTATGATGGCTATCAATAGTTAATCTATTTTTATTGCTGAGTAGTGCACAGATATGGTGTAATTTTTTTCATTAATTTACCCCATAATGGGCATTTGGGTTATTTCTAGTATCTGGTTATTACAAATAAAGCTACTATGAATATTAATGCACAAGTTCTTATAAATATATGCTTTCATTTCTAATGGGTAAGTGACTAAGAATGGATTGGGTCATACAATAGATGGCATGTCAAACTTTTAAAGAAACCATCAAACTGTTCTGAAAAGTTTTTGCATCATTTTACATTGCACAACCAATCTTCAATAGTTCCAATTACTCTACATTCTCACTTATAGTTGATATGGCCAAGTTTAATATTAGATTCTATTCTAATAGGTTTATGGCAGTATTTCCTTGTGGTTGTTTTGTATTTCCCTAATTAATAATGTTGAACATCTTTTCATGTGTAATTTTGCCACCTATATATCTACTTTTATGAAGTGTATTAAAATCTCTTGCTACTTTCTTCTAATTTAATCTTAGTTGGGGTTGTTTGTTTTATTACCGAATTTTTAGAATTCTTTAAATAATCTGGATACAAGTTCTTTAATAGACATATGATTCACAATTTTCTTTCCAAGACTGTAGGCTATCTTTTCATTAATTCTTTTTAACAATGTCTTTGTGTGGGCGGTGGGGGGTGGGGGAGGTACCAGGGATTGAATCCCAGGACATTCTACAATTGAGGTACATCCACAGCCACATATGTGTGTGTGTGTATGTGTGTGTGTGTGTGTGTGTGTGTGTGTGTTTTAATTTTATGATAAGGTCTCACTATGTTACTGAGGTTGGTCTTGAGCTTGTAATCCTCCTCCCTTGGCCTCCTAAATCACTGAGATTACATGCACCACTGTGTCCAGCTCCAATAATGACTTTTAAATAAGACAAGAAATTCCTAATTTTCATGAAATACTTTTTTACTCAGCTTTTCATCACTGTGACCAAAAGACCAAGCAAGAACAACTTAGAGGAGAAAAGTTTATTGTGGCTCATGCTTTCAGAGGTTCAGTCCCTGGTTGATGGACTCCATTGCTCTAGACCCAAGATAAGGCAGAACAAGGCTACTTAGTTCATGACATCCAGGAAAAAGACAGAATACAAACGGGGTACCATGGAAATATAAATCCCAAAGGCACACCTCGAGCCATGCCCTATCTGTCTACAGTAACTTAATAATAACGAACCTTCCAGTCTAGGAACATGACATGTATCTCCATTTATTCAGGTCTTCTACTTCTCCTAGCAATATTCATATACTTTTCAGTGTCTAGATCTTGCATATTTTTGTCTGACTTAATCTTAAATTTTTCAAATTTTTTTGTTATTGTCAAAGGCATGATTGTAATTCCAATTTCCTAATTTTCATGATTTGACTATGAAAATACAACTGTCTTTTTATTGATCTTAATCTATTCATTTTTAAAATACTTTCTAAAAGCAGTAATAAATTTTAGGAACATTTTAGCATATGTCCATAGAATTTTCTACAGTGACAAATTATGCTATCAACAACAGCAAAGAAAAAAACAGCTTTATTTCTTCCTTTCCAGAGTGGATACATTTTGCTTACTTTTTCTTCTTTATGGTAATAGTGATGTTGAATAGAAGTGGCAAGAGCAGACATGTGCTTGAACACAGGAGAAAATAAGACACTCCACACTGAGTAAAATTTTAGATGAATTGGTTTTGTAGATATCCTTTAATGAGGAAATCTCTCCTACTTGTACTTTGCTAAGAGTTTATCAGAAATGTAAATTGAATTTGTTAAATGCATTCTCTATTACCTATTAAAGTAGATGGTAGGTTTATTTATTTATGCCTTAAAATATTTTAGTCTATTTTTTATTTTTTTTCCAAATTTTAAAATTTTATTATTATTATTATTTTTTTTAGAGGATAACATTTCATTTGTCTGGTTGTAAGTGATATAGAATCACAACATACATGCAGTCATACATAAAGTTAGGGCTATGATGACCATCATATTCCACCACCTTTACTGTCCCCATGCCTCCTCCCCCCTTACACCCCTGTGAACATATTTCCTCCATCGTTCCCATGTCTTTCCCCACATTATGGATCAGCATCCACTTATCAACGAGTACATTCGGCATTTGGTTTTCTGAGATTGGCTTACTTCACTTAGTATGATATTCTCCAACTCCATTCATTTACCTGCAAATGCCATACTTTTTTTTTAATTTTTTTTAGTTGTAGATGGACACAATGTCTTTATTTTATTGCTTTGTATGTGGTGCTGAGGATCGAACCCACGGCCTCACGCATGCGAGGCAAGCGCTCTACTGCTGAGCTACAATCCCAGCCCCAAATGCCATACTTTTATTCTCTTTTATTGCTGAGTAATATTCCATTGTGTATATATATGCCACAACTTCTTTATCCATTCATCTATTGAAGGGCATCTAGGTTGGTTCCACAGTTTAGCTATTG
>CM053417.1:38053682-38097663 GCA_028644305.1 Xerus rutilus
TTTTTTCTATTTGCCTCAACAAATGTTTTCAGTGAATAGTGTGTACAGCTTCTGATAATTTGTTTTTTTCTGTTATGTTTGCCAACATGTATTAAAATGCAACTTTTGGGAAAAAAATAAAATAATAAAAAAAGAAAAAAAATATATATATATATATTAAAACAGTATTTTACTGGTTTTACTAAGTTTTCAAAGGCCCATCTCCAATCTTACCTTTTCTCCTTTTACACCATTACAGTCACATTTTGACCCTGGAGAACATCCATAGCAAGCCTATAAAGAAAAGAAACAAGAGTAAATAATTAAATACAAAACTGAAAACCAAACCAACTTAGAATTCAACCGAACTCAGTAAGCTGAACTGAAAAAACAAATACCAGAAAAATATCTGGAAAGATCTATACAAATGACAAGCAACAGTTATCTCTGGAAAGCTCTAACTTTTTATTATATACATTTATGTTTGAGCTTCTCGCAGTGATTGAATATAATTTTTACCATTCTAACGTAAGATGTGTCTTTTTAAAGAGGATAAAATGAAAAAGAAATTCATAGAACTTCCTTGTAATGTGATTTGTCACATGTCCAGGTTCTAGAAATTCCTTTGTTTTCCTCCTATTACTACTTTAAAGAAGCCACCTCTCTATCTAAATTAGCAATCAACTTGGCAACTAGCCAAGATAGCTACCACTTGAAGTCAACTTGCTTCTCTGCATTCATGAGCAGCCATGGCACAAAAAATACATACTGCTGTATTTTACCACCATTCTTTTATTTGCCCCTAATCCCCCATCACTAACAGTAGCTCAATCTCTAACAGCTCCAAGCTTTACCACAAAAGCTGCTCCCACAGCCTAAATAGCCACAACTAACAACTTCATTCACTCATATTAGGAAGTAAGATCCTGAAATCAGAAAAATAAATTCCTCTAAAATAAAAGTCTATAGTAAACAAGAAGAAAGCAGATAACTTCTGTCATCCAGAACCATCATTTACTCTGCTATGAAGCTGAACAGCCTAGAAAAACAAATAGTAATTAGTTTAACTTAGGTAGACAGCTCACTACTTATGTACAAGAACATGGCAAGCTTTTCATCAAATAAATCAACAGAGGAACTTAACTTAAAACCTTTTGTGATGCAAAAACCAAATAATGTTCATTAGTGCCTGTGACTTGAAAAGCACCTTACTCTCCTGCTCAACTTTCCACACTTTCTTCTCCTCCTTCTTCTTTTCTTTTCTTTGTTTCTTTCCTTTTTTTTCTTTTCTTTGGGGGGCAGGGGTACTTTACTGGAGACAAATTCCCAATCCCTACCCTTTTGTGAGACAGGATCTTCTAAGTTGCTGAGGCTGGTCTGAAACTTTTGATCCTTCTACCTCAGCCTCCACATTTGCTGGGATTATAGGCATATGCCTGGAACCATGCTTTCCTTTCTCTAGTCTCTAACATAGCACCTTTCTGAATATTTATCAACTAACACAGCTGAAATTAGAAGCCACCCTCATGCTGAAATCTCTTTTCCTTATCATAAGAGCAAATCATAAAGGCTTGAAGATGGAACATCTCTGACTCAACTGTAAGGGGCTAAAAGATATACTCCTGACATTTCTAATTCAAAGTCTGTTATGAAGCCATCACTTATTATACATAGGTGATTAGGTTATACACTGATTTCAGTGTTACATTGTTAACTACATTACAGGCCAAATAGTTTTATTCAGACATACTCATTCATGAAGTAAGCATTATTAGAGGACAGAAAACTTTTTAGGTATGAGTGATATAAAAACGAATAAGATACAACTCACTTCAACATACATAACTAATTCAACAAATATTTTTTGATCACATTGTTATTTGCCAGCTACTATGTTATGTTAGGTGTATGCAGAAATACAAAGACAGTAAATCTTTGTTCTCTAATGGAAAGAATAAATCTATATACAAAAATTTACATTACAATGAGCCAGAAACAGGTTAATTTTAAGTACGTAATATTGCTTGTGAAAAAAATGAATTTTAGATTGTGCATACTCTCAGCATCCAATTGCATGCATTAACAGAGGTGCAAAGGTTACTGAAAATCCAAAATGGCTATTAATACAACAACATTTGAATTGGAGTGAATGTCTGTACATAATATGTGAATATATGTGCATGGGATTTTGTCGTAACTAGAAGTGATATAATTTTGCATATTCAGTCTTTATGAAGAAATATTCCTTTTTAAAATATGAATTAAAGGTCCTAAGAATAATGCAAAGCAACTGGCTAATAGGACTTCATTAATATGGACTAAAAACTATTTGATTTTTTTCTTTACAATTGTATTTTTCACTTCTCAGTGTCCAAAAAAATCTCAATATAATGTATAAATAAATAAAACCTTTCATATTCTTCTGTGTCATTTTCCAGGTGATTTTGTGCAATATTTTTCTTAATAATTGGTGATTTTGGGGCTGGGGTTATGGTTCAGTGATAGAGCGTTTGCCTAGCATGTGTGACGCACTGGGTTCAATCCTCAGCACCACATAAAAATAAAGATATTGTGTCCACCTACAACTAAAAAATAAATATTTTTAAAAATTGGTAATTTCATCTTTTTACACTTCTTTATTAATTAACATGTAGTTGTATTTAGAGAGATTACTACTTAAAACACTTTGGAATTACAGATAAATTTAAAAATTCAATTTAAAAGTTTAAATTGAATTTTATTTATTCTGCTTAAGTTATGAAAAGGACTCTGGTATTCATGGGTTAAAAACAAAACAAAAACCAGGCAATTGTAATACACACACCAACCACTAGATGCCACTTTCTATACAGTTATAACAGTGGCACCCAGAAGGAAATAGCCCTAATTAAACATCTGATTAATGGAGTAAATTTTTAAAAAAACAATTTCCATTAATATCGATTAAATGCTCAAAGAGCACAAAGAATGATAATATGTCTGTGAGCTGTATAAAATTGTGTAGATGTGGGTGCTGCCTTTAAGGAGTTTCCAATCTAAAATAAAAAAAAAAAGAACTATGCATAAGCAAATTTAAATTAAAATACAATGGAAAATGATATAACAGGCAATGGTAATGGAAAAAAGCACTAAAACACAAGAAATATACCATGAGTTTACTTCAGAAGTTGAATCACTAGAATCTCATGGACAAGTCATTCCCATGCTCTAGGGTTATTTTCTCATTTGTAAAATGACATACATAGACAATGTGATCTCCTTAGTTAGCTTCCAGCTTTCACTGTGATTCTGTTAGGATCCACAAAGCAAAAATGAGCATATAGTCAATAATTCTTATCAAAGATAAGAAAGGCAAATTCCCTTGAGCCTGAGAGTATTAATAAAAGCTTAGTAAAGAAAATGAATACCTAGACTTCAATTTGGAAAAAAAGGACAGAAAGATATGTAGAGGCAAAATGACCATATTAAGCCTAAGATTTAAAAAATTGGATGAGGAAAATAGTCAGGTAAAATGAACATTTATGACCTCACTCAGTTTAAAAGGCATTTACTAAGTAAATATGAAAAAAAAAACTGTAGTAGGAGATAAGGCTAAAATATTATCTTTTCAATACTGTGGAAAATTAATTCTATGAAATCACACAAGGTAGTTAAAGCAAGAAAAGTATGCAATTATAATAATCTTTTGAATTTTTATTATGGGAGAAAATAATAAAATAAAAAGGAAGTTTTTGTATTATCACACAGTAAAACACATCATAAAACTATAATAACTAAAACAGTGTGGTATTACTCAAAGAATAGGTAGTCTAATTAACTAAAATACTAAGGCTAGAATCAGACACACAGGTGTACAGCCCCCCTACACACACATTTACTATATGACAAAAATTGGCATATGAAATTAATGAATCCTTTAATATATGGTGCTGGGATAAGTACAGAAAATTATAAATTTATATCTTAGGCCATTACAGTAAAATTATAGATTTGAGTATTATCCAGAATGCCTGGAACCAAAAGTATTTTTAATTTTTAATTCTTTTTATATTTTGGAATATTTGCATACACATAATGAAATACTTTTGGGATGAGACCCAAATGTAAACATAAATTCATTTATATCTTATACAAACCTTATACACATAGGCAGATGGTAATTTTAAACAATGTTTTAAATAATTTTGTACATGGAGCAAAATTACATTATGTGGAATTTTTTCCTTGTGGTATTATGTCAGTGCTCAAAACATTTCATTTTTGGGTTTCAAACTTTCAAGTTGTGGATACGCATCTATAACAGGTATTAGATTTAAAAGTACAAGTAAAAAGTAAACTTATAACCCAATGCAGTGGTGCACACCTGTAATTCCAGCTACTCCAGAGGATCTCAAGTTAGAGGCTGACCTGGGCAATTCGGCAAGACCCTGTCTAAAAATAAAATAAAAAGCTGGGCACAGTGGTGCATGCCTGTAATCCCAGCACTTTGGGAGGCTGAGACAGGAGAATTGAGAGTTCAAAGCCAGTATCAGCAATGGTGAGGCACTAAACAACTCACTGAGTCCCTGTCTCTATATAAAACATAAAATAGGGCTGGGGATGTGGCTCCGTGGTTGAGTACCCCTGAGTCAATCCCTGGCACAAAATAAATAAATAAATAAATAAGGCTGGGGATGTAATTCAATGGTAGAGCACTTGCCCAGTATGTGGAAGGCCCTGGCTTCAATCCCCTATACTAAAATAAGATATTTAAAGCACTACTACAGAAAAATTTGTAGCATTAAATGCATATATTTTCTTCTTAAATATTTTATTAGTGCATTAGAGTTACACATAATATTGAATGCCTATATTTAAAAAGACATGAAATCACTAATTTTCCCTTCAAGACATTAGTAAACGGGCGCAAACAAAACTTCAATTAAAGAGAAGAAAGAAAATAATAAAAATCTGAATTGAAATTAATGAAACGAAGAATAGTAAAAAATTGAGATAATCAACAAAACCAAAACGTGGTTCTTAGGAAAGGTCAACAAAATTTCAAACCACAAAAAATGGACTACTTGAATTAATAAAATCAGGAATTAAAGAGGTTACATTAGTAACAATATAGGAATAGCAGGAAACTTCTTCAACCTGATATAGGGCATCTACAAAAAACCCCAGAAATAATATCACAACAGTTGATGATGAAAGACTGAATATTTCCCTATAAGATCAGAAGGAGACAAAGATGTCCACTCTGTCATTTCTTTTCAAAATAATCTTAAAAGATTCTTTCCACTGAGACTAGACAAGGAAGTGAACCATTCATACCGAAAAGAAGGAATTAAAGCTACATATATATATTCACATGTGACAAAGTCTAGAAATCCCTATTAGAGTTAGTAAATGAGTTTAACAAGATTACAAGGTACACGTTCAATATACAAAACTCAATTACAGCTGGGCGCGTTGGCGCAAGTCTGTAATCCCAGCACTTAGGGAGGCTGAGACAGGAGAATCGCGAGTTCAAAGCCAGCCTCAGCAATGGTGAGGCGCTAAGCAACTCATTGAGACCCTGTCTACATAAAACACAAAATAGGGCTGGGGATGTGGCTCACTGGTCGAGTACCCTTGAGTTCAATCCCTAGTACCAAAAATAAATAAATAAATAAATAAAAATTAAAAATTCAATTGCATTTCTATTCAGTAGCATGAAATTAAGTGAAAAACCCATTTCCAACAGCATAAGAAATAATACAATTCTGAGGAATAAATTGATGTGAAAATTCAAAACATATATTCTGAAAATTTCCAGACATTGTTGAAATAATTTAGCAATTATCCAAATAAAGGAAACAATCTCATGTTCATGGATCAGAAAACTTCATATTACTAAGACAGTAATATTCTCCACATTCTTCTACAGATTCAAGGCAATCTTTATAAAAATTCCAAATATATTTCTTGCAGAAATGAACAACCTGAAAATAAAATTGAATTTATGTGAAATCCCCAAAGCCAAAACAATACTGAAAATGGTAGTAAAAATCTTACTATAAACATAATCCAACTAATGTGGTAATGGCATGAGAGACATATAGGTCAATGAAATGTAATTGAGAACATCATTCACCTATGGTGAATTAATTTAATTAATTATTTGCAAAGGTACCAAGAACATTCATGGGGGGGGGGAACAGTTTGAAGAACAATTAGTGCTGGGACAACTGTATACACAAATGCACATGAATGAACTTGGACCTGTTTGTCACACCATACATAAAAATTAACTTAAAATGGACAGAAGATTAAATAGCTAAAATTATAGAACACTTAGAAGAAAATACTGGAGCAAATATTCTTGATCTTTGTTAAGTCAAAGGCTTCTTAAACATGACATTGAAAGGACAAATGACAAAAGAAAAAAAAATGTTTAAAAATTCATCACAACTAATATTTTTAAATTTTCATCAAAATAAAGAAATTGTGATTCAAAAGATACTATCAAGAAAGTGAAAAGACACCCCACAGAATGGGAAAATGTATTTGTAAACCATATACCTTGTAAAGAACATGTATCCAGATTATACAAAGAACTTTTATAATCTGCTAGGAAGGGAAATAATTCAATTTAAAAATGAGCAAAGCATAAAGAAAAATAAAATCATGTCATTTTCAGGAAAATAGATGTACTTGGAGATGATGTTAGTTGAAATAAGCCAGACTCAGCAAGACAAGTTTCACATGTTTTTTCTCATATGTGGAATCTTGGAGGCGGTAGGGAGATAATGGTAGGGAGATGACATGAATATAGAAGGCAGACAATTAGGGAAAAGGAAGGGAATCAGGGGAAAGGGATGGGGAGGGTAAAAATGGGTCATGGGGGTTGAAATTATCAAAATGTTACATACATGTATGAATATGACACAATTAAACCCACTCTTTTTTATACTAGTTAAAAAAGAAAACCAAAACTGCCCAGGATAGAAACCTGGCTCCATTACACTTCTTAACTGTAAAAAAAGGAAAGGATTTGAATAGTCATATATAAAAAAAATATAGAAATGTACAATAAGCATTAGCCATCAAGGAAATGCAAATCAAAACCACAAAGAAATAACCACTTCACACATACTAGACAGTTATAATAAAAAATACAATAACAAGTGTTATTGAAGATAGGGAGAAACTAGAACCCTCAAACATTGCTGGTGGGGATGTGAAATGGTGCAAACACTTTAGAAAATAGTCTGGAGGATTGCCAGATAAACAGATGACCCAGTAATTCTGCTTTTAAATATATACTCAAGCAAACTAGAAACATGTCCTCATAAAAATGTGTATGTGAATGTTCATGATATCATTATTCATAATAGCCAAAAAGCACAAAACAACTCAAATGTCCATCAACTGATGAGCTGATAAACAAATGTAGTATGTACCTAAAATGGAATATTACTTCACAATAAAAAGGAATTAAATATTGTTTTATGCTTCAACATGAATAAACCTTGAAAACATTATTTTATGTGAAAGAAGACAGATACAAAATACTGCCTGATGCATGATTTTCATTATATGAAATGAACAAGCAGACAAATATATAATGACAACAAGTAGACTGTTGCCTAAGACTGAGGAGTTAGGGATCAATGGGAAATGACAGCTAAGGGATATGGATTTCTTTGGAGGTTGATAAAAATGCTCTACAATTGATTCAGGAGAACGTTCCATGATACTATAAATATTCTACAAACTATTGAATAGCACCCTTTAAGTTGGTGAAGTAGATGGCATGTAAATTATATTTCAATGAAGCTTTTGCAAAATCAGTGTCAAGAAATAATATATGGGAAGTCCATGCTGTCAGTAACTGTGAAGGGTCTGATACTAGTCCCTATTTGCAAGCTAACTAGTTTGCTGGTGTATTATGGATGCCTGTGGAAGATATAAGACTTCTTGATCAGAGACAACAGACAATTTATCACTCAAAGCAATAGCTTGGGCTTTCCCGAACCCCAATTTGCACTGAGTGATGCTAACCAAACAAGGTGAAGCCTTCACCTGAGCTGCATTGTTGTTATAGGAGAGAAATCAAGAATTTAGAGAACCCACATATTTTATAATGGGCAGTAAGCTTGCCTGATTTTTGCTCTGAGATATTATCTTTATTATGCTAGAAGGTAAACAAATCTGGTCTTTCTTCCAAAGGGAGATACTATCTCTCTTTTCCAAGTCATTCATTATAAAACAACCTTAAAAATAGAGTTCATTGAGAGGACAGTTCCTTTCCTCTCATGATGTACAGAGACAAGACAGAAGAGATTTATGGAAAGTTTTCTTCATATTTTAGAATTTTAAAAAATTAAGAGTATAAACAAATGCAGTATGTGAACAGCAATGAGTTTTAAAAACCATTATTATCTTGAATATTTCATAATCCTTTAAAAATATTACTAATTTTCTGAAGTATGCAAATTACATTATATTTATGTATTATGATGTACTTTTCCTTAAGTAAGGCATGATGTATATACTGATGTGTTTAGGCATATGAAATGTCATGTGTCCATAACTTTTAAAAAATATTTTTAGTTGTAGATGGACACAATACCTTTATTTTATTTATTTCTTTTTATGTGGTGCTGAGAATCGAACCCAGGGCCTCAAAAGTGTGAGGCAAGCACTCTGCCACTGAGCCACAACCCCAGCCCCTATAATTTATTTTTAATGGCCTAGCAAAACAGAAATGTACACACACTTATAATATCATTAAGCACATGAACACACTTAGACACACTAGAGAACAAGAGCCTAAAACAAATATGGCAAATTGCTAACAAGTACTAAGTCTAGATGAAGATGTAATTTCAATTTTTTGAAAACATTGTTATTAAAAAGTTAGAAATATTGAGAAATATACTACAAACATATCCTTAGATGGTGAAAAAGGAGATAAATTTCAACATGTATGATTTTTATTAGAGAAATTATAAACATAAGGCCACATTGTAACAGTGGTCCATTTTATGCTTTGAATATACCCTTTGCTGCTCTGCCACCGTGACTTTTATTTTAAATGAACATGTTTCTTTCTCTTCCTCTCTCCCTTCTCTTTCCTAAACTCTTTCTCATCCCTAATCTCAGGGGAAACAGGATTACCTTTCTTCCCTGTCCTAGGCAGAGTTATCTGTCCTTGAGCATAGTCAGCACAGGAAGGAAGTACTTTGGGGATGGCACCAGAGGATTTTAGAAATTACTATCTCCCAAATTAACAAGTGAATTACAACTCCAGAGGGCACACAAGGAATGTAGCCTTTGAATCACCTCTTTAAAAATCCCCTGTTCCCCATGATGGGCAGAATCACAGCCTCTGGGAAAGGAGTCCCCTGTGTTTCTCTTTTGCTAGCAAAGCAATAAAATCTTTTTTTTCCTTTTTCTCAAAACTGTGTCCTCATTATTGGATTGACACAGGGGACAAGGACCGAGCTTTCGGTAACGACATGGAAAGTTTGAGACAAAAGATCAAAGAGTCATACACAAATAATAACCACAAAAATCTGGTAGCTGGTATAGCTATATTCATTTCAGACAAAGTAGACTTTAAAGTAAAACACATTATGAAAAATAAAACAAGATCATTTTAGAATGATAAAAGGTTTGGTTCACAAGGAAGATACTAAAAGGAAACCACCCTAAACTGTATAAACTATAACATCCTCAAAATGTATAAAGTAAAAAACCACAAGATCTACAAAGACAAATAGACAAATTCACAGTCATAGTTGGAGGTTTTAAACAGAACATGTAAACAAAATAATCTGTAAGGATGTAGAGAGATTTGAACATGAATAACAGATGTGTTCTAATGGTCATATATAATACAGTGTACCCATCAAATTAATAACACATTTATATCAGATACATCCTGGAAATTTATAAAAAACTGACCATACACTGGGCCTTCAGTGTCCTCCAAATGTTAGACTATTTTCTTTTTTTTCTTTTTTGGTGCTAGGGATTGAACTCAGGGGTACTTGACCACTGAGCCACATCCCCAGCCCTATTTTGTGTTTTATGTAGAGACAGGGTCTCACTGAGTTGCTTAGCACCTCGCTGTTGCTGAGGCTGGCTTTGAACTCGTGATTCTCCTGTCTCAGCCTCCCTAAGTGTTGGGATTACAGGCTTGAGCCACCGCACCCGGTGGACTATTTTCAATTAAATGAGTAAGCTGAATTTATATTATTTTGAATATGTGAATCTAAACAAATCTCAAGGGGCTGAATTCATACTGAATATTATCTCTAAACATCATTCAATTTAGTTTGAACAAAAAAATTTAAACAAATTTCCAGAGAACAGGAGGGACAAAATTAGCAGAAGCTAAACCAAACCTAAATAGTATTGAATGTGAAAGGAAAAATACAAACCAATCTTATTAATAAATATAGATGTGAAATTCTTAAATACAATATGCCAAAGTTGGATTTAAGCTACGTCCTAGCCATTATTGAGAGGAAACAGAAGAATTGAAAAAGAAGAAACAAAATGTCATTCACAGACTATTTGATTACAGAGAGAAAATTCAAAATAACCTCTACAAATTGAATAAAGCTTAGTAAGGTTGGTAAATATAAAATCAATATAATATTTTATATATCATAAACAAAAATCAGAAAACAAAAAGAGACCACTTATAATAGTGTAGAGACTCCCAGGGAGAAAGGGAGGGAACTAGATAGGATAGAGCTTTAGGAAAAAAATAACAAGAAATGCAGTATAAACATTTTTTTTAAAAGTAATTGTAAACTATGGGGAAAAGATCTACACAGGAAAATAAATGTAATCAGAGAGTATTACCTGGCATTACAATAAGTAACATATTAATAATATTCACATTTTCAAAATAATGTAAACACTGTTCACTGATTTAATTGAAAATAGTGTAACATTGGGAGGAGACTGAAGAAGTGAGATAAGGGTGGTAGTAGAAAGAACACCTCATCTATCACAGCACAAAGTAAACAGAAAATGTTGATAAAGCAAAATTGTTTTGCAAGTTTTTGTCCTTTAGGAACTATCTAGGAAGTCAAAGGGGATGAGGAAAAGAACTGATGGCTTTCACTACTAAACTTTTTAACGCATATGTGTATAATTCTATACCATATTACCACACAACGGGCACTTGCATGAGTCTGATATTATTTTAAACCTAATATTTTAAATGAGAAGTTACCTTCAATCTGGCTTCACATAAAAAAAGATATCTATTTGTGCAGCCACGATTTTGCCATTCTTAAACAGTCCAGGGTTAAAAATTTTGGATATCTTTGGACATCCCTTTATTTATATGTTATCATGGGATTTCTATATTAGAAAGTTACCCTATATTAGAAAGTTACCCTAAATCAGAATGGCAGTTATGTTAGCAGTGGATTTTGTGAGTGGTCGATAGGAAAGAAACCAAATGTAAGCTACTTTAATCAAGAATAACTTTCCCAAATCAAATCTTGTTATATCTTCCTAATAAAGGGTACCAATAAAAGAACGTTAGAGGAGTTGAAAGAGGTCTTAGAAGCTAATTTACCTTTAACTTTACCTTTCTATTAGGGGTGAGGAAGTTTTGCTTATTGCTCATTTAAGGTAATCTTTTTATTCAAGAGCCTTTGGGTGTCATTTTAAACAAGAAGAGATGGAGGGCTAGTCAGTGACAGAGCCAAAGGTAGTATCAGTTTCTTGACTTTTCTAATATTTCAAACTGATCCTCATTTGCTTTCAAGTTCTGAGTGAAAACTAATGTATTTTGCCAGATATTCTATGAAGAGGAAATATTTTATTTTCACTATAATAAAAAAAGTCTTTCTCAAAAAACCAAATTACAGATGAACACATTAATCAGTTGGAAAGCTTTTTAACCAAAGCAGACACTGACACTTTCTACACAGTTAGAACTAAAAAACAGCAAACTTATTAAAAGATGATGCCTATAACATGTCATTCACCACTACTAACAAAATTGATGATGCCCACTTATTAAAAACATTGGATTTTATAAGATATGCAAAGAATAAAATGTGCTAATTTAGTTTTTGAGGTACTTTGTTGTTCTTTTTTTTTTCAACAGGGTAGGGGAAGGGGGACATTGGGGAAAGGAGGTAAAAGGCCTAAGAATGGTTACCAGGTGGAAGAAGTATGCCAGTCTTAAAGTATACTCAAACTCACCATTGATCAAAGTGAGCCCAGAGATTTGAAGACATCAGTCATCAGATGATGGTCTTATATGGCATTTACATTGGACAAATTTCACTTCATTATGAGTATTTTAAATCTCAAAATTCATAGACTAGTTCCTCAGATTAAACCCTTTACCTTTCTAATAGGGGTGAGGAAGTTTTGCTTATGCTCATTTAAGGTAATCTTTTTACTTACAAGAGCCTTTGGATGTCATTTGAATATACATGAACTGGAACTCTTTTTACTAATTAGAGTATTGGATGCTTTTGGTGGCACTTGAGTAAATGGGATTTCTATATTGGAAAGTTACCTAAATCAGTATGGCAGTTATGTTAGCAATGGATTTTATGAGTGGTCGATAGGAAAGAAACCAAATGTAAGCTACTTTAATCAAGAATAACTTTCTCACCAAGTTTTAGGTACCAAGGATCATAAGTTAAATTTGACAAGTTTTTACTTGAGTGCTAGCTCTGTATAAATTAATGTGGAATATATGAAGATAATAGCCATTTTATCTTGAAAAGAATGTTATAACCTAATAAAGGGAATTAGAGAAATAAACAAATAAGTAGTTATTAGATAGAATGAGATAACATGTGATGAACATAAATATTTCCTCAAAAGAGGAAAGAGGCTTAGAAAATTGGTAACACACACAAAATTTATTTTTCATATGCTACTTAAGTATATTTCCCCCTAGACTTTCCCAAAGTTTATCTTCTTTAGTTTTTTAAATTTTATTTACATTAATTTTACTTACTCATTTGTTTTGAGATGTGGATCTTGCTACATTGTCAAAGGTAGCCCTGAACTCACAATCCTCTGCCTTAGTCTCCTGAGTAAGTGGGATTACAGGTCTGTGCTACTGTGCCAGGCTCTAAATTAAATTTAACTGATACATAAAACCATGACAATTGTATGTATTAATAGAGTTATATGTCATGTTTTAATACATGTGTACATTTTGTAATGTTTAAATCAGCTTAAATTTATCTCTTAGAACTTTTATCCTTCCAGCTTTCTGAAATGTACAGTAGATAATTGTTATCTATAGTCATCCTACTGTGTAGTAATACACCAGTGCTTCTTACTCCAATCTAACTGTAACTTAGTACCCACAGATCAATCTCTTCTCTGTACTCTCCCCACCTTCCCCACCCTTTTATCTTCTATACTCTCTCCAACCTGAGGATCACCATTCAACTCTCAACTTCTATAAGAAATTTGTTTCAGATTCCACATAGGAATGAGATGGTATAGTTCTTGTTTTTCTGTCCTGGATTCATTTTACTTAACATAATGATCTCCTGTCCCATCCATGTTGTTGTAAATAACAGGATTCCATCTTTTTTGTGGTTAAATGCTATTCAATGGTGTATATGTACCATATTTTCTTTATTCATTCATCAGTGGATGAACCCTTAGGTTGTTTGCATTTATTGCCTACTGTGAATAGTTCTAGAAGGACATGGGTGTGCAGATATATCTTCAAAATACTGATTTCATTTCCCTTGGATGTATATCCAGTAGTGGAATTGCTGGATCATATAGCAGTTCTACTTTTATATGTGCCTATGATGCTGGGGACTGAACCCATAGCCTCATGCATGCTAAGCAAGTACTCTACCATTGAGCTACATTTCCAATGGTAATTGTGTTTTTACTTTTTGTAGGAACCTCTATACATTTTTTTTTCTGTAACAGTTGTATTAATTCACACCCATAACAGTGTGCAAGGTTTCCCTTTGTCCACATAACCAGCATTTATCTTTATTTTTTTGATAATATTCATCCTTACTAGGGTGAGGTGATAGCTAATGGTAATTTTGATTTGTATGTCCCTGATGATTAGGACTTCCCCCAATTTTTCAGGTGGAACAAGCAATATTTAAAGAAAATAATGATACATAAGCATATTCATAATCTTAAATGAAAAATAAATGGAAGTAAGGATCACAGGATGGCAGAATTAGCAGCCTTCCACTTATCATCTCTGCATGATCCATGAGATTCACCTAAAACTTTTCTAGCCATTCAGTTTTACCTTGTTAATACTTCCAGTGATAAGGAACTTATGAGGCAGCCAGCCCATAACACTGAGATTTAAGTCATTTCGTCAATAGACATTGAACCTGCTTAACACCCATAAGAAAATTCAACAATAGGAACTCAAGCAAGTAACATATTAAAATAATCTTAAAATGAGATCAACCCAATGAATTTATTTAATATTTTTCTTAAAAGCTGTAACAGAAGCAGAAGAGGAAACATTTAATTTTCTTACTTAAATTGAAAGTAGTTATTTTACTTTGGGGATGGGTAGAGATGGATAATACTTAAAGATAAAATTCTCTGCTGTAATGATTGTCATTCATATCTAATATGGAAGCTTGGTAAGAAAATCTGTTTACATGTATATTTTTCAATAATAAAATGAAACATACACTTTCAAGTGATACTATCAAATCTAACATGATTTGTAAGGGATTGATGTATTAACAAGTTTGGAGTGAAAGGGTTGCAAAGCAACCAAAGTTAAAACCAATATTTGCATAACTCTTTGAAATGTACAAATAATATAGTATATTTTATTAGATATTATTAGTAAAAATGCTATGATGTATGCAACTATACTTACCTCTATGTTCAGATGTAGAAATTGACGTATAGAGGGAGTATTGAGTTTTTTTGTTTTTTTTTTTTTTTTTTGGGTACTGGGGATTGAACTAAGGGGTACTCGACCACTGAGCCACATCCCCAGTCCTATTTTGTGTTTTATGTAGAGACAGGGTCTCACTGAGTTGCTTAGCCCCTCGCCCTTGCTGAGGCTGGCTTTGAACTCGCGATTCTCCTGTCTCAGCCTCCCTAAGTGCTGGGATTACAGGCTTGAGCCACCGCGCCCGGCTGAGTATTGAGTTTTTAACATGTTTATTTAGGACCACACAGTAAGTTAACACTTGAACTCAGAGTTTTGCTTATTGCCTCCAAATGCTACATTCTTTCTACTACTAATCAATTTCTTTGGAAGAAAGTACCCAAATTTTTCAACAAAAAATTAGGTTTTAAAAATGATGATATGATAAATATAAATGACACAATAAAACCATTAGATTTTAGGTTATATTTCTGGATATTACAATGCCTTCCGACACTATTTAGAATGATTTACTTCTCGATAGATATGTTAACCATAGTGAAGGCCTCATTAAAAAATTACATTGAGAAGTAAGATGAACCCTGATTTTATGGCAAGAAGAATCTTTATGGACTGGCTATTGACAGCACTGCATCTTTCCATTCTATAGAGTATGTACAGACATACGTTGTTTTTCAGTATCTTTCTCAGGATTGCAATAAAACAGTTCCATAAATATAAAGAGATTAGCACAAGTTGAACTTTATCTGTAGTTATTTGTTTTAACTTGGCCTTGGAAAAGTACTAGCATCACAGATAAAAGAAGCAAACAAAAAGACCACAGTACCATGATAATAAGAATAAAAACTTTAGAGTTGTGCTGAGCATAAATATGTCTGGAATGTCTCCTATGAAGCAGTCAAAACCTGTGTTCTAAGTGCATTTAAGACTCAGTGAGCCCAACTCCAGGGCTCGATGCCAGTGTAAAAATGCACTAACATGCCCTAGGCCTCCTTGTTGCCTGCTTACAGGAAGGTAAGAAGAAGAAATTGGTTTTTACCCTTACACCGAGTGGACCAGCATTTCCTGTGCATTTCTAACAGAATTACTGGCTGATCGTCTCAGCAGCTGGCATTCACAATAGGAGGAGCTAATATGATCTTTATTTCATAGGCAGCAAAACAAGAAGTTCTGCTACCACTTTCAGTAAGGCAAGTGTTATGCATGAAAAGTCCCCTGGTATTTTCCAGCAGAAATCAGAAAAACCATAGATTAGTATAATTAGCTAAAGCAGGAATACTTTAGTTCTGGCTGTTTCATTTGTAACCAACAGGGAAAAACAATGCATTTTTAACAATGTTCCTGATTGTGGGATTACATAAAATCATATATCAAGGATGGAAGGATGGAAAATTTGGCACCAATGTCCTCACAGCCCTTCCCAAATCACAAAAGCTCCAGCTCCATACAGTGAGCTAGAAACTGTCAATATTTTTTAAAAACTTACAGCTTTCTCTTAATATTAAAGCTGGCAGTACTTCTTCAATACTCATTGCTCAAATAGAACAATCATCTCAAAAGCAGTTTCAATTTTTATGCTACTCAAAATCTGTTGTCACTTAATGCTCTTGTCAGGACAAAAATCTATGCTTTGCTTAACCCTGCTTTAGGAAGATCAGTGGAAGCAGGGGCAAGAAAAAAATAATTTGATAAACAGATATGAAAGATAGAAGTAAAGAATTCTTTGCAGACAGAAAGAATCCAAGATATACTTTACATATCTACAGTCAATCAATGAACATTTTTTTTCAGGAATTGGTTATTGAACCTAGGGCCTTGATCATGCCAGGAAAATGCTCTAGTCTTAGCTACATCCCTAGTCCTAATGAGTTTTTATTTTAAGAAAAATATCAACAACCTACCAATTTGCTATTTAATCTCATGTTAATATGAGACTATACTTCATTTTTATGACTAGCTCTTTTTTAGAAAAATAATATTAAGAGTACTGGGTGAAAAGTTTTAATAACCATATATAAACTAGAAAAACTATTTTAGTAATGCAAGTTTAAGAGACAAGCAACATGCAAACATTAACTCAGGACAACACTGAATTTAAAACAAATATAACAGTAAAAATTCATCAAAAGAAATTAAAATTTTACCTCTAGTAGAATAAGAGCTACAAATATGTGAATAGACAAAATTGGAAGAGAATGTGCAATATCTTGACTTGTGGCCAGATTTTTAAAAAAGGAATATCTTTCTATTTTTGAGGGAGTATTGGTCACAATTCTATTACTAATCCTCTGAAATATCAAGAGATGAGCTGTATATAATTCTATTCCATAAACATTTACTTCAAGCTTTACTATTTCAAAAGTAGTGAATGCTGTTAGGGATGGGAAAGATGAACTGGTACACAGAAACTACCTTCAGAGATCTTGTACTTCAGTTGGAATTTTTCTTTCTATCAATTTTTGTCAATAGTCTACAACTTTTTATTGACTATTATGCCACGACACTGCTATAATATCAATGATTACACCGATATCGAACTCTAAGTACTATATACCCACATTAGTCCTGGAACTTTTATATGTAATGCTTAATCATCCCTAAATTCTGAGTGTATAATTATTACATAGTGTAAAATTAATTTGATCTGTTTAATTCATTCTAGAAAAGATACTTTAGAGGATTTTCAAACAGAGATTTTATTATTGAGAAATATATTTACTTTATTATAAAAAAGAAACTGCAAAAACCACATAGGAAATCACTCTGATCATTATCCAAGACTCAAACCAATCAAGTTCCACTGGAGAAGGCACCATAAGGAACCTGGACTAATATTTCAGGTATCCTAGCCACTAATTAGTTGTGATTGCAAATATTACATTGATATTATGGAACACAACAGCTTCCTTTTTATTTTAAAATTTTGTGGCTATAGATGAACAAAATAACTTTGTTTTATTCATTTATTTGTATGTGGTGCTAAGGATTGAACTCAGTGCCTCACACATGCCAGGGAAGTGTGCTACCACTGAGTTACAACCTCAGCCCCACAAAAGCTTCTTGAACCCAGTCTGTAAAAGTTTTCATCAGATGAATTTTTTTGAAGTCAGTCATTTTACTATTAAACAGCAGAAACTGAATATATTTTTATTGTATTATTAAAAAATGAAAAAGGCTCAATCTTGAGAAGATGGTTGAAATCATTATTTCCAACAAAAGTATTCTAGACTTTAATCCTGAGGAGCATAGTTGAATGCACTGATACTTGGCAGTAAGAATTACAAACGGATGAAAAACTATAATGTCAGATTGGTAGTTAATATTAAGCAAGGGAAGAAAAAGCAGAGCATAGACAGCTGTATACCCTGTAAGATAATAAGCAGATTTGGAAAGTTCACACTTACCGCTCTGATTTCATTGTCAAATACTGAAAGAATTGTGATTAAGGGTAACTCTACAAAAGCAAAATTCTATTATACAAGCGTGGGAATTCAATGAAAAAGAGAACAGGCATATGACTAAACCAGAGGTACAACACAGGGAACATTCTGACTAAATTATATTTTTAAATCATGTGAAAAGATGAAAAAACAGGGAAATGAAAGGAAAATAGACACAATGAGTAACATAAACCTGCGAGAAAGTTAAAAACCTAAAAGGAATGAGCTTGTGGGAAAAAAATTGCTTAGAAAAACAAAAGTAGTAAACAGAGAAGTTGTTTTTCTGGTGTTTAGAAAACACTGTTTAGTTCATCTGCAACAAGGAAGGTGGTCTTCAAATTAATAACTAAAGTTTATTCCTTACCTAAGGATAGGCAATGTAATTCTTGAAGATATTCACATTGTTAGATTCAAATAAATGACATACAAAGTTAATGTAAGCTTTCTTATAAGCACTTATGGGAATTATTTTTTAAGTATGGGAAGTAAAGTAAATAACTCAAAGTGATAAACTTCAGTATTGCTAAAGAGAGATGAATTATAGAAACTAAAGAAAAGGTACCCCCAAAAAACAGGTTAAATAAGACATTAATTCTTTTAGATAAAATGAGAAAGCATAGTGACTTTAATTTCATCAAGGAGATTAATAAGAAGTTGAACACAATATTCCTGTTTGTGTGTGTGTGTGTGTGGAATGTCCTTGGATTGGACCCAAGGGCATTCAACCACTGAGCTACATTCCCAGCCCTTTTTATTTTTTATTGTGAGACAGAGTTTTGCTAAGTTGCTTAGGGACTTGCTAAATTGCTAAGGATAACTTCAAACTTGTGATCCTTCCGCCTCCACCTTCCAAGTTGCTAGAATTACAGGCATGTGCCACTGCACCCAGTTAAATACAACATTCATGTAGATAAAAATGATGAAACATGGCTGGAAAACATTAGAATCAAGCCACATGGACTGCCTAAAGTACTTTCGTACATTATAAGGTGGTACTGCAATATTTGAATCTCCTGATAACTCCCTGACCTTATTTCTCAACACTATGCTATTCTCTAACTTTTCTGTACTGTCTAACTCTTGGAATTGAGCAATGTAAACTAGCACAGTGGTCCTGTATATCTGTGTCCAACAAAGAGCTTCAGGAAAGTTTAAATATTGTTAAATTCAAATATTCCCAAATATTACGTCTCATATTATATGAAATATAAGAGCAATTCCCCAAGTAAATGGTGAATAAAAAGAAAGCATAAAACATTTTTATCCTGCCTTTTAAATATGAATCATATCACTTGGTGACCAAAAAATAGATGGGGGAAAATATCTTATCTTTGATAGCATTTCAACTGTCTTAGTTAACTCAGCATACTATAACAAAATTCTACAGACTAGGTGGCTTAAACAATAGAAATTTATTTTCTCATAGTTCTAGAGGCTTGACAATCTAAGTTCAAGGTTCCTGTAGCATTTGGTTCCTGGTGAGGTCTCTCTTCTATGTAGACACATGACTTAACAATGTCCTCACATAGCAAGGAAAGAGTAAACTCTCTAGTGTTTTAAAGAATACTAATACTATCAGATTAGGGACCTACTCTTATGACCTCATTTAACTTTAATCACATCCTTACTCCAAATATAGATACACTGAGTGTCAGGAATGCAATGTATGTATTTTGGGAGGACATAATCCAGTCTATAACAACAACTAATAAATGGGAAAATATAAATTTGTAATATCACTACTTTTGAAAGTTAATAAACACATTAAGCACCAAAACTTCATAAATTCTTTAAATATGGAGTAGGGCTCAGGAATCTGTAGGTTATGTAATAAGCATCCCAAGTAACAAAACTATAGGTAGTCATCTGACTATGTATTATGAAATAATGAGCCAGAGAAACAGAGAAAATAAGATATTACTCTTCTCCTTTGTTCTTTCATCTTTCCCCACTCTCTTTGTCCCTACTGTCAGTTAGTCCTAGTCTAACTGAAGAATAATGTATTTTAGAAACAGATCCTGACAGGAGCACTCTGAATTTACCCAAATTTGGGAATTCAGAAATCTTCCTCACTCTGTGCCCAAAACCTTTCTGCATTTTTCTGCAATTGTTTTCTCTCTCCATCTCCCAACATCCTTTCATTCTTCCTTGGACTTCTGTTCCCATTTCTCTTGTTATTCTCAACCCTCACTTGTTGATCTGAAACACCCTAAGTAAATTAACACTTTTTTTTTTGGTACTGGAGATTGAACTCAGGGACACTCGACCCCTGAGCCACATCCCCAGCCCTATTTTGTGTTTTATGTAGAGACAGGGTCTCACTGAGTTGCTCAGCGCCTCGCCATTGCTGAGGCTGGCTTTGAACTCGCGATTCTCCTGTCTCAGCCTCCCTAAGTGCTGGGAGTACAGGCTTGCGCCACGGCGCCCGGTTGTAAATTAACATTTTTAAGAATCATATCTTTCTCCACAATTTTATTGTAAGGGAGGGTTAGTGATAGGCGATAGATAGTCAGATATACCTGAAATGGTACACTATTTTCTGTTCCTTTAATGTTACTTCAGCTGTTGCATATCTTTGTGCAAGGCCAAATAAGAGCTTAGGTAACACCCACAAACTGTCACATATCTAATAAATAGACAAGCATGCTTTCTCCTCAGTACTTCTTGACACTCTCAGCAACAAACATTATTTCTTAATGATCTGAAAAACTGGAGTGATAAAAATGTATTACATGTTCTAAAACTTTTTACATTATCTTATCATTGGCTATATTAACCAGATTTGGCTAGAAAATTCTTCAAAGTAATTCTTTTTATCTTCCTTTCTCCTCTTAAACAAGTTTCAAAATTCAAGCCAAATTCTTCCAGTGTCACCTGACATTGAGTAGCCTTCCATCTCTAAGTGAAAAAGGAATAACAATTTCATTTTTTTAAGACTTTAAAGAAGAAAAAGAAATCCCTGGACTTATTTCCAAATAAGATGCATCCCCTTAATCACTTGGCAATTTTCATGAGAGCCTGAAAGAATGCACCTCTTCAGACATTTTTTTAATATTCTGCTCTTGGGTGGGTGGATTGGAGGAAAATGTGAAATGTGAACATCACTAGAATTTTAATTACCACATTGTATTTTAGTAATTTCCCAGCCTGCCACTGATAGCTTAAGAAATTCTCTTTTAATTCTCAAGAATGAAAACATTTCAGGTTTATACTTTCTAATTATAAAGTAACACTCACAGTCTGAAAAATAGAAATCCTGAAAACTATGAAAGAATATAAAAAATACTCAAACTTTCAACATTCAAATTTGAACTCTATTAATGTACTGATGTATCTAATTCCAGAATCTTGTGAATCTGTCTGCCTCTCTCAGCATCTGTATGACTGTGTATACAAATACATTTTAAGGCAAATGTATATTGTGTATGAACTTAATATATATACTATACTGTATTATTTGATTATTGGACAAAATTTTATAATCATTGGATCCACTCATGATAAAAATCATCACAAAACTAAAAACAGAAGGGAACTTCTTCAACCTGATGATGTGCATGTAAAAAAATTTGCATCTAACACAATTAATAGTGAAATATTGAAGACTTGTCTATGGTTAGAAAGCAGACATAAATATCCTCTCTCATCACATTTATTCAACATTTTGCCATTGAGCTTAGCCCCTGAAATTAAAAAAATTTGAACAAAGGGCAACTTTTATCCTTATAAATATTTGCAAAGGGAACATTAAAGTGGTCTCTATTTGAAGATTATGTGCTTGTTAAATGGAGAAAATTCCAAGTTATCCACAAAATTATAAATCTAAATAAGTAAATTTAATAACAGTATAAAAAGTGATTATGAAAAACCAAATTAATAAATCATTTTAAAATAAAAATTTACGTTAATACCATTTTTTTGGTACTGAAGATTGAACTCAGGGGCACTCGACCACTGAGCCACATCCCCAGCCCTATTTTGTGTTTTATGTAGAGACAGGGTCTCACTGAGTTGCTTAGCACCTTGCTGTTGCTGAGGCTGGCTTTGAATTCGCGATTCTCTGGCATCCAAAGTCATACATTACTCAGAGATAAAATTAATGAAAGATGTACAAGATGTATACAATGAAAAAGATACAACACTGCTAAGAAAAATTAAAAAGAATAAAATGGAAATATACAGATATTAAATAAATGAAAATATATGTTAGTTTCATGGATTAGAGTCTAAATATTCTTAAGGAATCAATTTTCCCTAAAATTGTCCATATATTCAGTGCAACCCTCATAAAAATGCTTAGACTTTGTTTTAGAAATTGACAAAGCAATTCTAAAATTTATATGGAAATGGAAATGACATAAACTATACAAAATTATATGAAAAAAGATGAAGAAAGTTGTATTACTTACTCAAACTGATTTTAAGACTCCTTGGAAAACTATAGCAACCAACACACCACAATATTACTAAAGGAATGCATTAATGGAACGAAATGGAGACTACACTATTAGACCCATATGAATGAAGTCAAATGATTTTCTAAAATAGTAGCAGAAATGTTCACTGAGAAAAGTCTCCAATAAATTTTGATGAAATAATAGTATACCCATATTTTACACAGATATGTCAACTCCTACTTCATACTATGAAAAATTATTTCAAGATATTTAAATATAAAAGCAAACATTGTAAAGCTATCAGAAAATTTTAAAAAATCATAGGAGATATCTTTGTGACCTTGGCATAGCATAAGATTTGTTAGATACAATAAAGAAAAAGCCAAAAATAAAAGAAAAAATGACAAATTAGATTTCATTAAAATTAAAAATTTCTCATAAACAAACATGAAGGGCTGGAGATGAGGCTCAGTGGTAGACTATTTAGCATGTGTGACGCCTTGGGTTCTATCCCCAGTACCACAAAATAAAGCAAAATAAAAGGAACAAAAATCATCATTAAGAAAATAAATAAGCTGGAGGCTGAGGCAGGAGAATTGCAAGTTCAAGGTCAGCCTGGGAAATGTAGCAAAATCCTGTCTCAAAATAAAAATAAAATAAAATAAAAGGGCTAGGGATTAGCTCAGAGGTATAGCACCCTTGGGATTGTTGCCCAGTATCAAAAACAGACAAACAAACAAAACCAAAAAAACAAAAAATAAGCAAGCAATGGACTGGAAAAAATCTTATGTAAAATGTAAACAAACAGAAAACCCCACTGGAATACACAATATACAAAAAACAACTAAAACTCAGTATTAACTGGCACTTTTACCTTAGAGAGCTTGAAGACATTACTCTTAAATATGCAGAAAAATAACAACAAAGCTCAGCAAGTTGCAGATTAACAACTTTTTTGGATGAATTATAAATAACAGAGATCTTCACAGAAAAAGCAACCAACCCAAAATCTCAAAAAAGAAACAGGCCCTGAGCATTTGCTTACCTAGAGAAGAGAATTTTGAACCTGAATGCAATAAAGTATAAACAGGTAGGATGGTTAAATAAGAAAGATTAACTAATTGCTAAAGATCAACTGTGACCTAGCACAGGAGTGTGAAACTTCTGAGACCTACCAATATAGAGGTGTTCACACTCTGTAACAGACTTCTCTAAGAATCCCAACAAGCTCTCTGGTGGAAATATAAAACAATGTAGGCATTTTACAAGACACAATGTTAGTGGACTAGAGATATAACTCAGTGGTAGAGTGTGTGCCTAGCATGCACAAGGCCCTGGGATTGACTCCCAATCAAAAGAAAAAAGGAAGGAAGGAAGAAAGGATAGACCCCAAGTTCAAAACAAAACAAAAAAAGGAAGAGAAAGAAAAGAAAACTGCTAGTTCTCCAAAATGATTAAGCATGGAGTTACCATACCACTTGGAAATTCTACTTGTAGATACATGCCCAAAATAAATGAAAATATGCATCCATATAAAAACTTCCACACAAATCTTCATAGCAGTAGTATTAATAATGTTCACAGTAGCATTACTTATAATAGAATTAGTGCATTTAATAAGAAACAACTCAAATGTCCATCAACTGATGAACTAACTGATAAACAGAATATGCTGCATTCATATAGCACTCTGATATCACATAAACCTAAATTAAAAAAAAAGAAGTTAGAAAGAAAAAAATGCAAAATAAAATTTAAAAGCAGAATAATTAGAGCAGAAATCAATAAAATAAAAACAGAGAAATCAATGTCCAGCACTTTGGGAGGCTGAGACAGGAGAATTGCAAGTTCAAAGCCAGCCTCAGCAATGGCACGGTGCTAAGCAACTCAGTGAGATCCTGTCTCTACATAAAAACACAAAAACAGGGCTGGGGATTTGGCTCAGTGGTCGAGTGCCCTGAGTTCAATCTCCAGTACCAAAAAAAAAATTACAGTTTTCATTTGAACTCATATCCCACTTGTAGTTAATTTTTTATAAGATAGGATGTTTAGGTCAAGATACACCTTTTTGTCTAAGGATATTCAATTGTTCTAGCATAATTCATTGAAAAACTTATTCTTGTCAGGTGTGGTGGTGCCCACCTGTAATCCCAGCAGCTTGGGAGGCTGAGGCAGGAGGATTGTGAATTCAAAGCCAGCCTCAACAACTTAGTGAGGTCCTAGGCAAATCAGCAAGATTCTGTGTCTAAATAAAGTATAAAGAAGGGCTGGTGATGTGGCTTAATGTTTAAGTGCCCCTGGGTTCAATTCTTGGTACCAAAAGAAAGAAAAAAAAGAAAAAAGGTTATTCTTCATCAAACTGAAGTTATCCTTTGGTGAGCAAAAAACAGCTGGGCCGATATGCTCAGTTCTACTTCTTGATTCTCTCTTTCATTTCACTGATCTATGTGTTTATCCCTTCTCTGTTACCACAATCGTCCTGATTAACTGTGACTAGGCTTTAATATCATATAGCATACTTCCTCACACTTCATTAATCTTTTTCAATATCATAACTGAGCCTCTAATCATCTTGCCCTAACCCAGAGCATAAACAGATCAAATGCATTTCTGAGTACAAATAAACCCCCAAAGACACAAAATCTTGGAGGCAGAAAATGGGAGGATGAAAAAATTTACTTTTATGTTAATTGTCCACAACTGGCATTGTTTATTCAGTTTATCTGCCCCTAATACATTGTTAATTCATAATATCTGCCCCTAATACATCTTAAAACATGACATTTTAAGAACCTATAGATGATTCATTGGATGAATACTAAGAGAAACAATCATTCCTACATAAACTTCCTGTTATATTATCTAACCTACAAATGTATTGAATAATACATTTGAATAAAAACATCAGGACTTTATATAAAGTCCTTCTGGAAGTAAATGCTTATAATACACTGGAATACAAACTAAGAAAATAGAACAAATGTGTTAAAACTTGAAATATTCTTTCAAGGAGTATAAATGTGTTAAAACTTGTGGTATTTTCTTTCCTTTAAAAAATCTGAGCAACTCAAAATGAAAAATTGGAAAAAAAGAACCAGATGTCATCAAATCTCCTGAACTTTGTACTAACTGCAGCTGATTATATCTTTACTTATGGATCTTTTTTCTCTTCCACTGCTCTTTCTATCACCAATTTGCTATTAAGATCCTTTATATTAAATGCTGACCTATAGGAATATCCATGTGTCCAAGTGATTTTTTTCTAGAACAATCATTTCAAACAATTTGATTATGGACACTTTTAAATCTTGGAGCAGCTTTTTTTATATAGTTCCCATAATGCAAGAACTGTTGTGCTTGTGAAAAAATTCTGTAAAACTATAAACAGAGTTCAATATTAGAGCCATTCATGTCAAAAACAGTACTTAAATACAGTTTCATTCTTAAATTTTAATTTATAAAAACAGAAAAGAAATACTGTAGACTTAAACAATTGCAATCAATTTTTACAGAGATTTTTAAATTATTTTCTGAGCATCAGACAATATCAAAATAACCATGCAGTAAGCAAAGCACAGTCACAATTTAACAGTATATTTCAAGCACAAATTTGGTCCACATCTGGCAAAATACTAATATACAGAACCATTAAAATGAAAACTGACTACCATATCAAAAGTCATTTAAAAGATAACATTTTCTACATCACTTTTTAGATTTGAGAAGTGTTGGTTAATTTCCCATATGACTGGGGAGCTCCCTAAATTGAAATTATAGTACTATATTTGATGACTGTATAGAAACATGGATTAGGTGTGTATAATCTCCATTTCAGAGAAGAGATACACTATCCACTCATTTATTCTTTTTTTGTAGACAAACAGAACCAAAGTTGAAAACAAGAGCATGTATATCGACTTATGATTTTTACTAAGAACATGATTCATCAATGCGAAGCATGTAAATAGAAAACAACATAGAAAAGTACTACAAAGAATGATCTTATTCACTAAATTCAACTCATCCAAAGAAGGCTAAATTAAGAAGAAAGTGTCTCACCTTTAGGTTGTCCCAGTACATTTCCTAAATGGCCACTACTTGAGTAAGTTTGTAAAATAAAATTATTATTTGACATCATTCATTTCTTTGAACTCATCCTATCCAAATTGCTTCATATGTTTGCACTGTATCTGTTGATAAACTTGAGGGTCCTTACATCAGAGTTATGTATTTAATAATGATTAAGATTGCTAAAATTGATGCACAATTCAAGGCTCACTTATTAATGCTTCTTGATCATTTTATACACATATCCCTTTTAAAATTCTTCAGCCCTTAGCCAAGTCTACAGATACAAGAAGTCCACAGTCAAAAGGGTATTAAATTAGTCAATTTTAAAAATAGTTATACAATGCATTCTTTATTAAAATGAAAATCAATGTCAACTATATTTAATATTTAATAAAGAAAAATGAACAGCAAAACGAACAAGTCAGACAGGCCTTGAGAATTGGGAAAAAGAGAATCCTAGAAGAGTCAGGTAGTATTTGGGAAAAGGTTTTCCAAAGCGCAACAAAACTCATAAATTCACTGGATGACAGGAAATGGGATGAGTGTCTTTGTATTACAAGATAGAAAACTAAACATAACTTTAGGTTATAATGTCACAAAAATGACCAAACATTTTTGGATTAGCTACCAATGTATATAAAGGCATATTTTACTAATACCCTGGTTGTGTTAAATATTTTACTTGCCCATTTACTATATGGAAGGTTCAATATCTCCCATTCCATAATTTCTATCCTTCCTATTTGCTTTCAAAAATGAGTGTAACATTATATTTTTAAAAATGAAAAATACTGGGGCTGGGGTTATGGCGCAGTGGTAGCGTGCTCGCCTAGCACGCGTGAGGAACTGGGTTCGATCCTCAGCACCACATAAAAATAAAATAAAGATATTCTGTCCGCCTACAACTAAAAAATAAATATTTTAAAAAAATGAAAAATACTTTAAAATAGATCAAAGAATGAGAAACCTAAAACTATAAAACTCTTTTTAACTTATTTATTCTACTTAGGAATACATGACAGCAGAATGCATTTTGATTCATTGTACACAAATGGAGCACCACTTTTCATTTCTCTGGTTGTACATGATGTAGAGTTGCAGCATATGTGCAGTCACACATGAACCTAGGGCAATGATGTCCATCTCATTCCACCATCTTTCCTACTCCCATGTCCCCTCCCTTCCTCTCTCTCCCCTTTGAACAAAGTTCCTCCATTCTTCCCATGCCCCCTCCTCCAATATGGATCAGCATCCACTTATCAGAGAAAACATTTAGCCTTTGGTTTTTTAGGATTGGCTTACTTTGCTTTGCATAATATTCTCCAACTCCATCTATTTACCTGCAAATGCTATAATTCTATTCCCTTTTATTGCTGAGTAAACTCCATTGTGTATATATACCACAGTCTTTATCTTTTCATCTATTGAAGGGCATCTAGGTTGCTTCCACAGTTTAGCTATTATGAATTGAGCTGCTATAAACATTGAAGTGTCTGCATCATTGCAGTATGCTGTTCTTAAGTCCTTTGGGTATAGACCAAGGAGTGGGATAGATGGGTCAAATGGTGGTTCTATTTCAAGTTTTCTAAGGAATCTCCATACTGCTTTCCAGATTGGTTGTACCAATTTACACTCCCACCAGCAATGTAAAAGGCACAAAAATGTGCCTTTTTCCCCACATCCTTGCCAACACTTATCATTGTTTGTATTTTTGATAACTGTCATTCGGACTGGCATGAGATGAAATATTAGTTTTGATTTGCATTTCTCTAATTGCTAGAGATGTTGAACATTTTTTCATGTATTTGTTGATTGTTTGTATATCTTCTTCTGAGAAGTGTCTGTGCAGCTCCTTAGCCCATTTATTGACTGGGTTGTTTTTTTTGGGGGGGGTGTTTTTTGAGTTATTTATATATACTGGAGATTAGTGCTCTATCTGATGTGTGTGTGGCAAATATTTGCTCCCAGAATGTAGACTGTCTGTTCACCTCATTGTTTCTATTGCTGAGAAGAAGCTTTTTAGTTTGAATCCATCTCATTTATTGATTTTTTATTTTATTTCTTGTGCTTTAGGAGTCTTGTTAAGGAATTTGGGGCCTAATTTGACACAATGAAGGGTTGGGTCTATTTTTTCTTCTATTAGGTGCAGGGTCTCTGGTCTAATTCCTAGGTCCTTGATCCACTTTGAGTTGAGTTTTGTGCATGGTGAGAGATAAGGGTCTAAAAAGTATAAAACTCTTAAAAGAATGCATAAGGGAACACTTCATAACATTAAATTTGGAAATGATTTCTTGGATATGACACCAAAAAATGGACAAAAAAAAGTAAAAAACAAGGTAAATGGGACATAAAAATTTAAAAAACATTGAGCAGAGTTAACATGCTGAGAAGGCAAACTCTAGTATGGGAGAAAATATGTGCAAATCATGTATCTTATAAGAGATTCATATCTGGAATATATTTAAAATCCATATAACTCAACAATAAGATTACAATCCAGTTTTAAAAATGGACAAAAAACTTATACATGTCTTCAAAAAAGACACACAAATGGCCAACAAGCACATGAAAAGATGCCCATTATTACTAATCATTATGGAAATAAAAATCAAAGGTATAATGAGTTACCACCTCACATGAATTACGATAGCTAATATCATCATCACCATCATAACTGTTAGTGAGAATGTGGAGAACCTGGAACCCTTCTGCACTGTTGGCTGGAATGTAAAATGGTGCAGCTACCAAGGTAAACAGTATGGTAATTCCTCAAAATCTTAAAAATAGAATTTCTATATGATCCATCAATTTTACTCTCAGGTATATACCCAGAAGAACTGAAGGCGGGGTCTCAAAGTACTATTTGTTCATTTCTATCTGGTGTGAGATTCTGATGGTTTACCTCACTTTCTTTGGGTATTTTTTAAAAAGTTGATGCAATGCACAAAGCCCTGGGTTCAATTCCCAGCAACACACACACACACACACACACACACACACACACAGAAAAATTTACATTAATTGATATAAAGTCTTTGTTTAGTAAGTCTAATGTCTGGAATTTCTCAGGGTCTAGTTCTTTTAATTTTATTTTCTGTCTATTGGACATACTTTCTTTTTTCTTTAATGGCACATATTTTTATAAAAACAGAACATTTTGAATGTTATAATGCAGCAAAATCAGAAATCAGATTCTCCTCCCTCTCCAGGGTTTCTTAGTGAAGTTTATTGTACTAGCTGCAACTGGTTTGTTTATTGATTTTTCTGAATTGATTTTGTACAATCTGTATTTTCCTGCATATAGCCACTGTTTCATTGTCTTAATGGGTAGTTACTGATTTGAGATCGATTTTCTAAAATGTCTGAAACAACCAAAAATTCCCGGTCTGCAAATGTATACACGTTCAACACTCAACCAAGAAGTTACTATTCTACCTAAACCTTCACTTTCTACTAGTTTAGAGTCTGAAAGTCAATTAGAAGTGGAAGCTTAGGACTTTCTCAGGTCTCTTCTGGGCATACACATAGCCTTGGGCTTGTGCATTGGCTTTCTGAATTACCAGAAATATGAAGAAGCTTTTCAAAGTCCTGATTCACCAAAGCATCTAATTTCTCAGACTTCCTTCTCAAGTTTTTAAGTTGATCTGCTATTTGTCAAACCAATATCCTCAGCTGTAGGAACTAGTAGTTAATATATCTGCCTTTAATTGCTTTCCACAAATGTCCCCAAAGTAGCTGTTTCAGTCTTGGGATAGTCCTAAGTTAGGCGAAACAAAAGTGAGCCCTTTAAACTAGTCATTAAGGACAAAAACAAGAAGCACAATTTCTTGAAAATACAGTCACTTGTACTCCCTCCAGTATTAGGAACCTATAGTAAGTGGACTCTTATGGTGGAATGCAGACAAGTGTCTACTAAGGTATAGGGCAGGGGATGGAAGCAGGGTAAGTTAAAATGCTGCCAAATCTCTCCTACTGAGATTTAGCTTTAAGCATTCTCCTGGCTGCTGTAAACTTTTGATTAGTCTCCAGAATGCTGAAAAAAAGTTGATTCTCAAAGTACTTCCTAGTTTATTTGGGGTGTTTATAGAAAGATTTTGGAATTCCCTACTCTGCCATTTTTGCTGGCATCAAGATTGCTTACATTTTAACAGTTATTGTCAAGTAAAAAAATTAACAAAGCATTTAATAGTTAAAACACAAAAACAAAGTATAAATGAAATGCCCTAATTGGACATACACAAGAGGGGTTCCACAACTTAGCAGATCCCACACTAGGCACTCCTCAGCTGTTTCCAATCCCAAAAGGGATGAGTTTGTGGAGTCAAAATTTAATCCAAACTGGATCACAGACTTAAATGTAAAAAAATATATATAAATTTTTGAAACAGTAAACAGGAGAAAATCTTCAGTAACTGGGACTAGGCAAAAAGAGTTCTTAGATTTTCACCAGAAGCAATACCAATAAAATAAAATATTGGTAACTTAGACTTCATCAGATTTAAAATACTTTGCTCTGAAAAAGACTATGCTTAGAGGATGAAATAACAGACCACAGACTGGGATAAAATGTCTGCAAATCACATTTCAACAAAGTACCAGTTATCTTAGGGCTGGGGTTGTGGCTCAGTGGTAGAGTGATTGCCTAGCCTGTGTGAGGCACTGGGTTCGATTCTCAGGACTAGATATAAATAAATGAATAAAATAAAGGTCCATCAACATCTAAAAAAATACTAGTTATCTATATAACGAATTCTCAAAACTCAACAGTAAACAATCAATCCAACTAGAAAATAGACAAAAGACAAGGAATCATTTTTTTTATTTTTTGGTACCAAGGATTAAACTCAGGGGTACTCAACCACTGAGCCACATCCCCAGCCCTATTTTGTGTTTTATGTAGAGACAGGGTCTCACTGAGTTGCTTAGCACCTCACCATTGCTGAGGCTGGCTTTGAACTCGCGATTCTTCTGTCTCAGCCTCCCAAAGTGCTGGGATTACAGGCATGAGCCACCGTGCCCGGCTGAGGAATCATTTAAAAGAGGACAACAAACAGGCATGTTCATAGGTGCTCAACATCATTAGCCATTAGGGAACTACAAATTATATCTATATCGAAATATCACTACCCACCAATAAGAATATCTAAAATAAAAAAATAGTAAAAAAAAACAAAAAATACTGATGATGCTGAAATTGAAATATGCATTCATTGTGGGATTGTAACATTTATTCTGGATGGAAACGCTACTCTGTAAACAATCTGGCAGTCTCTTATAAAACTACATAGAACCACCACATAATAATATTCATAAGATAGCTCTCCACCATCAATTGCATCCTTGGCCTTTTATCCTAAAGTAATGAACAGATATGTTCACACAAAAACCTATAAAGTAATATTCATAGCACCTCTACTTAAAATACTCCCAAACTGAAATTAACCCAGATTTCCTTCAATGTGTGAATGAGTTAATGAACTGTGGTGCATACATAACATGGAATTACTCAATAATAAAAAGGAAGAAAGTATAATACAAGAACTTGGATGAAACTGTATGGAATTATGATGATTAAAAAACTAATCATGGGCCGGGGTTGTGGCTTAATGGTAGAGTGCTTGCCTACCATGTCTGAGGCACTGGGTTCAATTCTCAGCACCACATATAAATAAAAAAATAAAAGATCCATCAATATCTACAAAGTATTTTAAAACAACTAATCACAAATGGTCACATATTATATTATCCTATTCATACATTTCTGAAATTTAAAAAATTAGAAATGGAGAACAGATTAGTGGGTACCATGGAGTTAGGATGATAGAGGATTGTAAAAAGGCAATACAGGGATTTTTATGATGTTGGGACTGTTTAGTATTTTAACTATGGTGGTGGATAAACTAACATACATATATGACAAAATTGTGTAGCACTAAAACACATACACAAATGAACAAGTTTGAGGAGTACTGGTATTAATTCTTTTTTGTAGGTCTTTTAGAACTTGGCTGAGAATCTGTCCAGTCCTGGGCTTTTTTTTGGTTGGTAGGCTTTTGATGGCATCTTCTATTTCCTTGCTTGAAACTGATCTGTTTAAGTTGTGTATGTCCTTCTGGTTCAGTTTGGGTAGGTCATATGCTTCTAGAAATGTGCAGGTGTCTTCAGGGTTTTCTATTTTACTGGCGTACAGATTTTCAAAATAGTTTTTAATTATCCTCTGTATTTCAGTAGTGTCTGTCATAGTTCCTTTTTCATCTCAAATTTTAGTAATTTGGGTTTTCTCTCTCCTTCTTTTTACTAGGTTGGCTATGGGTTTTGTCAATTTTATTTATTTTTTTCAAAGAACCAGCTTTTTGTTTTGTTGATTTTTTGAATCGTTTCTTTTGTTTCAATTTCATTGATTTCAGCTCTGATTCTAATTATTTCCTGTCTTCTACTTCTTTTGGTATTGGTTTGTTCCTCTTTTTCTAGGGCTTTGAGATGTAGTGTCAAGTCATTGATTTGTTGACTTTTTTTCTTTTAATGAATGAGCTTAATGCAATGAACTTTCGTCTGAGCACTGCCTCCATAGTGTCACAGAGATTCTGATATGTTGTATCAGGGTTCTCATTTACCTCTAAGATTTTTTTGTTTATCTCCTCCCTGATGTCTTCTGTTATCCATGCATCATGCAACAGAATATTATTTAGTCTCCAAGTGTTGGACTAGTTTCTATTTTTTAATCTGTCATTCATTTCTAATTTTATTCCATTATGGTCAGATAGGATGCAGGGTAGTATCTCTATTTTTTTGTATTTGCTAAGACTTGCTTTGTGGCATAACATATGATCTATTTTGGAGAAGAATCCATGTGCTGCTGAGAAAACAGTGTATTCACTCGTAGATGGATGGAATATCCTATATATGCCTGTTAAGTCTAAATTATTGATTGTTTTACTGAGTTCTATGGTTTGTTTAGTTTTTGTTTGGAAAATCTATCCAGTGGTGAGAGAGCTGTGTTAAAGTCACCAAGTATTATTGTGTTATGTTCTATTTGATTCTTGTAGTTGAGAAGGGTTTGTTTGATATATGCTCCTTTTTCACTAACTTTGGTTTGGTGGGCAACTAAGTGCTAAGAAATAACATATCTCTTACCAAAGTACCCATTATACTCACTATGCCCACTAAATATTTAGAACTTCCTGTAACTAGAAATAAAGCAGAACTTCAATGGAAAAATGATGAACAGCAAGGATATACCTATTTCCAAATATACCTATTTCCGGGCATAGTGGTGTATACCTATAATCTCAGCCACTTGGGAGGCTGAGGCAGGGGGATCATGAGTTCAAAGCCAGCCTCAGCAACTTAATGAGGACCTAAGCAACTTAGCAAGACTCTGACTCTAAATAGAAATGCAAAAAAGGGCTGGGGGTATGGCTCAGTGGTTGAGTGCCCCTGGGTTCAATCCCCGGTACCAAAAAACAAAGCAAAACAACAGCAACAAAAAAGCATACCTCTTCCTCTTCACTTAAATCAATAGAGTAGTATTTCAAATAATTTTCAATACAAAATCAAAAATATTATCAGAAAATAAATTTGGGCATTGTTAGAGTAAGACTTCATATAAAAAAATGAAATGGTAACTGAAAAAAATGTTTTGAAAATGCAACCTCAGAATCCCAATATAAATGTGATTCAATTCAAAATAACAAATATTTTATAAGCTGTGCTAGAAAAAAATATAAATTGCATCCTCCGGAAATTCACAATCTAATGAGAAAAGCAAACATGTAAATAACTAATAATGATACTTGGCCAAATTTGATGAGTACTATAATAGAGATGGTCTACACTGCCAAAGACAAAGCTCTGAAAAAAATTTTGTTGTGAGATCTGAATCTAGAGCCAGTGAACACATTTAAATGTACATTGAACTTCTAACCTTCCTGTAATGTGGCTTAGGTATTGAGAAAGAAAATGGCAAACACATATTTCAAAGGTAAGTACATAATAATTGTGAATAATTCTGTGCAAATTCTGACACTGATAAGTTTCTGAATATAAGATAATTCTATTTTTCTTGGAACATGAAAAACATTTTTATAAAGTGTAGTGTGTATTAATAAGTAACAAAAATACTGAATTAAATTTCTTGAGGAATTTAAATCAGTTAAAACTATTCCATAGGGACTCAATGAGGAACTGGTTAAATAAATTATGGCTTTTGTGATTATGTCAAAATGTATCCTAATGTTTTATATAACTAAAAAGAATCAATAAATAAAGGAAAAATAAAAGACATACAAATCCACATCTCAACTCTTTCTGATGCACTATTTTGTATTAAAATGAACAATATCTCTTTGTAATAACATGCATTCCTGGTAAATTATTTTGCAAACTAGAAAAAATTAATATGAGATGTTGATTCGCTTCTTTGTCAAATATGATATATTAGTTGTATAATGAGTGAATTATAAAAAGCTCATGAATTTTTAAAACACATAAAGTGTTCTTGGCTTAGTCTCAGTTTGACCTAAAAAATGCTCTTTAGAATCACCTTTGTTCTCTGTGTACCTGAACGTGCTCACAGTGTAAGTTGAGGATGTTGTGCCCATCAATCTGCTAGCATTCCAGCCATCTATACACAGGAAATTGATTTTGTAAATTCACAATGTTTCAAATATATGAAAAGATGCTCAACCTTAGAACAGAAATGAAAATTAAAACCAAAATGAGATAGCATTTTCCCCTTATATTACCAAAGATACTGTCTGAAAGCACAATGTGCTAGTGAGGGTCAGGGAAATAGATACATACATTTGCGGGAGGAAGTATAAATTGGTGCAACCTCTACAGAGGACATTCTGGCAATATCTATCAAAATGACAAAGATACATACTATTCAAACCAACAGTTCCATTTCTAGAAATTTACCCTACAGATAACACATACCTGAAGTGACCTCTTACAAGATTATTCATTACAGAAATGCAATAGCAAAAGACAGGAAACAAGCTAAATAATGGGACTCAATGAGGAACTGGTTAAATAAATTATGGCATATCTGTATAATCATTAATATCATGTAGCCACAGTTCTTTATGTACTAATATGAAATGCTCTAAAGCAGCATACAGAAAAATGCATAAAAACATGGAGAAAAACAATTTGTGAACATGTTTGCAAGTGTCCATGCTTGTATATGCATGGAATTTTTCTAGAAGTAAAAATAACAAATGTTAACAGGTTGCCTTTTGGAAGAATAACTATGTGGCTGGGTCCAAAGGGTGGAAGACTTTTAATTACATGCTTTTTTATAAATTTCAAATTTTGAACCACATCAATGTATTACTTAATCAAAAATAAATGTAAGGATAAAAAAAAAACAATTAAAAGGAGCACAGTTCATCTGCCAGAGGAAATTATTACAGCTAATTTCCCTTGTTTAAAAACCACCTCCAGGCAGAGTAAGAACTAAAGGTGCCATTTTATTTTAGTTACAAAATAAGTAGTTAATCAAGCATATGCTTCTTTCATAGTGTTACATGGTAAGTTTTCCCTACTGAAAATTTCTGATTAGCTATAAGAGAACTTCAGCAGATCCTCTAGCTCCAAAGACAATATTTGGTCACTGGAAAAAACATTATGGAATAAATAAATCAATTTTGACATATGAGTGGTGGAACTGTATTAACACACGTGCGGGTCTTTACTCTTGAATAAGTGGAAATGTATAAACAACCTCAATTATTTATTTTTCCTTTGAAATCTGATCAGTCATCTCTCTCTCTCTCTCTCTCTCTCTCTCTCACACACACACACACACACACACACACACACACACAGATTATTTTCCTGGTAAAATCTAGAGTTTATTTTTCTGATAAAAGGAAATTCAGATAATTATTTCTTTCTATGATTTATGCACAATGCTACTATTACACTCAACACTGTATGTAATTTGTCCCTTAACAGAACTGTGAGTTCCTGGCAGGTGAGGAAATTATCCAGTGCTCAACCTTGCTCAACCTTGCACACGCATTGCAACAAAATAGTCTGAGGTATGTCTCACAAACTTCCTCCCTCAAACACTCTAATGTAACTACAATTTGTTTTATTATGATAAAGCTCAATAATAAAAAATAACTTCTGTATTGTTTTCCATTTTATAGTTGTTTTGAAAGATTTAAGAAACTCTAACTTTGGACAGTCTATCTGAACATTTGCACATAATACTATTTTTATTTGGCATATAGGTCAAATATATTAAAATGTAAGTATTTTTCACGGTGTCCTTTGGAGGTACTATTAGGACATTCTTTTATACATGGTATACTGTGTTAAATGGTGTCCTCACAAATTTCATACCCCTGTAGAATCTCAGTATGTGATCTCAAACAGGTCTTCTTAGATGTAATCAAGTTAAAATGAGATCATACTGGATTTAGGTGAGCCCTAATCCTCTGACATACATCCTTATAAGAACTTGGAAATTTAGACTCAGAGACACACACACAGGAAGAACACCATATGATGACAGAGGCAAAAACTGGAATTTATATATAAAGGAATGCAGATTGTCAATAACCACCAGAAGCTAGGAAGAGAAAAGAAACGATATGCTCATTGACTTCAGAAAGAGAACAGTGCTGCTAACATCGTGGTTTCAGACATCTAATCTACAGAATTGTGTGAGACAAATTTTTGTCATTTTAAGAAACTTGTAAGGGCAGCCCTAATAAATTATTACATATGGCAAATTAAATGCCTGATGCCAACTAAAATGAAATAATTAATTGATTCTAACAGCATTACCAACTTTCTAAAAACATGCTAATATTTTGTAGCCCAATTGTAGTAAGATAATCAATAGAAGGGTAAGACTCATTTTCCACATTCTCAGCATGAAGCTCTGTTAGCCAGTTCAGATTCACAAAGCCCAAGTAAATCAAGCACACTACTGGACCCAGAATTTGTTTCAGCAATTTGTCTTCCTTCTCCAATTTTTCCAAATACCTTAAGGCTTCTTTTGGCCACTCTATGTCCTTGTTTATCTTTCCAAGGACAAGCTTTGGTTCTACCCATGCTATGGAAGCCTTCTTCAACAAATAGAGGCCATGATAATTCCTCCCTCCAATTAATATCCAAAGTACAGTAAAACATGGTGGCACCTGCCTATAATTTCAGTGACCCAGGAGGCTAAGGCAAGAGGATCATGAGTTGGAGGCCATTCCAGGCCACTTAGAAAGACCCTGTCTCAAAATAAATTTTCCATAGGGTATAGTGACCCTCTGTTCAATCCCCACTACTAGAAAAAAAAATCAAAGCATCTTTTTTCTTTTTCTTTTTTGGTACCAGGGATTGAACTCAGGGGTACTTCACCACTGAGCCACATCCACAGCCCTATTTTGTGTTTTATTTAGAGACTGGGCCTCACTGAGATGCTTAGTGCCTCACCATTGCTGAGGCTGGCTTTGAACTCGCGATTGTCCTGTCTCATCAAAGCATTTCTTTCTTTTTTAAAAAAAATATTATTAGATGTTGATGAACATTTATTTTATTTATTTATATGTGGTGCTGAGAATGGAACCCAGTGCCTCACACATGCTAGGCAAGTGCTCTACCACTGAGACACAACCCCAGCCAAAAGCATTTCTTGACAAGAAAGCCTTAGACAAATTTTCATCTAACTCTAAAGTCAGCCAAAAACTAATAACTTGCACTAAGATATAAAAATTCATTTAAAAAAACCATATCGTCTTTTCAGACTATACGTTGTGATGAATCTACTGATAATACTTTGCTGCCCTGCTAGACCATGTGCAATTTTAAGCTAAAGATAAGTGTAATAAAACAATGTGAATATAGTTAGTACTAGTGAACTGTACACTTAAAATGACTGACAGTTAATTTCATGTGTTTTTATCACAATTAAGAAAATATTTTTCAAAGGATAAAATGAAACAAGGACTGATTTCTCATTTAAGTCTCAGAGAAGAGAACTAAGTTGGATGATATCTATAAAGCTGTCAAATGACCTTAATTGGGACTACAATCAGAAATTTTAGTATCAATAAAAAAGGAAACAACTCACATGTTCTTAGAATTCATATTTTCATTCATTTCCAAGTGATAAAGATATATCCCACAGGCTGAGGTTGTCCACAGTTACCTTTGGCTTAGACTTTTGCTTCACAGATGGCTTCAAAAGTCATTTGTTTCTGGTGCTAAATGGAACCTTCAATGAGAATAGGAACCTTACTTATCCTGTACACCACCACATCTCCAAAGCCAAGTACAACACCAATCTTTAAAAGTAAATAAATAAAATTTAAGCTTAAAATATTACCACTTCATTCTGTCTCCTCTTTTAAAATGCTGTCTCCAGAATCTTAAAAAAAGAACCTGCTATTTCAAAAATTTAAGCCATCATTCTATACTATTTCAAGATCATTATTAAATTAGTCCACAAGTGAAAAAAAGTTCTTTAGTCAAATATTTGTCAAATTTTGATAAAATTTAAATAAAAACCACAAAGTTCCTGTGCTCTCAGCAATGGACAATTGTCAAAGAAAAGTATTTGCTAGGGTCAGGTTTATGATCTGAAGAACTATTTCAGTATTTATGAGCATCAGACAATAGACAAATGGTTCAAATTTTCAAAACAATGACTTTCATTAATTTTGTACACGGGTTAACATGTTTAAAGCAAGGGTCAAACAACATATTCGTAACTGTATTTTAAGCACTTACAGCCAAAATTTAGCTATGAAGAAATGCATTAGTGCCAAAATAATATATTTTCCTTTTATTGTCTTGATGATGTTTTTCAAAAGGACAAAGTTACATCTACCAACAAACTCCACTAAGTATTTCTGCAAAAAGAATTCAGATGATGACTTCTAGGCTTTAGTGTTGAAAATTACGTTTAGAAAAGTGAAATAAATCCTTTCTTACTAACATTCAAATTTTCCCAAAATATCTTCATTGAGATTGCAGAACTCAGATTTGATTTCATTGTTAAAAAATAATTTTTGAGATTGGTTCCAAAATGGCGGCCTAGATGGACTCCTCCATGCTAGAATCTCCGGGACTGGAGCTTGTAGTAGTGGAAATACCATCTCCCAGCCAGCTTCTTCATATTATCCTATGGCTCATCATCCCCTGCAAAAATTTCACTCATGTGTGTGTACACAGGGCCAACAGGCAGCAGCAGCGATTGCCACAAACAGCGTGACTTCAGTGGCGAGCGGCGGAACACATCTGCTGCCCAGGGCTCGAACCCAGGATTTGCCCCAGGTGGGCGGGGCCTGCTTCTACACAGAATACTGGCTCCAGCGCCCACCCAACTACACAGGACCCGTAGCAGTTGCTCCTGTGGGCAAACGTCTCCTGCACGGGACCCCTGGCTACTATTCTTTCTGAATCTCCATCTAACATGGCAGAACTTCCTGCACCAGGGACGGCCAGACAGCATCTCGGGACAAACGTTGACTTCAACACAGCACACCGTGAAACAGTGTCTCCACCAGTGGGCCAGACCTTCACCTTGCTGCTGAAGCACACAGCTTCCTGGTAAGACACACACCCAGGACATTCTCCACCCAGCAGGGAAAGTCCAGCAAGCAACAGACATCACCACCTACTGGAGGTGAACGGAAGCATACCTGTTTATTTACATTGAGACTTTTTTTAATTTATTTTTTTATTCTTATTTTTTATTTTATCCCTTATCTTTTACTCCTAAGATTCCTCTTGTTTAATCTTTTTGTTTTATTTCTCTGCTCTTTTCTTCTTTTCTTTCTTTCTTTTTCCTTTCCTCTTTTCTCTCTTGCTCTTTTCCTACCCTTTAAACCCCAACAGTTGTGAAACCAAGTATTTGTTATACAGTAGGATTTGGTAGATTGGGATTTCTGAACTGTATACTAGAGTGGTATTATATAGTCTTGTAACTCCTACTTGCATATATTTTATTTTTCTTACTATCATGTCTCCTCACTAGCAGTACTTTCTTTTCTTCTTCCTTACTGGTCTTCCCCAACTCTCTGTTGCTCCTCTAGTAGTAGCCAACTTCTCTTGGATTCCTATTTCATGCTTTCTAAGATCTAATAACCATATCCTCACTTCCTACTACCCCAACATTCTATCCCACACCCCACCCTCAAGTTTACCTAGCCCACCAACAGAAACTATAGACCCTTGTGCAAACTTATTGTTTACATAATAGATGTTAAAAGAACTCATAATTGTTGTATATTGTGACTAAACTGTAAATGTATTTGGGAGCTATTAGGAACTACTTGATTTGAAACTATATATTGTTTGTATTGAGATCAATCAATATTGGTCTCCCCTTTAAAGGAGAGGTATTGAAACCCTGCAGGGAAACTATAATAGGAGTAAAAATTGTAACACCTTGGATCAGCAGAGCTAGAAGGAAAGACATACAAACATAATGAAAAAACAAGGGAAGAAAGTGCCTCAAACAAGCCAAGATACTACACTATTAGAATCCATGGTCAGTACAGCAGAAGAAATGACAGAACAGGAGTTCAGGATGTACATAATTAAAATGTTGTGACTTAAAGAATGATATAAGAGAGCTAGCCCAGTCAGCAAAAGATCATTTCAATAAAGAGATACATAAGCAAATACAGGAAGTAAAAGCTCACTTCAATAAGGAGATAGAGATTCTGAAAAGGAACCAAACAAATCCTTGAAATGAAAGAAACAATAAACAAAATTAAAAACTCAATAGAAAGCATCACCAACAGATTAGACCACTTGGAAGACAGAACCTCAGATACTGAAGACAAAATATTTAACCTTGAGAATAGAGTTGACCCCACAGTGAAGATGGTAAGAAACCATGAACAGAACATCCAAGAACTATGGGATAACATTAAAAGACCAAACTTAAGAACTATTGGGATAGAAGAAGGCATAGAATTCCAAACCACAGGAATGAGCAATCTATTCAATGAAATAATATCAGAAAACTTTCCAAATATGAAGAATGAATTGGATAATCAAATTCAAGAGGCTTACAGGACACCAAATGTACAAAATCACAACAGACCTACACTAAGGCATGTCATAATGAAAATACCTAACATTCAGAATAAGGAGAGAATCTTAAAAGCCACAAGAGAAAGGAATCAGATTACATATAAGGGGAAGCCAATTAGGATCACTGCAGACTTCTCAACCCAGACCCTGAGAGCAAGAAGATCATGGCAAAGCATGTACCAAGCGTTAAAAGACAGTGGATGCCAACCAAGAATCCTATATCCAGCAAAATTAAGTTTTAGGTTAGATGATGAAATAAAACCTTCCAAGATAAACAAAAATTAAAATTCACAGCAAGAAAGCAGCACTACAGAACATTATTGGTAAAATATTCCATGAGGAGGAAATGAAAAACAACAATGAAAACCTGCAGAGGGAGGAGCTACACCAAAGGCCAATCAAAGGAGAAACCCAGTCAAGTTAAAAAGTAAGAATAAACCAAAATATCTGGGAATACAAACCATGTCTCCATAATAACATTGAATGTCAATGGCCTAAACTCAGCAATTAAAAGACACAGACTGGCAGACTGGATTAAAAAAAAAGACCCAACAATATGCTGCCTCCAAGAGACTCATCGCATAGAAAGAGACACGCACAGACTGAAGGTGAAAGGATGGAAAAAAATTTATCACTCACATGGACTGCGTAAACAAGCAGGAGTTTCCATCCTCATTTCAGATAAAGTGGATTTCAAACCAAAGTTAGTGAAAAGGGATAAAGAAGATCATTTCATACTGCTTAAGGGAATCATACATCAACAAGACATAACAATCTTCAATATCTCTTCCCCAAACAATGGGGCAGCCATGTTCGTCAAACAAACCCTTCTCAAATTCAAGAACCAAATAGACCCCAACACAATAGTATTGGGTGTCTTTAACACAACTCTCTCACCACTGGATACATCTTCCAAACAAAAACTAAACAAAGAATCTACAAGACTTAATCTACAAGGCTTAATAGAACAATCAATGGTCTCGACTTAACGGATATATATACAATATTCCATCCTTCAACAAGCAAATACACATTTTTCTCAGCAGCACATGGATCCTTCTTCAAAATAGATCATATACTATGCCACAAAGCAAGTCTTAGTAAATACAAAAAATAGAGATACTACCCTGCATTCTATCCGACCATAATGGACTGAAACTAGAAATTAATGATATTTTGAAAAAAAGAAGCCACTACAACACCTGGAGACTCAATAATTTGCTATTGAACAATGCATGGGTAACAGAAGACACCAGGGAAGAGATAAAAAAATTCTTGGAGGTAAACGAGAACTCCAATACAATATACCAAAATCTCTGGGGCACTATGAAAAAGAACTAACTCCAATACTCCTCAAATTATTCCATGAAACAGAAAGGGAAGGAAACATTCCAGACTCATTCTATGAGCCTAGTATCATCTTGATTACAAAACCACACAGAGGCACGTCAAAAAAGGAAAATTTCAGACCAATATTCCTGATGCATATAGATACAAAATTTCTCAATAAAATTTTGGCAAATCACATACAAAAGCATATTTAAAAAGTAGTGCATGAGGCACTAAGCAACTCAGTGAGACCCTGTCTCTACATTAAAAAAACCCACAAATTTGGGCTGGGGATGTGGCTCAGTAGTTGAGTGCCCCTGAGTTCAATCTCCAGTACCAAAAACAAAAAAAAATAGTGCACCATGATCAAGTGGAGTTCATTCCAGGGATGCAAGGTTGGTTCAACATACGAAAATCAAAAAACGTAATCCATCACATCAATAGACTTAAAGAGAAAGTCTATTGATGCAGAGATTCTATCATTTGATGCAGAGAAAGCATTTGACAAATTACAGCACCCTTTCATGTTCAAAACACTAGAGAAACTAGGGATAGTAGAAACATACCTCAACATTGTTAAAGCAATATATGCTAAGCCTAAGGCCAACATTATCCTAAATGGAGAAAAATTGGAAGCATTCTCCCTAAAAACTGGAACAAGACAGGGATGCCTTCTCTCACCACTCTTATTCAATATAGTCCTTGGAACTCTAGCCAGAGCAATCAGACAGATGAAAGAAATTAAAGGGATACGAATAGGAAAAGAAGAACTCAAACTATCATTATTTGCAGACGACATGATTCTATACTTAGAGGATCCAAAAAATTCCACCAGA